>OX637864.1:17767995-18109005 GCA_951802705.1 Netelia virgata
GTCCTCTCAACGGGCTTCGTGAACCAGCACAGAGCGAAGACCACGAACGATCTCGCGCTGCGCTCGCTCGTGTAAGCGCTCCTTCTGCGTTTGTGCCCCGAGAGAAGGAGGTCGAAGAAGCGAAGAGTAGGAGGAGGCCACGGGACTCGCTGGCTGGCTCGAGCGGAGAGAGTCCCTCCGGAGATCTCTTTCCGCAGCAGAAGCAGCGGCAGCAGCCCCGACGCGATCCCTGCGTTCTTCTTCTGCATATATAGATATATTTTTTTCCTTCGACCGCTCTCTCTCTCTTTTTCTCCCTCTCTTTCTCTCTGACTCCATGTTTCTCTCTTTATCTCACGATTATGATCAACGATACGAAAAAATTTGATTCGGTTGAAAAATAATAAATAATAAATAAAATTTAATTGGGGTGAGAAATATTCATTTTCCCCAATTTGACGCGACGCTCGGATATAAAAAAAAGAAATCGGATTTTTCAATTGCGACCCTCGATGTCATTTTACAAATAATGTTGTAATTTTTTGTTTTGTTTTGAGTCTCTTCGTTGGCTAACGATATTTTGAACAACCGTGAAAAATAACGATGGTTCGTCTCTTTCGCTTATTTTATAATTTTTTTATTTTTGAAAAAATCTGGAAGTATTCATGAGCCTTCTTCGAACCCTCAACTTAATGATGATAATCTGTACCGTCCGAAAAAAATACAAAATTTGTATAATATGGAGACGTGCTGGCATTTTTTACGACACTGATTAAAAAATCATATCTCTCATGATTTTTTTAATAAATTGGAAAATCAAACGGCATTTTTTCATTGAAACAAAACTCTTTTCGAAAAAAAGTATAAGAAATTTCTGGGGTTAAAATCGCACTCTTATTTTTCATCCTGAAAAATGCCTATTTCCTCACCGCCCCTATATGTGTTTAATGAAGTAAGGGATATTCGGAAATCCCTTTACGCGTATGAAATGGTATTTTTTTATAATATTTATTAAATGTTTATTAAAAAATGAATTTTCCGTACGCCGCTCCGTTTCCGATATAAAACGTGAATCTGCACTCTCAGTTTCAAAATTGTCCCATTCTTCTTCGGAACTTACGACTTCCTCTTCTTCCGAGGCATCTCCGTTGAAATATTCTACTTTTTCCCGCCACGGGAGCGCATACATTACCCCGCGGCCGTTTCATGTCGCCATTTTATTTAAAAAAATCCACGACCAATGTAGATACACTTTTTCTTATTAAATAAACGTATTTTACACGAAAAAAAAAAAGCAAAATTCATTTTTACTTACGTTGAAGCTGATGGATCGTCCCTCTCTTTCGTCGATTTTAACAGTTCCCTGGTCATAAACAAAATGATGAAAAATTCCGGGATTCGCCCAGTAGGTTACCCTCTCCCTAAACATCCCCCTCCCCCGGTTCAAATTTGTTATCTATTCAAGGGTCTACGAAAAATCGACCCATCGATAACGTTTGAGGGTTAAACTTTGACAATTCGAATCTCTACAAACGAAGAACTGAAAAATATTTTAATATAAAAACAAACAAAAAAGAAAAACCAACAAATAGATAGAAATATTTTGTAAACGTTGACGGTCGATGAGAAACGAGAGACGTATAGCGTCGGTAAGAGGAAATCGAGAGGATCCTCCGCTCGCTGAGATAAGCCTGACAGTCGGGGCGTCTCCGTACGTCTCCTCGCGCTGATTCATCGGACGTCTCTCCAGAAGCGAACGAGAGGAGAATCTCGTGACGAGAGGAGACGAGAAACGCGACGCGAGATCTCCCGATCGGCGGCCAGAGGCGTGTAAGTATACGCGTACGTACAATGCTGCGTTTTACAATACGTTTGCGTTACATACGCGTAGCCATCAGGATCGTTTCTCAGACTGCCAATTAAATCCCCGAGACTGGTCCGGACTCTATCTCATTTGTTAAATAAACGTCGAGGAACGATCCGCGGTCCGCGAAACGTAGATTCTCGCGTTTCGCTCATCGTCTATATAAACCTTCGCGGAATATTCCTTTTTTTCTCCTTTTCTTTCTTCTATCCCTGTAATCTTCGATATAAAAAGCAGACGCTATAAAACATAACTTTAGCCGCGGCCTCGAGAAAATCGTGCCTTATCGCCGACATTCCCTCCAGAGATTTCCGCACAATTTCCGACGATACTTTCGTTCCATCGGAAAAACATTTCGCGCGCATCTCGACGAATATCGCTATTAAATTAGATATTTGTTCGGAGAAATTGGGGTCGGCGATGATTTTTTGAGAATTATTCCAAAGGAATTTTCGATCGAACGTGAAATTGTTTGGGCGAATTGCGATATCGCGAGGTTTTTATAGGTAGGAAAAAAAGATTTCTTAGTAACGACGAAAAATAATGAATATCGTCGAGGTAGAAAATAATCTCGAGTTTCCTCACAAGGAAGAATCGTACGTGAACACGTTCTCGCGTCGTCACGGCATTCGAGGTTCGTTCATTGATAAAAGCGCGTACGGAGGAAACGAAACTCGGTACTTATTACCGCGACACGCGTCGTGCACCAAAGACCGTCGCGTGTCATCGCCCGAGGCTACTCACACGTACGTACAGATATCTCTTATGTATAACACACGAATAATATATAGACGCGAGATCTTTCGTTTTTTTTTTCTTCTCTCGTTTCTTTTCCGTCTCTCGCGACGCTTCGTTTCGAATATAACAAGCCCGCGGTCCAGTTCTCTCTCGGCTTGCCTTCTTTTACTCTCATCACGTGCCCCAACGCGGAATTCTTTACGTCGTCCACCCGGCACGAAACTTTTATACGTCTTCGCGGGAAAAGAGATCGTCCTATGGTCGGACGAAAATACGAGACCAGGAATTTCTACGATTTTATCGCGCGAGAAACGAATCTAGGGGAAGGAAGAAGGCTGGGATAAAATATAAGTGTAGGTGTGAGGAGTTGTCGCTGTAACGTCCAAGGAAGAAAATCCTTCGACTATTCGTATGAAAATTATTATACGATATATATTCGATGCGAGATTCGTGGATAAAACGAGATATTTAAATTGTTTTTATTAAATGAAAGGAGCTGACTATCGAAAAAGATTGAAACGATGAAAATCTTGCTCCGACCGTCTATACCACCTTCATTATTCACAAATCGACGATAACGGTGAGAAAAGAATAAGCCTTATTTACGATCATGCGAAATAATTTAATCAACTAAATATATAAACTTTTGTTACAATATTTCGCGGTTATTTTCGTCGATTGCATTCTCGCTAATCGCACGAAATACGAGTTTCACGATGCGACGTTTCGGTCAACTTACGATCGCCGCGCTTCTCTGCGAAAGAGGCGGTTATAACGCTCGAACGTTTTACGATTCAATAACGACAGCCGGTACGAGAAAAATGAAATTGAATTTTGCGAGAATGCCGGTAGCGATAAAACTACCTCTGTATCGCGCGCTATCTATGAATATCACCCGCTGTGTCAAATTGTTCTCTAATCCTGTTTAATAATTACGAAACGCGCATCAAAGTGCCAATTACATTGAGTATATCGTTTCGGTTTTCTTTTTTTGTGGTGGTAGACGTATTATCCAGGGCTTATGAATATCAGGTACCTCGATATTTCCTAGTTATCATTTAATTGTAATAGAATTTCATCACGCACATAATGGATCAGGACGCATCCGTAACGTAAACGTGATTCTGACGCTTTGACGAGTTGCCTCGAGCATCGTTGGGATCGATAAGCCCGGATAAGCTCGTACGACCACAAATCGATAGATTGAAAAACGTAGATATTACTAAAACTGGGCCTGCTACACATTGACATATACTTGTGTGTATTCAGACCCACAACTCGTTTTCAATCCTCTTGACGTTTCGTCTCGAGCATTATGTTACCTGGTTCAGTAATTTATAAATAGAAAGCGAACAAGAAAATCGTATATTCATAGGGTTCTTCGGTATGCAGGTTATAAGATTTCCCAGCATATGAAAGATTCACTATACTTTCGAAGGTTTCGGGCGTGCATTTACATTTCGAATTTGAGTATGGATAAAATTAGAAACCTGTAAAATCTGTACAAGTATGAAAGGGAAAGACGTCGGTTTTTTCGCTTGCTTATTTTCAGTCAGGATCGAAATAGACCATGTTTCCACCGATTTTCTTTTCGTTCCTTCATATTGATATCTTTACTTTCCTCGGCAAAGAGACGAAAAAGTAAAGTAAGGAATAGGAATGATTTTTGTTGATTATATGAATTCAGTTGTCATCTGTTTTTATCGGAAAATTTGAGTCCGTACAATGTCGAATTCAGTTTCGTAAGATTAGTTTTCCCATAAACGTCCTTATTTGAAACTTCGGTAAATTCAAATTCCCGCGCACCAACGTCGGTCCAATTGGTGCTGCCCCCTGCGGTCGATTCGTGAAGCCGGTGGCCCGAACGATAGCGCCCTCGCTACCAGCGAATTTCTTGGTACTATCAACCGTCTGCTCGTATACACAGTTTCGTTTTTATTGCACGTGTGTTATATCAATTATTAGCAATGATTTGTAATATTTGACGATCATATGATAATCAAAGTGGTGATACAATTATTGAAATGTCAAATTCGCTCGTGCGTACGAGTCTCGAGTTATTCGGCTACGATGACGATCTGAAGAAAGGTTAATATTGCAACACGCCAATATAATGTAGGTTAGTTCAACATGTAAATATTATCGATCATTACGTTATTTGCAATGTTTATATACAGATAAGAAGAAGAAAAGGAAAAATAAGTCCAAGGGAGCGTTGGATTTGATTCCATTAAATCACAGAGTCATAAAAAAGATCACCAAGAAAGGTAAGATTATTTGACCGAACCATGAGAGCTACATTTTAAATCGTCATATATGGAGAGAATGGACGTAACGACGAGAGAAATGCGGTGCCAATTACGAGCGCGAATGTCTGTTGAATGTTGTTCGTAACTAGACTCTCCCTTAAATCATCGGTTTCCCTCCAAAATATTCGAAATTCAATAAAAAGTTTAAAAGTTTTCTACGTTTATGATCAAAGAAGTTCATTTAGTTTGATAAAATTTTTCCTCTTTTGTAACATCGTACTATATTATACTCCGAGTGTATTCACACGTACATTCGGCTTTTCTACTCTATGATAAAACAAAATTAATATAAAAATTCAAACGAACGAATAGCGATATACACATTTTGCTTCTATTATGAAACATTCAAGGGTTTAATATAAAACCGCGGCACCAAAATTAAAATATGCAGCATTAATAAAACTTCCGCAATCCTGGTACACATTTGAAAGTATTTTGATGATCCTCTGGAAACTAATGAACGGACGAATCATTTTTTTCTTCCGCAGAAACTGTAACTCTGCGGCGCACGAATAAGATAAGTGTACACGAGGCAAAGAAAAGTCTGGAATCGAGAGAAGATCCCACCGAAAAGAACGTCGAAAGGCTTTTGCTTCTCAGCGGCAATAGAATCGATTCCGACACGGCGGGAAAATTGCTCGACAGAGCTCTAAAGAAATCTTACGTTCCTATAAATGTAAAACTTCCCGAACCCGAGCGTACAGCATTCACGGAAGAAGATTTCAAGAAGTTCGAGGAAGAATATTGCGAGCTGTAAAGTACTGTTTGTCAGATTTAACGCGATGCTAAATTCGGACAGGGAAAAAGGTAAAGTCATATTGATTCTGGCTGTCGCGATATTTATCTATTACACCATTTGGGTAATTGGACTGCCGTTCATTGACGACAGTAGACTTCAGTCGCTATTTCCCTCTCACAACGTAGCTCTCGCCGCACCTGCTATATTCGGTCTTTGTTTTATCGGCGGTCTTGTACTCTTTACCGTTTATCACCTGACGAAAACAAATTCGCCAATCGGCTAACGTGTCCATTTCCCGAATTTGTTCTGTATACACTGCTGACAAGATAATTAAATAAAAGCCTCGATTATTTCGAGTCTAAACGTTTTAGCATCCGTGCCTTCGACGTACAAAAAAAACGCCATTCTTTCGATGCCTGAAAAAATAGTGTAGTTAGATCTTTGAACAAAAATATATTAAAAGAAATTTATTACTATTGCGTAATATCAATGATAACGCGGTATCGCGCGATCGTTTGACCGCGTTACTCAAACACTCGGCTCAACCGAGATATATTCGCAGTCGATAAACGGTTACTACATCACCGAAAAATAAAATCTTGGAACATCAGTATCGCGTAACAACCGACCACCGAAAGAAACTCGAGTATCGTCGATGTTGCTACGTTAATTTGAAGAAAATCACGGCATAATGAGTATCGAATGGCTGGTAGTAGGAATCGCTGGTGCCACGTGCAGTGGTAAAACGACATTGGCCAAGAGACTTAACAAGAATTTAAAAAATTCGCTACTCGTTAATCAGGATGAATATTTTCTGCCTCCCGAGGATTCGCGCCACACTCTCATACCCGAACTCAATCATAAAAACTGGGAATTGATAACCAGCCTCGACATGCCGAAGATGATCAAGGATATTAAACGAATACTCGGATCGTCGGCCGAGAACGATATTCGAGATACTGATCGTACGGACCTCAAGGTTTTAATCTTAGATGGCTTTTTGCTTTTCAATTGCAAGGAGATTGTCGACATGTGCGACTTGCGCTATTTCTTGGACATGAGCAAGGAGGAGTGTTGGGAGAGAAGAAAATTACGCGTTTATGATCCACCCGATGTCCCGAATTACTTCGAGAAAGTCGTTTGGCCCGAGTACGTGAAATCTAGATCGGAAATTGTACGCGACAAGACCCTTTGCGAGAGCATCACCTTCATAGGCGGTTCGCAGAGTAAGGAAGAAGTATTCACACGTGTTTTCAACGATGTCAAGAAACGCTTGTCCCGGTAATTCTCTTTATGCGATAATAAAATTAGGAATACGTGAAAAATGCAACGATTAACAAGTGTTTTGTTAACGCTCTTTCACTCTTGCTTTCATGAATTCAGAGTAGCCAGAGATACAAGAGGCTATTATGCATGTTACTTAATGACGGTGGCGTGTACTTAGTTTTATTTAGTTCAATCAAACGGTAAGTGTGCTGACGACGAACAGCACTCGCTATCGCTACTGTAAATTCTCAATGTAAAGAAAAACTAAAAAAATCTAATGAAAAACGAAAAAATAATTCTCTCCGTACAACTTTATCGTAGTTCTCGCTATCTCATCAGCAGTCGTTTTACTTACCTGAATAGTGCATTTTATTGAGCATTTTCCATATAATTTAATGAATTCAAATCGCTACATGTCGCCACGTTTACGTCTGTTATATATCTCGTTAATTCTGCCACTGGTACGATTAACTCTAAATGGAAAAAAAAGACAAAAAATGCTCGCGCAAACTCTGCGAAGCTGCGTACAAACGAGTGTACGAGGAATAGTTTCTCCTCGTATGAGCGCTTTTTCATAATGAAAACTACGAGTACTTGATAAAATTTTGTTTTCCTGTGCTTTTTGCTTGGTTTTGTTTTTTGTTTTCCTTTTTTTTTTTAATAAAGATAATGCACAATGACGTATATATGTTACATGGAGTAGGTGTTGTGTTTTGGTTGACCTTGGGCGTTAGTTACGTTAGTTGCTGGCGGTCCAGCGGTCTGCTGATCCTCCTGATCGTTCTGACCGCAAGCTTTATGAACGTATCGTGGTGTAACCATGAGCTCTTCCTCCATCTCGACGACGCGTTTATCCAATTCGGCGCAAGCTGCCATCTCCTTCTCGAGTTTCGCCAGCATCCGGGGTGAATTGTATTTTTCAGGATCGTCGTGAAATATAACCATGCCATCCTTCTGATTGATCGTTGCATAAATCTCGCCATCTTCAATCTGTAATGTACGAAACGTGAAATTTTTTTATATATATTCTAATTGGAATCTTCTCAAGTATAATTGTTGAAAAATTAGAACTTTCGATAAACCGAAAAACCGCGCGTTGTTTAAGTTAAGACCAAATAATCTCACCATATTCAAAATATATTTCTCAGCATCGGCGGGTCCTGGTAGCTGCACTCTGCTCGCAACATCGGTCAGGCTCAATGTAAGAAAGGTCTTTGTGAGCCTCTGTATGTTCTTCTTATACAAGTACGTGAGAACTTGCTTTACGAGACCAAGATTGTGATCTCTTGTGAATAATTCCTGATACTTTGTTATAACGTTTTGCACTTCGTCGCAACTGTTTGTCGAATAAGCGCCAGCCAGTTCCTGATAAGCCTGGCTGAGCGGCTTGACGAAGCGTATCACCACGGATCTCGAGTAATTTGGCGTATTGAAAATTTTACCATGCAATATTAGAGAAACTAGTATGTACTTCTTGTATGCCTCGAGCATTATGTGACTGAGCGCCATAGCCGGTATCGTCATGCACACTTCGAAGAAGTAAAAAGCACGATCGTAGTTTTTCAATGCGGTGTATATCATACCACCGTAATAGTAGTAAAGAAGAAAGTACTTTGAATCGAATTGTCCACCCTCTTGGCTAATACCCAGCACATCGGTATCAAGAAACTCAAGAGCCGGCTTAAAACACTTTGATAAAAGGCATAGCTGGCAAAGATCGGCATGTATCGACGTCAACTGACTGTCGAATAGTTGTATCTTACGTATAGCTCGTCGCAATAGTTCGATACCGCGCAACGGCGCTTGAAGTTCGACGAGAGATTGAGTGAGCAGATGACAAAGTTCCGCATCTGCAATTGAGAGAAAAAACAAAATTCCATATCATTTGTCCACAAATTTTTAATTTCACACAAATTGAATCTCCGTATCCTTTATCCTAAAATTTGATACTAACTATCCTTGTTATCATTAAATATTCATACGAGTTTTTTTGTTTTTTTGAACATATGTAATAAGATAATTACATGTATCGGGCGCGAATCGAACTTGTTCCCCATTACAGCCTACTATGAACTCTTGAACTTGATTGAAAAGCGGCTTGTACGAGTCCGGATTGCTGGCACCGCTTGGATTCGGTCGTGAAAACTTGGCTACGAGCACAGCTAGAATACCCAAAGAATGCTGCTGCAGATCGAGAGTTTCCAACACGTTGTCGAGATGTAGACCATTTTTCATCAACAATTCGGTGGATTTGATTATGACGTCCCTCAGGTCGCTGAAATCGCCTGTCAAGAAAAAGGAAAATCATAAGACATGTTCGAGACTGTCAATGAGGTTATGGTGATATTTAGCCATTATGAAAAACGATAATTCCAATGTAAAGATACGAGTAGTTGTTAAATTTCGTTTGTAAGAATGAAAAACACGCCAGCAAGGCGTGCTTTCTGTCTCTGTCTTCGCAACAAAGAATAGGATTTGAATGACGAAAAAGTGTGGTTATGCACGGAGAATTCCGTTACGAGTTTGAAAGAAAAATGTTGTCTCACCTTGCGTCGAAAGCGTCTGGACGTTATTTACAAACTGCTCCAGTGGCGACGCCATTACTGCTGTTCTTTCGTTATCATCACCCACTCTTTATAGAGATTGTTCACGAAACCTTTATTTACAAGAATATTTATCTATCGCACCATCGAGACGAGCGGAGCGAGCGAGGATACACCGTAGATGACGTTTTCATAGAGACAGAGAACGCTCTGAAGCATGTTGCAGTTTTTAGCCGGCTACAAAAATCGACGCAATAGCGAGTGAACTAACATATCTGGGTTTAAATCAAATTAACTAGGCTAAAAGTTACCAGATCCGATAATTCTTTTGTCGGTTCGATGATACACCCCCTAACTACTTAATCACTGGCAAAGGGAGGATATATTATTTTTACCCATAATTACTTCAAGATACCTCGTTGAATAGAAAATTATTCGTAAATCAGGAACATAGATTCTTATATTTGTTATTTACAAATACCATCTATGAGAAATTTTCGATCGAATGAAAAATTGGAAAACGTAAAAACAAATCATTTTCATTTTTTCGACACGTTTGCCTGTAATATCGCTCCTGTTCGACTTATATACATTTAATATAGGACGTTTTAAAGACACACAGAAATGTAGAGAATGGCCTAAGATTAATCTCGATATCAACATTTCTGTGCATATTAACGTGCACAAAAATTTGTGTGCGTTAACTTAAAAACGACGAAAGTTCCATCCAACGAAGCAAGATTTCTCAACAGCACAACTTTACTTCAAAAATGTATAAAAAAATAAATATTAATCATAACGACACGAATCAAGTGCGATTTTAAAGCTGGAACCGATCACGAAAAAATATTAAATCCGCAGTCATTTTACCGAAGCAATGAATTTTTGACAATGAGCCAAGTGGAAAAATCCGAAAATTTTACATTTCTCATTTTTTCACTATCAAATTATATAAATTCCGAACTATATCGCATACATATTTGACGTTAAATTTTCCCTTCCATTATCACAATTCTCGCTACTCATTGAAATTCGTTTGTCGCTAGGCAACGATTCGAAGGGTCTCGTTTCGTTTCTCGACTCTCATTATTATTCCACCAGTATCTCTATTATCGTCGTCCCTATACGAGAGTATTTTCAATCGGTAACGCGATAAATATTTTATTTATTCAATGTCGAACAGCACGTACAACGAGATGTGGAAGGAGGCTCAATCTTCTCTCGACGATGTCGTCCTAACGGACTCGAGCCTGCAGGGCTCGAAGCCACAGAAAGATCGCCATAAAATTCATCAAAGCATAGCGGAATTGTACGCGAGATATATCGTAATAGCTAATAAATTGGAAACGTGTTACGATCAGATAATTCAACCGCAGAAAAGATTGTTGATAAGAAAATTGTTGGATTCGACGATAGGACGTGTTTTAGAATTGAAACACGAGCTCGTCGAGATCGATTTGTCCGAGCACAGTTACTACGACGACGTCCTCTTAAAATATGGAATAACGCCACAAGAGGCCGAGCTACGCGTACCGAGCTATTTCAGACGCGAGAGAGAGATCGAAATCGAGAATAGACGAAAATTCATAGAGAATATCCTGAGAAACGTTGGTGCTCTCGAGGAAATCGTCGTACCGGAAGCGATGACCGAAGCCGAGGCGATAAGACTCGTGCAGACTCACGAAAGGGCTCGGCAAGGACGCGTTAGGTTTCAATTTATGAAAGAAATTCGGGAGATGAAAGAACGCTCGACGATAAAACCGGAACAGGAAATCGGCGATGTCGCAAAAGAGGCTGCGGCTACGCTTAGAATTCAAAAAGTTTGGCGGGGTTACATAACGCGTCATAGAATGAGAAAAAGGCGAATCGAAGAAATGTTGCTTATTGGTAAAAATTTATGGATAACGCAATTTTTACTAGAAAAAACATCGTTTAAACTTCAACTGTAATTCAATTATATTGAATTTTTTTGTATATTTTCATTCTTTTCGCCTTTTCAAAGGTGAGTCGAAGAAATGTTGCTTATCGGTAAAAATTTACGGACAACGCAATTTTTACTAGAAAACACATCGTTTAAACGTCAACTGTAATTCAATTATATTAAATTTTTTGTATATTTTGATTCGTCGATATTTTTGGTGCATGATTTTTTGATGCGTCAGAGAAATTTGTTCAATATTCCAAAATTCTTATAGAATCGAATTTTTGTAATTCGAGACTGAGCATGCTCGAATAATCGCTGATTAATTCGCACGAAATTTTTAAAGGTATGGTCCAACCGAGTCAGGTGATAACGGAAAATAGTAGAAAAGCCGAAAGAGTGAGACGTTACAGGCACGAGAAGCAGAGGGAATATCAGGAAATGTACGAGCAAATGATAAGCGAAACGAGAGATTTTATACGTGCCGAGAGAAGCGCGATTATGGAAGAGAATATGAGGGGTGAAATACGAAATTGGATAACCTCGTATTTTCAACAAACTGGAAAAATTCCGGAATTACCGTCGGCCGAGAGCGGTGGATCCAGAATTATTCTAAGTCGTCAGGTTTGAGAAACAGCAATTTACCTATAAGATAAAATATGTTAATTCGAGCAACTCGCGAATTTCAAATGAACTCAACGATCTCATTATTCTCATAATTATTCTCATCCATGAGCTAATTTCTCATTCCCGATAAGAAACGAAAATAGATTCAACATCGATAACCGCAAGGACGAAAAGCAATATGAAAAATTTGAATTTTTTCTCAGATAAGCAATATCCGTTTCGTAAATAGAAATTGCTCTTAAAACATTATCTTCGATCGACTGTTGTCCGTTAATTATAATGTCAATTCTATTCGAAGAAAAATCAAATCGAATTAAAAGACCACAAAATAATTTTGTCTCACGCTCGACAATAAAATATAAAAAAATCAGGGAACGGAGAGCAGTATGAGTAAATCGACAGCGATGTCCTCGAGAGAATCGAAGAAATCAAAGAAATCGAAATCGAAGAAAGACAGTCCAGAATTGGATCGTTCGGAGGACGAGTCCGATCCCGGATTAAAAGTTTTGCCATCGAATTTTCTTCCCGAAATAATTCAAGCTAATCAGGAATACGAGGACGTTTGGAAGGAGAAGGACGAGAGTCAAAATCCAGGACAATTGCCATACGTCGATATGATAGAAAAGGATAAAACCCGAGAAATCGAGGACGAAGTTAGAATCTGCGTCGATCATGCCCTTAGGGGTGACATCGAGGCCCTTCAGGCCGCTCTCGATCGCGATCGAGGTTTCAGGGGCAAGAGAGCTAAAAAATCACAAAAACGAGTACGTCGTAGCGGCAAGAAAAATAAAAGAAAAAAAGAAAAAGATCTCACCCCTGACAGAACGACCGAATCGCTTTTCGAAGAACTCTTGACGAACGGTATCATCAAGCTTTATCCAGAAATTCGATTGAACACTTTCAAGGGTGAAAAATCCTTCGGCAACTTCGAAATGTGGGAAAAGGGAAAAGATCCTCTTCCGACCATCGGTTAGTTTTATTTTCCCTCTTTTCTTTTTTTTTAGTAAAAACTAGACAATTTAGGATAAAATATTTAATATATTTAATGGTTTAAGGTGACGTGAGACAAATCGTGGCTGAGTATTGCATTCATCCATTGGGTAACGAGACGATTCGACAATTAACGCCTCTCGTGCGTTCGGTCCTGATCGCAGGACCTCGCGGTAGCGGCAAGAAAATGCTCGTTCACGCCGTCTGCACGGAATTAGGAGCGACCCTTTTCGACATCACACCCTCCAACATAGCCGGCAAATATCCAGGAAAATCGGGCCTGATAATGCTTTTACATCTGATATCGAAAGTATCGAGATTACTCCAGCCTTCGGTTATATTCATGGACGATGCTGAGAAACCGTTTGTGAAAAAAATACCGAAAACCGATAAAACCGATCCTAAGAGACTCAAGAAAGATTTGCCGAAACTCGTAAAGACGATCACAAATGACGATCGCGTTATTTTCATCGGAACTTCGAGCTCACCATGGGACGGTGATCAAAAACTTTTGTATCAGACTTACGACAAGATCATTTACGTCCCGAGACCAGATTACGGCACGCTCTCGCTCATCTGGAAAGATTTATTATACAAAGTTCGTTCTTCCATCGACGATTTTATTTTCACATTTATAACGTACATGTTGTGTTTTTGTTTTGTTTTGTTTTTTTTTCTTTATCATTCGAATATCAATCGATCTTTCTACGTTTCAGTATTCCGGTATCAGCAGACAGTTCGATACTTCCGCGATGACGAAAATGTGCGATGGGTTTACCATTGGCAAGGTCATCGAGTCGATAAACGAGGTACCCGATAATTTCACGTTGTTTAAAGGAGGTTTATCTGGTCAACAAATTAACAAACAATTTAACAATTGATGAACAAAATCAGAATATAATTATCGGTATCGAAAAAGTCATCTCTTGAAATTTCAAGACCCGAGGATACCTCGTTCCTGAGAAATAAATAAAAATATATTTCCTAAATTAACATGGGCCTTTATGGGTTTCACTGATTTTTCCGTCTATAAACATTAAATTCATAATCATTGATAAACAGTTTTTGACGAAAATTGTAGAATTAACAAACAAATATCTAAGGAACGTTCGTAGAGCTTCATAAAATCGATTGAGTACTCATGAGATTCGTAATAAATTAATTTGTCTCGAATAATGCTGATTTCTGCGAAGCTGAGCTTAACAGTGAGCTCTGATCATGGCAACGTAGGGTGTCTTCCATTGTCCGATAGCTCGATGATAAAGTGACAACACGAGTGACAAAATTCTCGTTCTATCAGAACTGTACGGATTATGTGATCGTTGTGTCGTCAAGCAACAAAAAAAATTCTTTTGACTTACTCGATACCAGATAAACCTCCTTTTAAAATACTTTCCGTTTTTATAAATACATCATTGCTTTTTTACATTGTATTCCGTTCGTTCTCTGTGACATATGTCAGATAATGACGACCAAGAGAATGGTGCAATTGCGAGTTCAACCCTTGACCCATGCCGAATTGGTAAACGCTCTAAGTAATCGTGATCCCGTTTATCGCGAGGAAGAAGATGCGTTCTTAGGTAATTACAGTAACGGCAATTATTTTCTATCTCTAAAATCATGTCGAATGAACGTTTGTAAAAACTCGTATCTTGGATAATGGCGTTTGTTGTTTATTATACGGATTACGATTGGTACTTTGGCAGCGTGGTTCGCGAAAACACCGACGTGTCGAAAGAAGCAGAGAGCTGTGGAACTCGAGCTGCAAAAGCTCGAGGAAGCGAGTGAGAAACAGAAGAAGAAAGGAAAGGGAAAGAAGTGAAGAATATTTTTTCGTTCGTCTGGAAAAAGTTTTTTTGTTTTGTTTACTTTTATCGGCATTTAATTAACGACCGAGATTAGGAAAATGTAGATGCGAAAAGCATAATTTTAGAATAATTTGAATAATTATACGTAAGGAATGTACAATTATTACATACAAATATCACGGTATACATTGTCGATAATTTTACAATTGGTTTGTTAAAACTTCCGATCGTTTTCTCGATCAAAATAAAAACAATTATAAATTTCATATTCCAAGTTCTTTGTTTTCTTTTATTGAATGACAAACTTCCGTATCGTCGGAAATTGATGGACTCGTCGATAAGCACGAGTGGGAAAAAAAAACTCTGAGAGAATCACGGATGTGCCACGTGGCACACTGGAAACGTTTGCTTCGAGAGTTAATCAACCACGGGAGTCTGAAGTGCTCCGCATAATTATTATTATTTCTATAGTTGCCGTTTTTACTCGATCTTCGGCCTTTGATCGATGTTTTCTCTCTCTCTCTTTCTCCTTCGGTCTCGCTCGTCAGAAATTAACACAAAAATAACAACACTTTTATTATTCTTATTTTCAATAATTGACGAAACGATGATGAGATTCACGGTCAACATTTCGACCAAATACGTATTATTTTCGACATACTCTTCATATACACATATTCTTCATTTTTTGTTCGTTACATTATGTAATAGTCCAGTAGGTATATCCAAAATCTTTATTTTTTGGAGATAACGAAAAGAAAAAAAAAACGATAATAACACGTAGTAATACAGAGTCCGATAGCGGACCTTTAGTTAGTGTTCGAGCTATATATTTAGCTATGATTAATGTCAATAAATGTCGATCGTACGATCTCGCGATCGAGCACGTATAAAATTGCAGAATTCGCACTACGTGACACGACGTTCGAGTGCAAATAAGTGAGAGAGAACAAAACTCTAAAATAACGTGACGCACTAGCTTTATCAGAATATAAAGCCAACGTTCTAATGAACTTTTATCATACCGATATTTTCAATTCTAAAAAAAAAAAAAATTTGATTTTTCCTCGCGGTTCCATAGATGATTTATTCGTACATCGAATAAATTCTCTATCGTTTTTTTACTGGTATATAGCGTAGAACGCATGATCAGCGTTCCGAATGTGTAATTTCATAAACAGAGTCTCGTGTAACAGCGTCGATTTTTGAACTCTGACACAGCTCGATCGTCGCTTTCGTATTTCATTTTTATTTCTCTTTATTCGTATTCTCACTTGGCCATCACGTTGTCGAAGCGCATCACTTACGATTTATCTCAGTCGTGCAGCTTTTTTTTGAGAATGGAATAAAACTTCGTCTTTCAGCGTTTTTTTCCTACATCGGGTGATTGAGTTACGTACGTAGTCGAAGTTACCGCATAGGCGGCTGATCCCTCTTTGATCAATGATTCTTTGACAAATCTCATGAATGTCGTTAGATTTTTTTTAACTAACATTACTCTTTTCGGGCGTGCGATAATTATTATAAAATTATTATAAATTGGGTAGACTGTATGTGATCTATGAATACGTATAATATTTATGGGGATCCGCATCGCCCTTATACGTGTAATATTACTATTTACATTTTCATACTTTGCCGCCAGACGCGCATGCGTAGTGAACGAATCGTCACACCTGCGCATCTCGTCTCGCAGAAAGAGTGACGTAAAACAGTAAGTCAGAGCGATCGCGCCCGTCCAAGCGGTAGCACTTGGTAACGGTTTCTCGTACAGAATCTCGTACGATTCTAATATGTGTTATTAAAAATGATAATTAATCAATCGCTAATGAACGAACATCGCGAGTCCCCTTAAAAAAACGTGCTTGATTCTTCACGAATGATTTTAAATATATATATATTTCACATATTTCGAAGAAATATATTCACGAAAGACAATGTTATTTTTTAATATATCATTCAATTTCTTTTATTTCTTTGTCTCACCTTGTACTCTCCAAAAATTGATCGAAACGAATGGGGACAAAATATAAATGGCGATTTATAAACTGATACTAAATAATCGATCAGTCCTGAAAAAAATACTCTGAGAATATTCTCCTGAAAAAACGTACACTTCCCTTAAACGTGCGTCTTTAATGCTTGATTATTTGTAAACAATTTGCAAAATTACCAAACGATTTTCATAGTTTGAAATATATATATATATATCATATATATATATATATATATATATATAGATATATATATGTATAGGATAAACAAGAGACCTGCCCGCTCGGGAATTCGAAGCAACCAACTGCGCATGCAAAGCCCATACCACCGTCGCTCCACCGGCGAAATAATAGTCATAGAAATACCCGTCGTGTCCGCGTGCGCAAAAGGCGTTCGAAAAGGAGGGAAAGGGAATCGAGGCCATCGTCCTACGCCGATAATTTTTTTTCGTACAGTACAAAACAGCGTAGCGTGGTGCCCGCACAATTTTATTTCCCATTGTTGTTTTGCGTAGAGTGGCATCGGCGGTGCCGGCTAGTGGTAAAGGTTCGTTACGAAAACACGAAAACGAGCGCGCGCATGCGCATTGTATCGGCTCGTAGGAACGGCCAGAGGTGTGCGACTCGCGACGCTACGACGTTGGTGCGCGTTGTATCGATCCGTTGACTTATATATCTACGATGCGCGATTCAGAATGAAAGACAAGCCGAGCCCTTCGTTCACCGAAGAATGCATTTATACATCGCACAGAGGGTGAAAAAGTAAAGGGGAGCGAGGGAGTATCAGCTGTGCCCCAAAGTCCAGAACGATAATCAAAAATAAAAAACATACGTCGTTTCTATTCTTAAGCAAAAATTATGAGCATATTTTTAGCTTGCCAGTGATTATATTTTATCTGTGGATGAAATTTATTCATTGCGTCGGAATTACAAATTATTTTTTTCGACTTTGGTTTATTGCGAAAAAAAAAATGTAATTTGCTCGGTTTTTATTGAAAGAAAAAACATCTCCGTTACAATTTATCGATCAATTTCAAGAAATAGCGTCGTCAATGATTTCTCGTATATCGGATCTCTCGATAATTAATTCGTGGATTAATTTACGTCGGGTATCGAATTTGGAAGAAATATTATGGGCGAGAAGCTTCGGGAATGGGAATGTAATATCGATCCCAGCTGCCCTGACAAGTCGAACGAACGTGTGCGGATATCCGCAGTTCCTGTTTCACTCGACTCACCGGGTCTCGAATTTTCGAAGATCTTTTCGATAGTCCGTCCCAGCCGTATAATCATCAAAATGGGGAATATTTCTATGAAACATAATCGTCGATGAAGTCAAAAAGTCAATATTTCATTACTAAAAAAGAGAGGAATTCATAAAAATTCATAAAATACTAAATGCAGTCGATAAGCGCTAACCTAAAAAAATTGCATTATATTCCACATTTATTGTTTTAATTAACGTATTAAAATCAAGGCAATTTCTTATCTCGCTTTTAATCCAGACTACAACGCAAAGACAAAATATTCAAATCCATCATCGCAATCGCGCGAGTCGAATAACGAGGCGAGTACGAATAAAATAAATCGAGAAAGACAGTTCTGTACGGACATGGGACCAGCGCGTGTACGGTGTTCTCTCTCTCTCTCTTTCTCTCTCTCTTCATCTCCCTCTCTTTCTCGGCTGATTGTTAATATACGCAAAAGAATACTTAACACGAAAGACGACTTGAGGAAACTCGAAAAATTCGTTGTTTTCATTCGTGAAAAAAGAATCGATAGAAAGCCTCGGGGCTCTGTTCTCGAAGCGTGATTTTTGTTTTCTCTCTCGCGAAATACAAAGCCAGGTATATAAAGTTCGACCGAGAGAAGAATATACGGCGTCCTTCCGTTGTACCTTTTGACGCGAAGTATGCGTTGTATAGACATCGCGCGCGGAATCGTCGTAGCTGTAGTAAAGCGTAGGGCGTCGTTCGGGCGCATGCTCGCTGGATGAGCCCGAAGCCGATTGGCGGAGGCCACATGGTCTGATGTCAGACCACGGGGCCGGTCCAATTCAATAATAACGAGATGCTCGCTCGCGAGACTTCAGCTAGTCCTTAGCGACGCGCCCGTGACGTTCGTGCCGGTCACAGAAACGTCCGATACGTTCCTGCTCGTTGTAACGTGTCTCAACGAGTTTCGTCCTATTGTACATTATACGAGAACAAAATAAATATATAAAACAGCGAGAAAACCCCGATCATCGGCACTAAAGTCAACGAGCCGATATTCGTTCTCGAACGAAATTAATAAACGAATATTAATAGAATATATTTAGGGGCCGTTAAAGAAGAGAATCCAAGGAGTTGTTGAAGTGCGCGAGATAATCGTTTCGAACCGGTAGAAACGAGCCAACAACGGTCGAAAGAGAAACACAGCCTTGGCTTCCTACGAAGACATCTCCGCCAAGTCGGGATTATATCCACGCGTTTGGTGAGTCCTTCGATCATTTTACAAATCAATTTATCGTTCGAATAAACTCGTTCTAACGAAATCCTAGTTTCTTCGTGAATTTACAATATTTCTTTGAAAGTTCGGCAAGAACGATACATCAATGTCTCGAACGAAAGGAAAGAGAAAAGAAAAAAAAAATAATAAGAGATGTTAATTCGTTGAACCGAAGCTCGAACGCGTACGTTCAAACGCCTTTCGGACGATTCGCCGAAATCCTCGAAGGACACTTCTTGCTCGATTATACATTATATACAATACAGCTACGAACGATAATTTCTTTCTCTTGTGTATTTATCTGTCCAGGAAGACCTCCGTGTCATTACCGGTAGTTGTACGCTTATTTTGTTTACGGTACTTTTACTTGGTGAAATGAGAAATTCACCGAACCGAGGCGTATCTCGTCTTCGTTCGTAGACCACGCTGTTATGATTCTTACTTAGGAAATACGCGTTCGAACAAAAGCATTCTATACTCTCTATCCCTCGGCCGCAACAAGCTTGCCAATATATTCTAATCCATTTTATTTCCTGAAGTAAAAACAAAGGAATATTTATTTATCCCCAAAATTGTTCTCTCGTTCGTTTATACATTTTTTTTCTGCTAATACTCGAACATTTTTCGATCGAACGAGTCAAATGGAATAATCGCAATAACACGAGAAATATTTAAATAAAGATCGAATTATCGTCGCTGTTTTTTCGTCGTTGGAAAATTTTGTCGACTCGACATTTATTTCGTCTTGGTAATATTGTTTCTATTTCTTTTGTGCCCTGGAATATTTGAATGCGAATGAGTAGAAGTAAACTGATGATCGTAGGAGCCACGCGGGTCTAATGAAATAACCGGAATAACACGAGAAATATTTAAATAAAGATCGAATTATCGTCGCTGTTTTTTCGTCGCTGGAAAATTTTGTCGACTCGACATTTATTTTGTCTTGGTAATATTGTGTCTATTTCCTTTGTGCCCTGGAATATTTTAATGCGAATGAGTAGAAGTAAACTGGTGATCGTAGGAGCCACGCGAGCCAGCGCGCGTAAGTAGAAACGTCGTGGAGTGGGCCCGGGAGCCCCTCGTACGATGTCTCACGCCACGTCTTACCGTAACAGCTCTTACTACTCGTACGTCGCGAGATCCGCAATCACTATTCCAGTCCGCATGCCGCCCGGGCTCTTCTTAACGCTACTTAATTATTCCCAAGGTGGGTCATTCCTGTTTCAATAAATATCTGCACAAATCATGCAAATCGACACACCGATATTTATTATTATTATTATTATTATTATTATTATTATTATGGATTAAAAAATAGATAAACACGAAACGATTATTTTTCTTTATTTTCAACCGAAAGTCACGAAAAAACGATTTCGCTGTTAATCGAGATATTTTATCAAGCTATTCTCTCAACTTCACGACTGAATTTCAATTAAGAGAGAGAGAGAGAGAGACTCGTTACTATCGAAATTTCCGGTCCTACTACCGACGCGAGTATCAAACTTTTTTACGTCGCTTTTTATTTTCTCGTCAAGGTCAAACGGACGGTCGAAGTTCTCTTTTTTTTTCAGCGTAGTATTTGTTTTATTTTATAATTCCTTTTAATTCGAGTGTGCAAAAAAATTGAAGCTATTTCGAGAATTGAACAATTTATCGGGCTAGTACAATATTAACGTTATCGTATCTCGCACGATCCGAGGATGACTTTCGATATCCGTATTATCGATGACTAATACCCCCGAAGATGTTAAAAAGGTCTACGACGTACATAGCATATTGCTTTTGTCATTCGCGATGAAAATATTAAATACGTATTAGCGAAAAAAACAAAAAAAATCCTTCGCATCTACGGAATATCGAGAGATCGATAAATACTCTCGTCATTATTCGTTTACACTCGTACGAGAGATTCTCGGAAAATATTAGACTAAACAAATGTTGACGAAGACGAAGAGTCGAACAGCTGTAAGATGTTATTGCGCAATGCACCAGGAAGAACTTGCTCGAAAAATCATACGCACGGTCGGTGTACGAAAAATACATTTTTAATACTTTTTTTGTTTATCTTTAATCGCCAAAATATTCAAGTTCAGCACTTATTTCACCGAGTCGTTAAAAACAAAATCTTTCAGCTAATAAAACGAGGTACGAAACATGAAGATGAAATAAAAGTCGAAAGAGTCATTAACTCTTTCATAAATTTATAGAAAAGATGAACAAAAAAAAAACAAAAAAAAAAGAAACCAGAGAAAAACATAAATAAAAATAACGATGATTTACTTTCCGAGCTATTAGAACAGCGCGAAGAAGAATCTTTCTTCTGTATTAAGTAACAAAAAATTGTTTTTAGCGAGAAGAGAGTCGTTCGTAAATCTATCGACACGTACACCGTGCGTATTTCCGGGGGAGCTGTTTTTATTTTGTAAAGAACGCGCTTCGGCGCGAATACGCTTGCGTATGAAAAATTAGAATCATAAGCACAAAGTCACGAATGACGATAGGACGAGACCTCGTCGAATGTCATGTTCGCTCAAATATGTTCGCCGATAACAAGATCAAAGGTGCATTAAAATATCGAAAAAATGATGAATCGATTGCGCGCTCGCGCATCGTACGATCGATCGATTCGTCGAATCGATAGCCTTGACATCGATACCTTATTAGAATATACAAATTCTATTGTACAAAATAAAAAATCGCACGACTCGTCGTCACGTGTTATCGAGACGAGGGGCTCGCGCCATTTTCGCATTTTCCGTGAACCGTTAGGACGATATAGCGTTTTTTTTCTTTTTCTTTTTTTTTCTTTTTTTTTTTTTTTTCTTTTTATAGTCATCTATAATTTTCTACGACACGAATTAATTAAATCGTTTAATTCGTAATCTCTCCGTATACGCGCGGCCAAAAATTATTTAACGATCGAACGTTTCGAATATCGCGACGACGAACACAAAAAATTGTCTCGCTCGACTTTTCGAACTTTTCTCCCGACGCGCGTTTTACTTATTTATTACTTTTGAGAATAATTAGATTCTCTTTCTCTTTTTACGATATCTCGAAGGAAAATCTGCTCTCGATGATCCGAGACGTCCGACACGTTCTTTTCCATTTAATACTATTTCCTTTCGTATGCTCTTTTGAACCCATGGCTCGTTAATTAATCATGCGAATAAATTGGAGAATCTTCGTGCGAAGTTAACCGAAAGGGTACAAAAAAAGCCGCGGGCAAAATGTTCACAAGCTCAAAGATATATATATATATATATATATATATATATATATATATATATATATATATATATATATAGAGAGAGAGAGAGAGAGAGAGAGAGAGAGAGAGAGAGAGAGAGAGGGAGAAGGCAACGTTAGGAAAAAACCTAACTCTGACGCATGGAAGCAAACTGAGAAATCGCGCGAGGTGTATTAGCCACGCGAAGAATCACGTGGGAATCACGCGATTCGAGCTGAAACGTCAAAGTATTATGTACACAAAAGCTGTGTCGCCGTTATACTGATATCCGGCGATGAGGATATCAATCCGTTTGCTCGTGGCGCCTGACCTCAACGGTTCGTATCGAATTTTAAAAAAACTGGGCAAAATATAACAACGAAATCACGATCGCGGTCTAAACAAAATTAAAAATAAAATAAACGTTTTTCATTTCAACGAATTTCAAGTCTTGAAACAATATTCGCGTGTTTTACTCCTACGACTTGTTTATTACGCAAATGAAATATATTAATTACTCAAATTTATTAAATCGACTTATTTTTCTTGAATAAATAAAAATATGAACAAAAAAAATTAAAAATAAAAGTTAAAAAAAAACAACGAGAATAGAAATATCGCGTGCTCTTCTAATTCTATGTATATATTTACGTGTACGATGCACCTGATGCTATAATAAAACTAGGTTCGTTCCAACCCCCCACCCTTCTCCCTTCCACCTCTGCGCACACTTCGTATCGATTTTCTCGCAAAAGTGCAGTGTGCCGTTCGCGATGCAGGCTCCTCTCTCTCTCTCTCTCTCTCTCTCTCTCTTTCTCTCGCTCTCTCGTTCTGCCAAAACTTACCTCATAACGCGTTCTATCTCGCATTAAAAATAATTATTAAAAAAAGAAAAAGAAAAACTTAAACGTTTTTCTATATGAAAATTCGAGACCGACGAGACGGAAGCTTCTCGATTTATTTTAATCGATCGAAACGCGTTTATTTTTAAATCAAAACAGATAGAGCAAAGCCTAGGAAGCAGGAACGAAACAAACTTGTGATTTTAACGATGTTATTCTGCCTCGTCTGTCTCAAATTTATTCAAATTAGAGGAACGAGTGTCGTCGACGCCCGACTTAGATTTCCATCGACCTTGCGAAGGTTTGTTTTCAATCAGGCGAGTTACAAAGATCCAAAGTTTCATCAAGATTCTCGTAATCGATCGATGATACGGGAAGTCATCGAACGCGTGTCTACGATCGACGCGCGACGAATTTGTCCGATAACGCCTAATTGATCGCGATTTAATTGTCAAGTATGCGTCGCCCGATACGACTTCCGGTCGGTCGGGTTCAACGGGGTTTGTCGTTTCGACAAATTACACATTCGTCTTCGTCGCGAGTGCGAAAAAAAACCAATAAAAAGAAAAAAAATGAGAAAGAGTCATCGCGGCGATACCGAGCGTCGTTTCGACAATGAGTAATAACTTTGACACGGACGCTCGACACACGTATAATATTAGAGACGATAAATCGATACGAGAATGCTCGGGTAAAGGTTCGAACCGGAGCAACAAAGTGCCAACTATTTTAATTATCGCGAACGAATTAAAAAAAAAAAAAAAAAAACGAGGAATAAAAAGAAACCTTTTGACTTTTAATTAAATTGTTCGCTTTTTTTAATTATTTTTGCTTAATTAAATTTAAAAAATCGTTCGTGATAATTTATTCGAGTCGACGAACGGTCAAGGGCGATGACTCGAAACACGGCGTTTATACCGAGGATAGAAAAATATACGTGTGCCGTTTATAATCGAACAGGTGTATCGATTAATATCGAGATCGAAAAGATACGCGTTTTTCTTTTTTTAATGATTCATTCTATTGTTCTTATTCAATTTTATATTAAACATTCCGGAAAAATCTGTATCGACGAATAAATCGAGTATTTTTTTCATCCGATAAAGTTAAATAATAATAATAATAATAGTAATAATAATAACAACAACAAATGAAAAACACGAACAAATATATAATTTGAATCAACGGTTTGAATTATTCCTCGATAAAGCCGAGCGAAGATAAGACTATTGGGCAATCGGCATAAATTACCGCCTCGACTTATAAATAAATAAGTAGCGGTGAATGATTTTGTATGATAACAAAGCACGTTTATCTCTCGTGATTTATCGATTACTCGTCGAAAGTAAATTAAATCAACGTTAATACCAAATTTAGCCTATATTTTGTTATTTATATCGTCGTTGTTTGCGACGGAACTCGTGAAATTTTCATTATCATTCAAACGCAAAAGAAAAAAATGCGATTTTATGGCCGTCGATATTTTTCGTTCGTAGGAACCACGTGGAATAATTTTCCATCGATTCGCAACGAGCGAGGTGGTTTTCTTCACGGCGATGTGATAAACACTCGCTCGAGTTCGTTTTTACTTCGTCAGCGAAATAAACGCGATTCCGTCGTTTCTTATTGGGTTGACGACACCGCGCTATTTTATAAGCGAACTCCGATTACTCGCGTCCTCTCTCGAAACGATCGTTCGATTAATCCGGCATAGACTCGATCAATGACAAAAATTATTATTCAAAATTGCTCGAAACTCGTTGAAATTTCGAATAAAAAAAGAAAACGACGCGTGATCGGTTCGAAAAAAAAGAAAGAAAAAAACGATTTGCATCAAGTGCGTATGACGCATCGCGAAATGGGACGATGCGAGCGTCAAATCACAATTCGTCGAACGTAATACATATAGGTATTATTATCGACGCACGATATACACACGTTGAATCGCGATAATGCTTTATCTTACGTTAACATCCGATTCCAATATCTCGTTACGTTATATATATATATCACATTAATTACAATAATAATTTTAATAATATTCTCCCCGACGTTAATATCACAAACAAATTAATCGATAAAATTCATACGAATATTCTTATATATAAATATATAATGATATTTATATATCGTATTTCGTCGTTCGATCACGGGGTATCTCATACCCCCGATCTCTAAAACATCTCTATCGTATTTTCAATTATTTACGCTTCGTTTAAAAATAACCAAAATATTTCGCTAACGAATGAAAAAAAAATACAAAAATTAACGATATTACGTGTACGATAATAGATGTAAAAATAAAACCGATCTATAAGCACCTTCGTTATTTGAAATTCGAGAACCGAGACTCGGCATATCCGTAACGAAGAAGAATCGACAATCGCGATTATCCGATATCTATGCGCATTTTTCTTTTCGTCATTCGTTCGCGACATCCGCCGATTGACGCACTCGTAAATCGATAACCGAAATCGTCGATTAGCCGACGAGTTCTCATTATGTTTTTCTAATTCGAGTATCAGCGCGATTTTTTATTGTTTTCCCGTTTAAAAAAATTTCATAAGATGGGAAAACTCATAAGTTTTTGCCAGTCCGTGAAACGTACCGGGAGTTAAGGCCGACACGCCGATAGAGAGTTCATCGCGACCCTGAACTCGAGCGCGAGACTGCCCTCTTGAGCGCGCCGGTCTACTCTCATTATCAAGGTCACGATCGTTTCGCAGCTGATGTGTATCCATCTCGAAGATTGGTTTTCACCCAACTCAAGCACGTGGCTCCTCCTCTTCTTCTTCTCTATATCCACTTCGTAAGTACGAAATTATTCCGACATTAAATTAAATTCGTACGAAGCTACTATAACGTCGATTAAGAAAATCGTAACTTCGAACGCGAAGTAAAACACACGCACCTGTTGGTCAAATTATAGCTCTTTCGCTCGCGTCCTTCGTAGCCACGGTATGGCTTACACATACTCGGTTAAAAATAACTCACCTTCTATTCTCTCGACGCTGATGTTAATTCGAAAAATATAATTGATGTTTAATAACACCAAATTGCATTATCGAAAGAAACGATTATCGATTATTAAGGATTATTAAATCGTGTTTAATATAAATTTGACTCGATACAAAAACAACAATAAAAAAAACATTCTTTTTTCTGAAATAATCGGTAGACAAACATTGCGTCAATCGAGGCGGAAGCAAAACCAAACCGGAATTTCGAGTCAGACTCGAGATAATCGGGGCGACAGGTGTGAATACGAGGATAAAAAATGATATCACCTCGCGTAGTCGCGGAGCGTTGATCGGCATGGCTCACTGTACAAATACGATCGAGTGCATTCTCGCGTAATAACGAGGGGGGAGAGAGAGAGAGAGAGAGAGTAATAATACCGACGTACGTAAATGACGCACTAAGAGCGATAGAGGATTTTTCTTTATCTTGTTGGCGACCTCAACCGTCAAAGCTCAAAGCGTCTCGACGCGCACGGTGAAGGTTTTCATTTCGATCGTTCGACGTCCGGAAACCTCGTTTACTTTCGCGATAATCGCGCTACGCAATTCTTATCTCGGTCTCTCGCCACGTTTCTTTTTTCTTTTATTTTATCTCCGTTCGACACGCGGAGATTTTTCGAGGTCGCGGCTTTGAAGCTCGTGAAAACACGAGTCGCGGTGAAATGCCGAAATTAATTCCCGCGGCGCTTTTCGTTACGTTTTCAAGCGCATTTCGATTAGCAATGACAAATATATTCGCGAAAATTCCTTATCGAGTCGGCAACAGTGCAATAGGTGCGTCCGGTCGAAGATTACAATGGATCCTTACGTTGGTCTAGAATATTCTCCGTTTCGTCGTACGTTATAAATAGTCGTAGATTTTCATTATCAAAGTAATAAACATTGGTAAAACAGCCATTTGTCCCAAGAATCTAGCACAATTAATGAGCGACATCGAAATTCGAACAGCTTCCTAATTTCCTTATAAACTAATTTCTCATTATTATTCGAACGATATTTCTTCGTTCCATTAATTAACTGATTAGCGTAACGAACGGATGATCATTAATTAAGTAGCCTTTTGAATATTTTTCTCTGGGTATTTCAAGAGAGAAAAAATAGATATAAGCGCGCGTGTCTGTGTGAGTATTTCTGTGTGGTGTTGGCTCGCGGGGGGCTACCCAATGTAATCATATAGGCGTGTGCGCCATCGGAACGTTGTCTGTATACACACACACATACACACACACACACACATATATATATATAGTAACAGCCGGAGAGCAATCATTGCAAAATTGGTTTACTCTCGAAGAGTGAATCCAATTGAGATTACTCAATTAAAGTCACCCGAGAGAGACTCGGGTCACGACGACGGTGGAGGGTCTCTTCGTATATCTATCTCGTCTCCATACACATATCTAGTTCTTTCACGATCTCTTCTTTCCTAACGTCAATTCGACGCAATTGCGAACGACCTCGATCGTTCTTCGTCGTTGTCGTCGTCTTCGTCGTTGTCGTCGTCTTCGTCGTCTTCGTCTTCGTCGTCCTCGTCGTCCCGTGTTCTTATATATGTATTTTCCGTCTTCCGCATTGCGACCTTTGCCCTCGAGAGTTCACGACACGGGTCCAGAGTTGAAAAGATGCCGAAGGGACGTAATAAGATTGGTGCGAAAGCACGCGGTGAGGTTCAGAGTTCATGGTATCGCGTGACAGTCACCAAGAGTACTGTGGGATCTTTGACCCTCGCGTGCGTATCTCGCGACAGCTTGTTGATCGATTTAACGAAGGTACGATTATCGAGCAAGATCCAACTTTGCTAATTGCAATTTTAGTCCCTATGATGTACGCCGTCGATTCGTAAGATTATTTTCGATATTTGAGGAATATCGATGGTTTAGTTTACACTCGTGATGAAATTTATAGTTCGAGGGATGCGAAATTGTTAAAGACCCGGAAGTTGAGTCGATCGCATTTTTAGTCCTTGATTTATGATTTCGAATAAATTATTTTTTCGTTAAATTCGTATAATTAATTTCGATAAATTGGATGAAATTTTTGCCAACGTCATTAAAATTCTCCTTTAACCCTCAACCAGTCATCGGGGATCGAATCGATCCCAGCCGTTTTTCGAGCTGCGATGCCTTCCAGAATTTTTGAGAAACTGGGACATTTTTTTTGTTATATTAAAAATTACACGAATTGAAAATAATCGGCATGGTCTTACACACAAGGGTTGAATATACCTTGTAGTATTTTTTGTATTTATATTTGTATTCAATTTCTCAATTATTTATGACTCTCCAAAATGAGTGGGGTCGATCAGACCCCCAATGATTATTACGCCACAATCTGGAGGTGTGATCGACAAGGGTCAACGGACGTTGAGATTCATCTACGATTTATTCACAGCTCATCTCGATCGAATGAGTCAATGCATTATTATCGACCTTTCGAGATATATCGAATATCTTACTAATAATCCAAATTTCTCTATCTCTTTTATAGCCTTTTGTCCACGAGGCTCACGCGTCTGATTAAATTCCAACCGAGGAGAGATCGACCTCTGGATTGTCATATAAAAATCGAAGCGACACATTTCCGTCTCGATTGTAAAACGAAAGAAAAGTGGCTCGAAAATGCCGGCCAGATTCGAGAGCGTGAACACACCTATAGTACGGGAGCAAGATGTCACCAATGGTGGTCCGTACAGCATGGAGAACGACATC
The DNA here is from genome assembly GCA_951802705.1 of Netelia virgata. Taxonomy (NCBI): domain Eukaryota; kingdom Metazoa; phylum Arthropoda; class Insecta; order Hymenoptera; family Ichneumonidae; genus Netelia; species Netelia virgata. Next base: position 17,797,066 of record OX637864.1, read on the forward strand.
GTCATCACCGGTTTCTCCGGACGTTTGCCAGAGTGCGATAATATCGAGGAATTCAAGCAGAGTCTATTCGACGGTATAGACCTGGTGACCGACGACGAGAGAAGATGGGCACGAGGTCTTCACGGTTTACCAGCACGTACTGGAAAGATCAAGAATCTAAGTGCTTTCGACGCTACATTTTTCGGTGTACACGCGAAACAAGCCAACGTGATGGATCCTCAGTTGAGATTACTTCTGGAATGTACCCACGAAGCTATAATGGACGCTGGTATGAATCCCGCGGATCTTCGAGGTTCGAAGACCGGTGTATTCATCGGTGTCTCAGCCTCGGAATCCGACGAATTCTGGACCGCTGAACCAGAAAAAGTAAACGGTTACGGTCTGACCGGATGCTGTCGAGCCATGTTTCCGAATCGAATTTCGTACACTTTCGATTTTACCGGTCCCTCGTTCGCCGTTGATACCGCCTGCTCGTCTTCCATGTACGCGATGCATCAAGCGATACTGGCGATGAGAACCGGCCAGTGCGACTCAGCGGTAGTCGGTGGTGTCAACCTCGTCCTAAAGCCAACGAGTTCCCTTCAATTTCATCGTTTGAGCATGCTCTCGCCCGAGGGTATGTGCAAGGCGTTCGACGTCAGCGGCAATGGTTACGTTCGTGCCGAGGCTGTCGTCACTATACTCCTGCAAAAATTCCGGGACGCTAAACGAGTCTACGCGACGGTCGTTAATTCCAGGACAAACGTCGATGGTCACAAATTACAGGGTATTACATTTCCAAGCGGTGATATGCAGAATTGCCTCATGAAAGAGGTTTACGAAGAGGCTAATGTTGATCCGAAAGACGTAGTTTACGTCGAGGCGCATGGAACAGGCACCAAAGTAGGTGATCCTCAAGAGGTCAATTCCTTGGCCGATTTGTTCTGCAAAGATCGTAGAAATCCCCTATTAATGGGCTCGGTGAAATCTAACATGGGACACTCGGAGCCTGCCAGTGGTCTGTGCTCCATAGCAAAGATGCTCATAGCGATGGAGACTGGGATCATACCGGGAAATTTACATTTCTACGAGCCAAATCCTGACATACCGGCCCTCAGCGATGGAAGAATACAAGTAGTCGATCGTGCGACACCCTGGAAGGGTGGCCTCATAGCGATAAACTCGTTCGGTTTCGGGGGTGCAAACGCACACGTTATACTTCGAAGCAATCCGAAGCCAAAATTGTCACCGGTTATGAACGTTGGTGTACCGAAGATGGTAACAGTTTCCGGGCGTACCGAGGACGCGGTTAACGATCTTCTCGACAAGATCCAAGAACAGGAAAAAGACGACGAGTTCATATCTCTCGTTCATGGACTCCACGAGAAAAATATCACCGGTCATCCTTATCGAGGCTATGCGATACTGGGGGATGCGCAAGTACGCGAAGTCGCTGAATACATACCCGACAAAAGACCGATATGGTACATTTTCTCAGGAATGGGCTCGCAATGGGCCGGTATGGGAAAACAGCTCTGGCCGATCGAGAGTTTCCAAAGGAGTCTGCGTCGTTGTGCCGAGGCACTGAAACCGGAGGGCATCGATCTCTTGAGTCTCATTCATCAAGGAACGAACGAAACCTTCGAGAGCGTCCTAAACAGTTTCGTTTCGATAGCTGCGATACAGGTCGCTCTGGTCGATGTTCTCACAATGATCGGTATACAACCAGATGGTATTCTGGGTCATTCCGTCGGCGAATTGGGCTGTGCCTATGCCGATGGTACTTTCACAGCGGAGCAAACTGTTTTAGCAGCTTACTGGCGTGGCAAATCCATACAAGAATCTAAACTTCCTCCTGGCTCGATGGCAGCGATCGGTCTCAGCTGGGAAGAAGCGGGTAAACGTTGCCCGGCCGATATTTCCCCAGCTTGTCACAATTCCGCCGATTCCGTAACAGTTTCCGGTCCCGTTGAATCCATCGCCAAATTCGTCGTTGAACTCAAGAAGGAAGATATCTTCGCCAAGGTCGTAAACAGCTCGGGGGTTGCTTTCCACAGTAAATATATCTCCTCCGTTGGACCAAAACTTCGGACCGTCCTCGAGAAGATCATACCCACTTCCAAGCAACGTACCGCCAGATGGATCTCGAGCTCGATACCGGAAAGTGCCTGGGGTACCCCATTGGCTCAGCATAGCTCACCGGCTTATCACGTCAACAATCTTCTCTCGCCTGTCCTCTTTCACGAGGCACTCAATCATGTTCCACAGAACGCGATTGTCATCGAGATCGCGCCCCATTGTCTTCTACAGGCGATTCTTCGTCGATCTTTGCCCTCTACGGTGACCAACGTCGGTCTACACAAGCGCGATCATACCGATAATCTCGAATTTCTTCTCACGAATATCGGCAAGATATACAACGCGGGTGCTCAGCCGAGCGTCAGCAAATTTTATCCACCGGTCAGTTATCCAGTCGGACGTGGAACACAGATGATTAATTCGTTGGTCAAGTGGGACCACTCTATCGAATGGCAAGTTGCCGATTTTTCTGGTCGTTCCAGTGGCTCGGGCGAGACCATCTTCGAGATCGATCTTTCGAAGGAGGAATACTCCCACCTTGCTGGTCATACGATAGACGGTAGAATTCTCTTTCCTGCCACTGGTTATCTCACTCTCGCTTGGAAGACATTCGCCAAATTACGAAATACCGATTACGAGAAACTGCCGATTGTGCTGGAGAATGTTCAGTTCATGAGAGCGACGATAATGCCGAAGGAGGGTCCGATCAAATTTTTGGTCAATATGTTCGAGGGAACGGGTGATTTTGAAATATGCGAGGGTGGCTCGCCCGCTGTTATCGGCAAGATTCGAGCGTCGGAAAACATCGACAAGGAACAGTTGAATCTACCCATTCCCGTCACCAAGAACGATCCCGAGCTCCTCGAACTTACCACCGGCGATGTATACAAGGATCTTCGTCTTCGTGGCTACGACTACACGGGAATATTCCAAGGTATCAAAACGTCCGATAATCGTGGCTCGGTCGGAAGACTGTCCTGGGTTGACAATTGGATTTCCTTCATCGACACGATGCTCCAGTTCAGTATTCTTGGAAAGAATACCAGAGACCTTTATCTACCGACTCGTCTTCAATACGCAGCGATTAATCCTGTAATGCACAAAGAACTTGCGGCTAATCTACTGAAGGACGAGGGTATACCAGTTTACAGTTACCCAAATATAAGTATCATCAAGTCTGGTGGCATCGAACTTCGTGGCATGAAAGCCTCGCTCGCTCCAAGAAGACAGCAGACTCAGGCATCGCCGAAACACGAGCGTTACGTTTTCGTCCCTTATGAAAATTCACAAATCCTCGTCGAGGACCCCGAGAAAGCCAAATCCCATGCTCTTGCCGTTCTGCTGCAGATCGTCGTTGAAAATCTTGGCGCTCTGAAGATTAAAGCCGTCGAAGTAACCGGTGAACGAAACGCAGAAGCTCTTCTAGCTCCGCTCATCGTTGATACTTTACTCAACGAGCCTAGCCTCAGTGTGAGTACTCGTTTTTGTTTTGTTTTTTCAATACTCGAAAGTGAATATTGCTTCTTCATCGATTCTCATCATTCGCAATGCTTCCTTCAAGTGGACGCTAACACGAATCGACATACTTTGTCACACAGACATTTTTCGGAAATATTGAAAAAGAATGAAGAAGGAATTTACACATCTGATTTGCAATTTCCCTTGATTTAACGTTTGCCTCGGTGCTTAAAAGAAACGTCCGCATTGATTATTTTTCAGGTTGACATGCAAGTAGCGTCTATGGTCCCCGACAACTATGCCGCTCTAGCCGAACAGTGGGACTTGAAGAACGTCGTTCGTGATGTTCACAAAGCACCAGCTGGTCAGGATTTGCAGCTCGTAATTGCCGCGGATGTATTGAGCAACGGCGAATCGGCAATATTGAAGAATCTTGCAGCTTCCCTGAAACCGGGTGGCTACGTGCTCCTCGAGGAAACTGGATCGATTCAAAAGTCACTTCTTCACGGAACGGATCTTATGTTGGTGGGAAAACAAGTAGCACCGGGTAAAACCTACATGCTTCTCAAGCTGGAGGAAAAAACTACCGAGCCCATTATAATACAAATAACAGAGAAGAATTTCTCGTGGCTCGAGGGCGTTAAGGCTGCTCTGAAGAAATCCGAGACCGAAGGACACAAGATATTACTCGTGAGCCAGGGGGAAGAGTTGCTCGGTTTGATCGGTTTAATGACGTGCATAAGACGCGAGGCTGGTGGTATGAACGCTCGTTACGTCTTCATTCAGGACAAGAATGCGCCAAAGTTTTCGCTCTCGGCGTCTTTCTATACCACGCAATTGAACAAACAAGTTATGGCGAACGTGCTCAAGGGTGGACAATGGGGTAGCTACCGCCATTTGCGTCTCGATCAGCAGAGCGATGCATCGTCGCTTCAGGTCGAACATGCTTACATCAATGCACTGACAAGAGGAGATCTCAGTAGTCTACGATGGATCGAAGGACCACTGAGCTATTACCAGCCGGAAAAATTCCCAAACACGGAACTTTGCAGTGTTTACTACGCCCCACTTAACTTCCGGTGAGTCTCTCTCAAAGTATAATATGATCAGTAAAGGATTTTTGTCCATACGTCATATTTACTTTCAAGCAATTGTTTTTATTGTCCGCGCATTTACAGAAATTCTTGAAAATCTATATCGTTGTAATTTTTACAGAGATATCATGTTGGCAACGGGAAAACTTCCGCCCGATGCACTTCCGGGTGACCTCGCAGGTCAGGATTGTATCCTCGGTCTCGAGTTCACTGGACGCAACAGCAAAGGACGTCGAGTAATGGGAATGGTGGCGGCTCGAGGTCTGGCAACAACGGTCCTTGCGGATCCCGGTTTCATGTGGGAAGTGCCGGAAAAATGGAGTCTCGAGGAGGCAGCGACGATTCCCGTGTGTTACGCTACGAGTTATTACGCATTGATCGTACGTGGGCGTTTAAAGGCCGGTGAGAGCGTTCTCGTGCACGCTGGTACCGGTGGTGTCGGTCAAGCGAGTATCGCTATAGCTCTTCACGCCGGTTGCAAAGTCTTCACCACCGTTGGATCCCAGGAGAAGAGAGATTTTCTTAAAAAAACATTCCCGCAATTGACCGATAAGAACATTGGCTATTCGCGCGACACCAGTTTCGAGCAGCTTGTACTGTCCGAGACAGACGGCAGGGGAGTCGACGTCGTACTGAATTCACTCGCCGAGGAAAAACTTCAGGCTAGCGTTCGTTGTCTCGCCAAGGACGGTCGTTTTCTCGAGATCGGCAAATTCGATTTGTCCAACAATAATCCACTGGGCATGTCGTTCTTCCTGAAAAACACGAGTTTTCATGGTATACTGTTGGACGCTCTATTCGAAACTGACTCACCGGATAAGCGCGAGGTCGTGAGACTCGTCAGCGAGGGTATCAAAAGCGGTGCTGTGAGACCGTTGCCGGCGACGGTATTTTCCGAGCAACAGATCGAACAAGGTTTTCGATACATGGCAACGGGCAAACACATTGGCAAGGTTTTACTGAAAATTCGTGACGAAGAATCGGTGAAAAAACCTACATCACCGGTACCCAAGACGGTAGCGGCGATTCCCCGAACTTACATGAATCCTGAGAAATCTTACGTACTCGTTGGAGGTCTCGGTGGTTTTGGTCTCGAGTTTGCCAATTGGTTGATCACGCGAGGAGCAAAACATATCGTTCTCACATCACGATCGGGAGTACGAACCGGCTATCAGGCATTGAGCATACGCCGATGGCGCGAAATGGGAATAAACGTGGCAATATCGACCTCCGACGTGACGACGATCGCGGGAGCAGAAAAACTCGTCAAAGAGGCCAACAAAATCGCACCTATCGGTGGAATTTTTAATCTCGCGGCGGTTCTTCGCGACGCGCTCATCGAAAATCAGGAAGAAGGTCATTTCAAGACGGTCGCGTTGCCGAAAATCGATGGATCGAAAAATCTGGATGTCGCCTCGAGAAAACTGTGCCCGTCGCTCGATTATTTCGTTGTATTCTCGTCGATATCTTGCGGACGTGGTAATGCGGGACAGACGAATTACGGACTCGCAAACTCAGCGATGGAAAGAATCGTCGAGCAGAGACAAGCTAATGGACTGCCAGGATTAGCGATACAATGGGGCGCAATCGGCGACGTCGGTCTTATTCTTGGTAAGAGTATTTTCGAAAAAAAATGACATTATAATCTGTCGTCGAAATGAAATTTCAATTGAAATATTAAATTTGCCTCGTTCTCCTTTTTCCTAGATACGATGGGCAACAACGACACCGAAGTTGGTGGAACGATTCCACAGCGAATGTACAGCTGTTTGGCAACTATGGATTCATTCCTACAACAGCCACATCCAGTCCTCGCCTCCATGGTACTGGCGGAGAAGCACAAGCCTGGTGACGCCGCCAATCAAGTTGGTCTTCTCGAAGCCGTTGGCAATATCCTGGGTATAAAAAATGTCAAGACCGTCAACGTAAACAACAGTTTGGCAGATCTTGGAATGGATTCGCTAATGGGCACCGAGATCAAACAGACGCTCGAAAGGAATTACGATCTCGTACTTTCGGCCCAGGAAATTCGTAGTCTGACGTTCGGCAAACTCCAGGAAATGGCTTCTGGAGGTGCCGGCGAAGCTGATGCACCAGCTATGCCAAATTCGCCAGCCAAAAAGGCGACACCCCCAAGTCCAATGAAAGCTCTCGATTCTCTTCTCTTCCGTTGTTCCGATGGTGAACTCGTTCCTAAGCAGATACTCGTCCAACTGAAATCTCGCGCAACGAAAGGAAATCCTGTTTTCCTTGTGCACGCTATAGAAGGCTCGGTCTCGTCGATGAAATCGCTCGCTATCGAGGTGAATCGACCTGTTTGGGGGTTGCAATGCGTGAAAGACGTTCCACTCGAGTCGATGGAGGAATTGGCCACGTTTTACATCAGCCAGATGAAAAAAATTCAACCCAAAGGACCGTTCACGATCGTCGGTTACTCATTCGGTGCTTGTGTCGCATTCGAGATGGCACTTCAACTCGAAGCTGCTGGCGAATCCACGATATTAACGCTTCTCGATGGTTCACCGGAATACATTACCTTGCACAGTCAAACGATCGGTAAACAGGCCACGGAATCGGGCAGCGAAATAACCACCGATGGTTGTCGCAAGGCCCTGGCTTTCTTCGCGCGTCAATTCAACGCCAGCGCTGGCTTTGTGAAGGTAAATATGGTTTTTAAATTATAATTACTGGCTTTTTTTCTTAATCACATGCACATTTTTTATTTCGTAATCGACGTGACAACATTTAATTAAAATTGTTTCCTTTTTTTATTTCGTCGGTCATATTGATCGCACAATTTTTTCGAATTTGATATCAGTGACCTTAGTACCTCGAGCCATCAATTTTAATGCATGTCGAATACCATGCAGTCTAATGAAAATAAAGGAAATAGCCGAAATGTTAAAGAGTTAAATTAAATCTAAGGCCTCACTTTTCTTGTCTCCTTTACCCTTTGCCCTTTGGTTTTCACAGAGTTACATCATATTGAGAGAAACCGAGACTGACGAAGCTATGATGAACAAAATGTTGGAGCTCATCGGCTCAACTCCTTTCGAAGCGGAAGATCTCAAGTGTGCTGGAATGCTTTTCTTCAAGAAATTGAGAGCAGCGAATCTTTACAAACCCGGTGGCAAGTTTCAAGGTCGGATAACGCTCTTCAAGGCAAAGGACAACTTTATATCTCTCAACAACGACTATGGTCTGACTGCGGTGAGTTCTTAATTATACTGAAAAATATATATTATAGAATATCTGTTATCATCGATTGTCTTCTCTGGAACTGGTTTTACGAATTCTTTTATTTTCAGATGTGCACTGAGAACGTTAGGGTAGAAGAGCTAGCTGGAGATCACAGGAGTATCCTTGGTGGCGAGAGTGCAAAAGAGATAGCGCGACTTATAAACGCTTGAGGATTTATCTTCGAGAAGAGAGTTTCGAAAAATTAAGGAAAAATGTTTTGTACTCTACCCGACGTGTTGAAAATGAATCAATCTCGTTGCAGAAGACGATATCCAATATCTCTGATCGTACACGAATATCTTTATATCGTCAAAGTTCCTTTTGTACAAAACAAAAAACAAATATCTTCACCATTGGAATCTCCGTCTCATGCATCAGTCTGCCGTAGCACTGTAGCGAAGAAGAAGCCGGAAAAAAACCCGAATCGTCGTGAAAGAATGTGAAAAAACGTGCGTCTTTAGTTTGTCATTTGTATAAGTGTGATCATATAGTTATTAAGGTATATACGACATGAATTAATCATACATTGATGGTCGTCGCGTTTGACCTAATCTATGGTCATTCGTTAAGAAAAAAATAATACGAAAAAAAAGATCAGAATAACAGAGCCTATGAGTTCTCGTCTATAGAGTTTTGTTTCTGCATAAATTATTCGTAAAGTTCTCCCATACGGTTTTTCGATGCTCAACCAGTGGACAGGTGATCATCGTCAAGCTGTATGGGATACAAGATCATAATTGTTAATAATGTATTTATTGTCTGCTATAATGGCAGCAAGTCACACGAGGCATAGGGCTAACGGACAGCATGTATGCGTTTTTTGCGTATGGCTCTCTCTATCTCTCTCCAAGTTATTGTACAAGAGTAAATTCGCTAATCAATGGAATGTATCTTGAGTCGATATTAATATACACGGCCCAACGAGAGAGGCTCATCAGGCATATGTGTACATTGAAAAATACTAAGAAACAAATGAGTCTTGTAGCATAGCACACGTATTCGCTAATTCTGTAATATATATGAGCCTTGTAAAGATGTTATATTTTTTTAAATGTTTTTTCGCGTCTGATATGTTCAATGGCGATGACACGTGTGCTAGCAACAGCGTTAGCCAAACGATAGCGGCGAGGATTCGTTTGTCATTGATTGGCATTAATTCCATGACTTATCCACGAGAGGTATATACCATTAAACATTCCCAGGGCATACAAATGTTTTATGTAACACACGCGTACATATATGCTCGATAAAAGTTTATGTATTACCGTCAATTTTATAGAAAATTTCGCACCTGCACACTATGTGCTGCATGTACTACTATAATATGTAATTATAAAGCACGTGCGATAATGCGTGCTGTCCTTCAATTCTGGCACGTATACTTTTTATGATCATGTGTGTATGTAATATATATGTTTGTGCGTTTAATGTGTAACATGAGAATAAATAAATCGTCCCGTACATAAAACTTAGATTTCTATAAACGAGTACAATATTTATTACGTATTTATTTATCTTTATACAGTTATAATGAATACTGTTCGTTCGTTTATGAACACGCTCATCTGGACAGTTACAAATTACAAAATAACTTCAAGTGAAAATCCTGACGATAGTTCGTTCTCGCGATTGCCATTCTCGCGGGTATCTAGGATTTTGGAATTTTAGCGAAGCTAGGATCCGATATGGCGGCACTCGAGTCACATGTAAAAGACACTGTGAGAGCGTAACGCGTACCGGAAGTGACACGTTCGACCGCGTGAAGATTTTCCGCACCGGAAGTAAACATAGAGACACGACCTGCATAAAAAGTAAAACAAATTTTTGTTTATCTTTTCGGCTACATAACACAGAAATGCGAGAATTATTCTTATACAAGACTCTAGTCTCACCTTTTCGCGGTTCAATCGTCGAGGTCACGTTATCTTTGTCTATAAAAATAAAACGACCACCTTCGAAATCCCTGCTATAATCATTAAGATACAGCAACGAAGTATAGTGAAACCATTCGTATGTTACCTAGAAAAAAAACAATTTCTTTCCATCATATCGAAGACAAAAAAACTTTGAAATAATGCATTATTTTATGTCAAACTTTCACGTTCATAAATTATAACAAATTATTAAAGATCTCGTTATTCTAACGTGCGAACATGGCTAATAGTAGTAGCAACATAAGTGTAATTACCCTATCGACGTGAGGCAACCAATACTCATCATGAACGGTTTTAGCGGATACATTGGTCATTCGTGAAAAAAAAGTTGGTTTTGTAAGATAAATCTTATTAGCATCGACGCCAAAGTGGTGAGCCACGGCATGATGAATTTTCGTCTTAACGACTCTGAAAAAACACGATAAATACTAAGTTACTTCCACCCCCGAGATAAAAGCATGGGGTTTATTTGTACTAATTGTAAGAAGTCATACCTGTAAATAGCAAAATCAGCGCTATTGAATATCTTCTCAGCTCCGTCAAGTTTGTATATATTAACAAAACCTGTGCCTTTGCTCAAAGCACCGCTATGTAAATCCAATATACTAGCACCTCCATTGGAACCACCCAAATTCATACCATTCATAGCTATGTTCAAAAGAACATCCGTCTCTGCGGACGTTACAAGTTTGTCGCTGACGACGCGTCCGCATTTTTCAGGGACGCAACCTGGATAAGTATCTAGTTCGGTTCTGTATTCGGGAGCGCAGTCGACGATCTGAGTTCTACTCAGCAAAACGTCTTTTTGCTTCGCCAGTGATATTTCTTTGCCACGTTTACTATTGTACCACACTACAACGAGTACTCCCAGTATGAGTATACTACGAGACCAAACCTTCTGATAAGGAAACGACAAGGGCGGTCCAAATTTCCTGTGAAATAAAATATTTGTGAATACATTATTCTTGTATACAATACGGAAATCCTGTAGATTGACCAGCGATCGAGATTCCAACAGCGGGTTGATAATATAATATGTTTGGAACTCACACGGTTCAATTAGCTTGTCTTCACTTGTCTTTGTAACGTTTTGGTGATTTTTAACCGACGGCTCCCCGGGTTTATCTTTTTTTGCATCCTTTCGTTTAGTTTTCTTGCCATCCTGCGACATTGTTTCTTTCGAATCGATTGATAACAGTCTAGTTGCGGGTTAAGTTTTAGACGAACTTCCTGACCGAAAAATTCAGGTTCGACAGTGTTGCCTCTACCGGACTATTCTTAACCGCATGTCCCCACTGGTTCCGACGAGCTCGAAGGATATCTACGATGTAAGATAGTAATAGTTTTAATAAATTTAATGTACATAGAATGAGATCTATGTATTCGGATTCTACGAGGGTTTCTGATACTTTAAGCGTTTTATGAAGTCAGTATATAACCGATCGGCGGAAGTCACGGATGACCCGCATTACGTCCCCACAATGTCAAAGAATATTCGCAGATACGTTCTTTAGTTGACCTGCATTGCCCTTACTTGTCGTCATGCAATAATGTATTGGGAATTACTAGTCTCTATCACCCCTCACCATCTAAACACCTGACAATCTTTTTTTTAATTAACTCGCATTACCCCATTTATTGTATCATTTCATCATATGTTACAATTTGGGTCAATTGACAAAGTACTGCATACATACTCCGATTATGTGAGGTTAATGGGGGTCGTTTGTGCTTTATTATCAAGATTATTTTGACCTCTACAAAACACTTGCGATGGCTTATCAATCGTTGTCAGCTTGGAAACTTTGTGTGGAGAAACGTCAGAAACAGATGCATTACACTTTTGATAGTTCCGTAGAGTCGTCACTCGGATAAACAACTGAATTTGTATAACGTATGTACGCAATTTATTATTTTGTATATATGGGCATGCATTAGATACAAAATATATAAAATGTATTTAGATACATAATCCATTAACGAGAATATTTTGTATATGTTTTTTTATGGAATATTGTAATAGATGCCATATCATCCTTTGTTTCAATCATTGTTCTCCAGTGTCATGTCGTCTTTTGTTTTATGACTTCTCATCACCTTGAAATGCCTGGCAATGCGATGGCCTGCATTAACCAAATAGACATTAATGTTCCACGTTAAAATGTTTTTATTATATGCTTGTTGATAATTGTATTGCCGACAAAAACAATAATACATTTATTAAAAGATTTAACATAATCATAATTATTTCTTTGACAGAATTACGACGTAGTACGTAACATTTTCGTAATTAATTTTAATCGCATAACATTTTTGGTCAAAATGATTGCATGTTTATAAACATATTGGTTAACATTTCAAATATATATTTCTGCAATTTAAGGATTAACATAATTCTTAGAATAGCACAATGTCATCCCTGGTGACCTTGGTACTGTTTGGCTTTCTTGGAAATGCTTTGGGACTTGTCAAGTATCAGCCAGAAGCTGTTCATCTCTCTTATGGAGGTAAATCAATTCGATAATAAAACAATATTAAAATTGTTTTCCGACCAATAATTAGAACGAATACAAATATATAGAAATGCTTAATGCATTTAATTTTTAAGGAGAAGATATTCGTGATATCGTTGTAACCTGGAGCACCAAAGACGACACAAAGAAATCCATTGTGGAATATGGTATTGGAGGCTTCATTCTCAGGGCGATAGGCAACAGTACTTTGTTCGTCGATGGAGGCAATCAAAAAAGAAAACAGTACATTCATAGAGTTCTGTTGAAAGATTTAACACCTAACAATAAATATAGTAAGTTCGAAATTAATTTGGATAAAGTATTATCGGATGGATTGACATGTGATATTTCAATTACAACCCTAAAAAGTAATGATATTAGATATATTATTACTTTTTAGGTATATTAAAATACAAAACCATTGGACACTTTAACCAATATTCATGATTATTCATGGTTATTCAAAACCTTTAGTATGTCCTATATTTCCTTTCTAAAATTTCAAAAGGACTTACCTTAAATAAAAATATAAAATTGACATTTTGATTATTTTACTCCAAAACATGTAGAATGAATATGAGATAATAATTTGTAAATTTGAATATTTCTAGTTTATCACTGTGGTAGCAAGTATGGCTGGTCAAATGTTTTTTACTTCAACACTGTACCCGATGATTCACCAAATTGGGCACCTCAAGTTGTCATATTTGGTGACATGGGCAATGAGAATGCTCAGAGTTTGGGGAGATTGCAAGAAGAAACCCAACGTGGCCTCTATGACGCTGCAATTCACATTGGTGATTTTGCGTACGACATGAATACTGACAATGCTCGTGTTGGTGATCAATTCATGAAACAAATCGAAGGGGTTGCTGCTTATCTTCCTTACATGACAGTACCGGGCAATCACGAAGAAGCTTACAATTTCAGTAATTACAGGTGAAATGATGCAGTAATGAAATTTTGTTTATGAAAAAAGTTGTGCAAACAAGAGGGAATTTTTTGAATAGTAATAGCCATTTTTTTTGTCAGTTACTGGAACATTCATTTTTTGTAGGGCTCGATTTTCGATGCCTGGCGACTCTGAGGGTTTGTGGTACAGCTTCAATATGGGACCTGTGCATTTCGTGGCTGTGGAGACCGAGGCTTATTACTTCATGAATTATGGAATAAAACAGCTAGTTAAGCAATTCGATTGGTTGGTGAAGGATTTGGAAGAAGCCAACAAACCGGAAGTAAGGTGAGTAAGGTTTTCCAATGAACGAATAACATCAAACAAAACGTTAGAATTTCAACATAAGACAAGATAATCTGTTTTATAATTGATCTTGCGAAGTGAACAAGTCTCTGTTTTATTTTCGTGAGAGTTGTATATGAGGAGAGTTATAACGATAACTTCTCGGCAAATTGGCGTGAATAATCTATAATGGAGTGCATGGCATATTTGAAGGATCTTTTCATATGTATGATATATAAATTAAAGATATATAAAAATAAAAGTTGGTTTAATGGAAATTTTCGAATAAAAATTGTTGTGAGGATTTGTGGCATTACTATATACGAAACTAATATCAAAACTTAAGAATTCAAAATAGCAGAAATGTATATGTGACTCTATATGGAAAAATAATAAGGATTTGAGCGGTGGCATTAAATGCGATATACCGGTGTCTGGACTCATAGGACTACTAATGTGTACTTATTCCGTTAGGGCTAAGAGACCATGGATAGTGACATTCGGTCATCGACCGATGTACTGCAGCAACAAGAATGCCGACGATTGTACCAATCATGAATCCCTAGTGAGAGCTGGATTGCCATTTTTTAATTGGTTCGGTCTCGAAGATTTGTTCTACAAGCATCGTGTCGACATAGAGTTGTGGGCCCATGAGCATAGCTACGAACGCATGTGGCCAATGTACAATTTCAAGGTAATTTTATCTTGTTTAATATTTACTTAGTGATTCTATTGAAGTGATGTTTATCGTATAGCCAGTATTGACAATTAACATCCACTATATAACTATCACTGAAAAAACTTATCTCGGAACCAGAGGATCGCCGTTAACGTTTCAAAAAATGTAGTAAACTTTGAGCTACTTTCTCGATTTATTATTTGCCCTCATAATGTTTATATAGCAACGATCGTTCTTTCTTCATCCAGGTTTACAATGGTAGTGATAGTCGGCCGTACACAAATTACGGAGCTCCTATTCACCTGGTAACAGGTTCAGCCGGATGCAAAGAAGGCCGTGAAAAATTTATTCCCAAACGTCCCGAATGGTCTGCTTTCCGAAGCTCCGATTATGGTTACACAAGAATGAAGGCTTTCAACAAAACTCATCTTTACTTTGAACAAGTTTCGGACGACAAGGAAGGTGCTGTACTCGATCGTTTCTGGGTCATCAAGGACTCTGCTCTACCAGAGTACAAGATACAATAAATCCTACATTTAAAATATTTAGAAATAATTTATGCCATATGATATTGTTAACTTAATGATATGTGAAAACATAAAATGTGTACCTCTCAAGGGATGCGAAGATAAATACAAGGAATCCACAGATGTTCATCGTTCATTTTTCGAGAAATATTTTACCGTGAATCGAAAAATTTCATTCAATACCGCTCCATCACTGTTGAGAAGAATCTGTTAAAATTGTACAGGTAGCTTCGTGTCCGACGAACGGTCTCGTCGATTAAAATTTCAAACAGACAACACTGTAACGAGGATAGGTACCACATAATCGTTTAATTGTTAAAATATAAATATATGTATAGTAATATTATAATATAATTATTATAGTGTATAATAATAATATATATAATTTCTTATCGCTATAATGGTTTTTTTTCATTTCTTCAACTTGAGTTTCATTTTCTCTGTGCACAATGAGCCACGCATTGCTTTTTTGTGTCGTGGCTGCTGGCGCGAGTCCTTCTCTTGAAGAAACAAAGATTCTACCCGCCTCATCGTTGTCATCATTCCGGTTGGAAAATAATTCCGATTAATGCTTTCGGGCCAACCCCGTGGAGCTCGTGTCCTCAATGATTCGACCTTGCTTAACGATTTACACTGGTAATAAGAATCATTATTACTAGGCAATTTTCCATTTCGGATAACTTTCGATGGTCCGCTCACTTTATCCCATTTTTTTTTTTTTTTCGTACAAAAAACGAAGGTGATTCGCAGATTTGTTTTTCCCCTTATACACAATATAATTTGTTATTGAACGCGGCAATCCTACGAGTCTTTCCACCTCTTTTCGCTAATTTCTCTTGTCCCCCACAAGGCACGGAATATACACACATATATATGTAGATATATTTATGTATATACAATCTGTGCCTCAACGATACAGCAATTACAATTCCCAAACGTAAAGGGGACGCATTGAGTGAATGGTATTTCAACCTGTACTTTGCGTGGAGTCAATTCGAACATCCGCAAAGCTAGGAATTTAAAGATCGCGATATCTCTCCATTAGAAATATCAATTTCATTATCGTCGCGACGTTTTGTTTCTTTTTTTCGGTTTTAATTATTTTTTTCTTCTTGTTCCCCTCCAAAGTAAGAGTTTACGATAGGACCTGCCACTTCGCGATATGTCTTAAAATATCTAAACATGCACCAAACAAGCGTAACGGAGGCCGAGATCGTTTTCGCATCACTTCATCTTTGTCGTCATCATCATCATCGTCGTCGTCGTCGTCGTCGTCGTCGTCGTCGTCGTCGTCGTCGTCGTCGTCGTCGTCGTCGTCGTCGTCGTCGTCGTCGTCGTCGTCGTCGTCGTCGTCGTCGTCGTCGTCGTCGTCGTCGTCGTCGTCGTCGTCGTCGTCGCCGTCGCCGTCGCCGTCGCCGTCGCCGTCGCCGTCGCCGTCGTCGTCTCCACGGTAGTTCGATTGGAACGACAATCTTGAAATAACTTGTTTCCTGGAACATTCACTTTTCATTCCTCCTCCGTGCCGCAAATAATTGGCACGATTAATTCGAACGAAAAGCTCGCCGCTATCATAATTCGACGTGGCTGAGGCTCCCAAGTGTCAGTGATTGATCGATACGATGGAAGATGTTGCTGCCGAATGACTCTCTTGGTAGGAAAATTGGGGAAAGTGCTCCTGCTCCTCGGCGATAGAATTTAAACCACCACCGCTGCCTAAACATCCCTGATCGGGCGGCGTCAATTCGACGCTCTCGCCCGTAAATTCAGTGTCAAAATAACGCGTGTCCGTGTCCGATGTGACTTGTGGCTTGAAAGGAGGTGATATCTTCTTTTGTACAAGATCCGACCAATCGATCGACGAAAAAAAAGCGTGATTCATAATGTCCTTTGCATCATTGGGTCCACCTCCTAATCGTCTACTTGGATCTTTCATCAGCAATCCTAGGTAGGTGAGGAAAAACGGTACTTTAATAACATGTTCCCTCTGATAATATTTTTCTCAATTAACAGTATGCTTTACAATGATGAACATTTGAAATACGTATCGTGTCAAATGATTTTTAGCCACAAGTAGGCAAACTTACCTCCGAGCATGTCTTTCGCCTCGTACGTGATTGTTCTGGGAAATTTGACCTCCTCAAGAAGTATGAGAGTGAACAATTTTTCATGATCCAGATTGTAGAATGGAAGACGACCGCACATCATTTCATACATTACTACACCGACACCCCACCAATCGACAGCACGCCCATAATCATTGTCCTCGAGAACCTCCGGGGCTAGATACTCCGGTGTACCGCAAAACGTTTTCGTTGTTCTTCCTGATCGAGTATTTTTTTTTCGCACAAACCAGAATATTCAACATTCAAAAATTTGCTGGATCACTTGGATTGCGGTACTTACCATAAGTTATGTCCTCTTTGCAAAGACCAAAATCCGCGATCTTTATGTGACCATCTTTATCGAGAAGAAGATTCTCGAGTTTGAGATCTCGATATATTATTCCTTGTGAATGGAGATAGCCGAGAGCAGAAATTATCTCGGCGCCATAAAATCTTGTACTATCTTCGCCGAATACCCTCGAACGACTCAGATGAAAGAACAATTCACCACCGTTCACATATTCCATTACGAAACACAAACGATCGGCCGTCTGAAAGCTATACTTGAGGGACTGTAAAGATGAAAAAGTAATATTCCAAATGAGAAAATAGATCTAACGATATTTGTTTCGATTTGCTTATTTTCAGAATGAGAGACAACTCACTATTAGAAATGGATGATTCGTAGTTCGAAGAACCCGATTTTCTGTAAGAGTGTGAGCCACCTCATCCTTTCGTATTATAACTTCTTTTCGCAAAATTTTAATAGCGTATAAGTGACCCGTTGCTTTTTCGCGACACAATATAACTTTGCCGAAGGTTCCTTTTCCAAGAACTTTCAAGAATTCAAAATTTTCCAGGGTCTATGAAGAAAAGAAAAAGAAACCTATTTATCACCACTCTCTTGTCCAAGACTTGATTTTCAACCAATTATCTCGGTAAGAGCGCCGGAATACGTACTACTTTCTTTTTTCCTGTACTTTTGCTGCTCGACGTTCCCTGAACACTAAATTTTGCCGAGAGCTCGTCGATACTACCATCGCCATCGATATCACCGGAAACAACGCCGAGCGAACTACACGAATCTGATCGTCCACCAACAGCAGGTTCCATGTCTATATCCTCGGGCGATGAAGACATTTGCATCTGTGGTTGGTGTTGCTGTTCCTCACTTGCCAAACGATCCGCAACGTATCTGAAGAGTACGAATATTTAGAAAAACAATCGTTTAAAGTCAGTAATTAAAAAATAATAGGAGAAGCAGATAGTTACTTAGCAGCAATGACTCGTAATCAAGTAACAATAGTAATTGCTAATGATTGGTGATAGTTGTTAATCGTTTACTAATTCAACACTAAAAATAACAACTATACTATTAACTTAGAAGGTCCTTCAAATATGGATTATATAATTATATTTCATAAAATTCTGAAGATATAAAAACGAAAAGCGATATGTTAATCTCCACAGATATTTTCTCTCATAAGTAAATGGGAAATTATTGTATGAAAAACGATTTTCTTTCATCTTTGGAAATATGTGTTATAATCTTCTGACAAGTTAAATATTTTAACTAAAGTAGCATGTATTCATTAATAAACCTTATAGCCGCAACCCAATCTTCTCTTTCTTGATCAGTTTCAACATGAAACATTCTCTCTATCACAGTTGTCCACTGCAAGCCTCGAATGACAAACGTGAAAGGCTTTGGTCTGTCGATGGACATTATTTGACATCCTCTAACTGTGAAATTGTTCAGTGGTTGAGCCGCAGCTGCCATCTGTTGATCCGGCTTGGCCTTGAAACCCACTAGAGTACCATCATCGCGCAGAACGAAGTATCGTGATCGCCAATTCTTGATATGCTCTCCTGGACAATTTAGTTTTGTGATGAGATTTGTACTTGGTTCGGTTTTTAAACTTCATCAATTCAAGACATACTTATCAATATTTATTTTAAGGTCAATGGTCGTTTGCATGAATCAATGGGAATAAAATATGCAGAGATCAGGGAAATAAGAAATTATGGTTCAAAGTATTGGGCTAGTTTTCGAGCAATAACATTAAGGTCTTTGAAGCAACACAGAGCTGAGCTAAATTCGTTCAACATAAACCTTCAATTGGTATATCATTTTGAGATTCTCTCAGAAAATGATAGAAAATAAAACGAGGTTTTGTAAATTTTTTAAATGCATATCGGATGGTATCTCGTAAAAAACGTTCTTTACGTCACTGATACAATGATAAGATGATACGCAGCAAACGATAGAATTCCGTGAAGATTTTAACAGAAAATTATAAAACGCTGCAATATAATCGACAAAGATTTGGTTAAATACCGCGTTTTTGAAGCCAGCCCTCTTTGACGACACGCTGACTGGCGCCGGACGCCACGGCGCCCATCGCTGCGTCCCCCATGACCCGTACCCCGTTTTCGTCCTTAGGGTCAATTCTTTGTATTATTTTCTTCGATCCGATGCTCGTTTATTTCTCTTCACTTTCTTCCTTCCGAACACGCGATAAAATCGTCGCTCGACGCTTTTATTCAATGATAAAAAGTAACTACAATGTTGACGATTGCGCGACGACACGCAATGACGACGAATAAACAAGTAAAATTGTGCTGCGCGCTTTTGGAACGTACAATACAGACGAGATCTATTTGTCTCCCTCGTCTCGTACAGACGGACAGATGCAGTTGGCACTGGCCATCGACTGGCAGTTCCACCCGCGGGTTATAATAATCAACACTCGGAAACACGATCAGCAAAGTTCATTTACGCCTCAAAAAACCTAAACGCGCACACAACCGAAGTCTCGCGACCATCGAGACTCCAGTACTAAGATCGACGATCTTCGACTTTGTATTGAAATCGTAGTGGAATGACGTGTGTGCTCCCGGCAGCGCAGTGACGGTGATGTAAAATTACAGTCATTTGTGACTATCGTCAAATTACCATTTTTTAATTATTTTCGTCACATTACCACTACTCATGAATTTCGTCAAAGTGGAATGATTTTTTGTTTCATACAACAATGGGTTGTCCTTAAAAAACACGATATTTTTTCGAAACAAGTACGATTTCAGTCCTTACATCGACTTCGAAGCTGTTAGAATATGCTATTATTTCTCGAGCACACTAGTTTTCCAACGTTCAGATTAAAACTACTCGGACTGAAAATAAACTGTTGATCACAAAATGTTGTAATTAATCTTTGAATTATCAGTAAACAACCGGTAAACCATTGAGTAAACAAAAAACGATCGTGCGGGGTCCGTGATTATTTCAGCTCAAATCACGGTAAAATATCCGGTCTGGTTATCAGACCGGAATCTTATCTACTTTCGACGCCGACTGTACGACATGCGTACAAGCTTTTTTGGGCTACTGTACACAACGTAATTAATGTCGTAACACGCTACAATACCTACAGAGACGGAGCCGAAAACTGAAAGAGGTGTATATTTATCCTTTTATGTTGTTCGTATAAGTTTCGCATCGTTATGTTTTAAAATTTATCAGAACTATTCTTTTGATATACGGTATGCATTCTTTTATGATTCCAGATATTTTGTTTTCTAAAGATGAACCAGTCGCTACGATTTTGTCAAGTTCTCCCAAAATTTCGATTCTGTGGGAATTTTATGAATGGATCAAAATGTCGAGAATCGAGAATACTGCCGGTGAGAACTTATATGGCACGTATCGGTGACAAAACGTTGGCGAACTTGAAAGCACGGGACACAATACCTGAAGATTTTCATCTTGTCTACAAAGGCGATATGGACACATATATGTATGCAGCTTCTACAACCGCGTGGGCAGGGTTGGTGGCTGCACTAGGGGGCTTCTGCAGATATGTTTTGCAGGATCGATCTCTATCATTTCCCACCAAGCAACCTGATGTTATACTGATGGAAGTGGAAAATTATACTCAACTTGGCATAGTGTGTTGTTTTTCTGTTTGTATGCTTACTCTAATGCACAAGATAAGCACCCAATACGTTTTGAGAATGTATTACAATTCCAGTACTAAAACTTACAGAGCTATAAGAATGGGCATTTTACCAACCAATATCAAATCGCACGATTTTCTAGCTGGTACTTTAAAGAGGATAGAGAAGACATATTATGTACCATGGTGGAATGATCAATATACAAGTGATAATGTAAAAATGTTACTTTTCGAACACTGTTTTAAAACACCTGATGATTTCCATAGGATGTTCCAACAGTAATTATGATAAATATATGCAATCTAATGAAAAAATATAAACTTTTGTATCTGAGATTGAAGGTGTATGGAGGTTTTATTACATATACATAGTTATATTTATGCTTGCATGAATAAACAGTATTTGGTATTTCTAAAAAATCGTCATATTTATAACATGTAATTCCACCAAATATTCCACCATATCTTAACGATGTATTCACTAAAAGAGTCACACACTCATCGATCTTGATCTTGTGGAAAACTTATAGACCATATTTTCTCTTTTAATGGACTCTGTGTACAATATCTTAAAGACGTCATATTTTTAATGCGTATCATACAAAGCTGTCCAGAGTGGTGTTTGAATCTTATAAATCAATGTGAATAACCTGATTCCAAATACGGGAGACAAACCCTTTAATCATATTTAACCCCTTACCACGTACAAAGCTATATATGGCTCCTACAGTTTCTTTCTTTTTTACAAGAATTTTTTTTCAGTCGTTTTGCTTCGCGACAACAAAAAATACGGTATGTTACACAAAGAAATGTACAATTAGGACTCAAAGTTGGGTTTGAAAAGAAAATTTGTCGACGTACTGAAAAACAATTCGATTGTATGCGATAAGAGAAATAAATAAGAGGTTCCCAGTAAGAATAAAATGTGTATTCCATCTCCTTCATAATTCATGTAATAAGGTATTAAAGAATGTTGCTTCGATATAAAGACTGCACAATCATTACAATCTCATTTTTCTCATAGAATCCATATATTAAACTGTACATTTTGATACATTAGTTCTGTTATCGCTAGTGAATGCTTAGATATGAAATATAAAATAACGCCGGTGTATTTATTTCCACCGTTCAAAGTCAATTCGTTTTATACATATTTGCAAACAGCCTCGTATGGCAATCTTTTGACAATTTTTCCTTTGAGCAATTCGACGTCGACAGAAAATTCATCGATTCTGACTTTACAAACAAGTGCTTTTAAACCTGCATATTTGCCTTGTACAATAAGAATTTCCTTGCCTATCGCCGGTATCACGGTCTCCAAGTGCTCCTGGTCCAATTTTATAATGTGACCCTCGACGTTAGTCGGGGATTTCAGCTTGATCTTGCCAACGAAGCCATCTTCAAAAACGGGTGTCTGAATAATGCCTTTGGCTTTATAATATGATTCCCCCAGGCTTTTAGTTATGACTTTAACCATCAGTCCTTCGTGAAGCCAGCCCTTGTTTTTTAACGTATTCTCATTATCACCGAAGCCTTTTTCTTCAGTCTTCCTCTTGAACGCCGACGACGCTTCGTCCGACCGACGTCGCTTGTTTGCTGGTTCATTCTTGATGCATTTCTTTGCAACATCATTGGCGAACGTCATTATGGTGTCACAATCCCCATGTTCACTCTCTGTGCTCGACATTGGTTCGGTCTTTATCGTCATCGATGAGGAATTTGATCTGGTTAAGAAACCATTTGAGAGTACTGGTACCGGTTTGGGCTTTAATTTTAAATCTATGACGAGTGGTACATCGTCCTCTGGTCTCGTCAATGGTACTTTGAATTCGTCCGAGGGTTCGTTCGTTTCTTGACGGCCTTTCTTCACTTGTTTCTCAATAAAATCCATCATACGCTCTTCGTCATCTTTATCCATCTTTTGTTTCTTTGCTTTTTTCTCTTGCAATGCCAGTGTTTCAGGATCTCTGTCGATGTAAGTGATGAACCATCCTGTCGAATTGAATTACAAAACTTACAATGATTCCTTGCCGCTGCTTCGTAGAGAAGTCTTTACTTTAAAAAAAATACTTTTTCTGTGTCAGTATTATAAAATGTTCAATACTATTGGAAAAATATGTTGTGGAAATATATACGAGTATAGGTCAACATTTTTTCGCAATATTTTTCCACGATCTAATTTGGATAGTTTCAAATGTCAGAATGCAATATTTTATATATAAAATAATAAACAAGTCTAGATATCTGAACCCTTATATACCTTTTTCTGTTTCATCTACCACACATTTTCCTGTTCGACCAAGCCACTTGACAAAAGCCGTCAAGCTTAACCAAATAGTAGCATTCATATGGACGTGACCACGATCGGCAATGTATTCCTGATATATTCTGTTCGCAGGTGTACGTCTGGTGCCAAACTGTCGCTTCAATAGATTGAGATAACCGTGTGAAAATTCGCGTGAGAATTCATCCATGTATTTGTGTTGATTGTCAGCAAAGAGAAGTAACTGACGATGATGAGATTCTGACATTGTGTGACATTTGAAGCCATTCTCGTCACGACATTGTTTCTCGCACATTTGACAGTACCATCGTAATTTTTGCAAACCCTTCGCTTTAATCTTGTTGGCGATATATTTTGGGGTTCCTACCTCGTGCTTTCCCATTTTTTTAACTGTTTATATACTTCTACAAGATGTCATATAATCAACAAAGACTGACGTTTATAGGTTAAGTACAAGACCAAAACACATTTATCACGTAGTTCCAATTATTGCGATTGTAAATTGCAAATGATTTTTCAAATATAAATTTCCACTGTCATAAAAATGACATTTAATTTATTTTTTGAATCTGGTTCTCAAAGAAATTTCACGTTTTTGAATTCGCTCTTCATCTCTTCGAGAGTACCACCGACATACACATTCACTGTTGCATGTAACCATGTAAACGATGTAAACAGCAAATTAACATGAAACACCTCAGTGAACATAGCAACATATCTCTAATGTATTCATTTTCCGTCATCTACGATTACGGGCCGCGGGAGGCGTGGGGCGGGGGGGGGGGAGATCAGCAACACTCGACAAAAGTTGAAACTCGAGAGTTGGTACTGCGACATCTGAGCGGCCAAAGGGTGAACCTTTTTGAACCCATGTTAAGTTGGCGGCAAGCTATTGTAGTTATATATATGGCGAAGGGAACATATATATATATAATCTGGCGGGCCGTACATGATGCTCGGGTGTTTTTGTAAATGACAAGCAGATTGTGCAATGAAGACATATAGTATGTCTATATATTCGAGGTCCGTATGCGTTGCGCGAATGTTCCGAGATCCGAGCGAGCGAATTAAGTGATTTAGATCAGTGATTAAAGAGAACGTGCAAAAAAAGCCTTGGGGATGGGGGATAAAGTTTTTTTCGAAAAACGGAAAATTCCCGATATCCCATATCTCATATCCCATATCCCATATCCCATATCCCATATCCTATATCCTATATGACATATTCCATATCCCATATCCTATATCCTATATGACATATTCCATATCCCATATCTCATATCCCATATGGAGATTACGGAATCGGAAATTTCCCGCGCAGTACGAATGTCACGAAACTCTCGAGGTTTCAACTTTTATCGAGCGTTGCTGATCTCCCTTTAATCTCTGTATATTATATTAGACTGTGTCATTTTTTGGCAACTTTTTTTCATCCTGGTAACAGGCTTTAAACTTGCGAGAAGGCAAAAAAGAAGTCTGTCCAAATTTGAGCTGTTGATATTAATATTTAGTGCATTTAACTGATTTTAAAAAAATTTAATGTAACAATTTTGTCCACAATTATTGCGAATAAATACGTGAGTATTTTGTCCATCTTTGTTTGTAGATATTGTAACAAGTATTAGCTCATCAGAATCAGTTTTCTGACAAAAAAAAGTTTCTAAAGCCTTAAAAAACTATCCATCAATATTTATTCATTATCAATTAAAGAATTATTATAGGAAATTTAATGATCTACAAAAAAAGTTATTTGATGTTTTTTCAATAGAGTCAATAGTTTCGCTGTAATATTAAAAAAACGACATTCATTTTCATACATTTTGAACTTTGAACGCGAATATCATTTGAATAGCTAAGTTTATCAAAAAAGTGTAAGAAATCTTTTTAGTAAAGCATTCAATTCTGTATAAGAATATGCTGGCAGATTGTTTGTACAATATGTCATGACCGTGATATAAAATTCCAAACATAAAAAGACATTTTCCCTGTGTTATTTAAATGGGAAATAGAGATGTGTGTGCCAACTCTAAATATTAATATTAAGAGCTCAAATTTGGACAGGCTTCTTTTTTTTACGTTCCTGCCAGTTTAAAGCCTGTTACCAGGATGAAAAAAAAGTTGCCCAAAAATGACACAACCAAATGGAATCTCGATTATCCAGTCTAGTGACCGGTTGAGGGTTGCCGGATAATTGAAAAACATATAATAATGCTGAAATGTTTCTTATGAAGACAAAAGAAAATGTAGAATTCATATGTAAGGACTATTTAAATTAAAAAACAAGATACAAATTTATTTATTGGTTGAAAAAATCAGTTATTTGCATCTGTTTCTTCTTATTGTACAGTTTCATACATACACTGGAACGAGTTTTTCGCATCTATTTTTCGGGTTGTGTAGGACGATCACGTATACACGGGACGAAAACGACAGGACAATGAGATGAGCGGCGATAGATACATGTACTAGCAATAGGCGTGATGCGTCAGCGAATCTGACGAAAACTGGTTAACGCACGGTTAACCGGGTTCAAAACATTGAGATGCACGGATATTTGAAGTGAGGGCTTTCCACGGATTACCGAGAAAAATGGATAGTAGAGGCACGGATTACCGAGGTTCCACTGTATATGATTACGATCGCTTACGGCCACCTTATCATGGGTATAAAAAAGTTCGCGCTTTGACCACCCAGATATCGCAGAACGCTCTTTCGAGGTTTCAACCTTTATCGAGCGTTTATCGAATTGAAACACTGATATTGAAAACTCGTCAACGAAAATTAAAATATTATAGTTCAACAAAGTTAAGTCTCTCATCAGGATTTCATCTGAATTTCTTTCAAGGTAGGAAAATTCATATCTAAACATTTATTCAAATACTTTCAAGAATATTACAACTACACGTATTTCAGTTATATTTTGTAAAAGTCGGTAAGCAAAAATATATTGTGATCATTTTAACAGAGCTATATTGACGAGATTTCAAATATCACCACCGTCGGGAACAATAAAGACTCGTATCTTTTTTTGTGGATCAGATATACACGTTTGATTATAATTACGATTTTTATTCACGTTCTACGACTATCAACATTTATATTGTCCCGGCAGTAATTACTTGTCCCCTTTTTCGATGTCAAGGATATATTTCGCTATTCTCGTAACAGTAACAATATCTTCGCGTAATACGTCGATTTGTCGATTTTCAGTCTTTATCGACCATAGGATAGTCCGATATAAAAAGCGGTGAGAAAAGATAATCTGGTAGCAATGCTTCCGTCATATGTACAATTAATTCATAGAAACACACTTTGGGCGGATGCAAAAAATGTAGGATGATGTATAAAACCTATATGAAAATTATTGTCAAGCAATGAAACTTATTTCTATGCAATCCATTCGAAAATTTACGATTCCCATATAGTGTTCTCGAGCCAATTTATGTAATTGGAAACGCGAGTGTAAACACCCGGTACGACGCTACCGCAAAATCTTCCCAGACTCGTAATTCCGACAACGTCGTACATGCAATGGGAGTCCTTGCTATATATCACGAGAGGGCCACCGCTGTCACCCTGAAACAAAAAAAACGACAATTTCCCATATAAATATCCGTCATGTATACGTTGTACCTTGACGATGGGACTCCAATAAAATAATGATTTTTTATCAAATTGAGTAAATTACAAGAGTCATCAGTTATTGGAGCGAACAAGATGTTCGAGGATTTTCGAAACTGTTAATATCTAAGTTAATCGAAATATTCAGGAATATTTACCTGGCAAGTATCTTTTCCCTCTTCACCAGCGCAAATTTGCCAATCGCCGACGATACCACGCGGCAACGCCCGATCAAGCCCACCACTGGAAAAACTGTTATTGCAGGATTGCTCGGGTACCGTGTTTAGGGTGACCTTCAGAAGATCGCTGGAGAGATCTTCACCTATCATCGCAACAACGATAAAAAGTAATGCCAAAAATTCGAGGATCGTGAAATTAAAGAGATCGAAGCGATCGAGATATCTTTGTTCGGGAAATATATGAAAAATTATAAAGTACCCCATTCGACGGCGCCCCAGCCGGTGGCGATGGAGGCCGAATCTTCGAAACGCGACGTTGTTAAACAAGCCGGTCTCGTATAAGCGTCGAACCTCACCGAACTCTCGAGTTTCAGAAGGGCTATGTCGTGATACTCGGCCGGCTTCTTGTAATCGGGATGACGAATTCTCTCGATAACACGACGATCTTGCGGTCTCGCATCGTCGTTGTTGCTAACGAGATTTAAATCACCCACTCTGACCCACTTGGCTGCACCACTAGAGTCAAAAGTGAAATGCCGGTTTTATTCAAATATTCAAATTCCATGAATTACCGTTGCGTATGTAACTTACAATTCAAAGTTGTAAGTACAGTGTGCGGCTGTCAGAACGAATCTATCGGAAACGAGAGTACCGCCGCACATCCAAATCTTCTGGGCGGTATTTGAATTGAATCCGACCGCTGCCATGTGAGGAAATTCCATGGGATCGGCTTTCGTACCACCGACGATGAGCTTCTTGGATTTGATAGCGCATAAAGAAATGTTGATCTTCTTTCGAAATACCGTCAGGGTCGGGGGATCGACCAGCGCGTAAACCGATTGCGCGTACTCGCCGCATTCTGTAAAAATCACAAATCTTATCTCTCAAATTTGGCCCACAACGGTCGGATAATTGTCTAATTCGAAAAATATTTCTTACAACGTGTTGTCTCACAAAAATAACGAGCGACAAATAAAAAAATCGTAATTCTTACTTTGTCTGGCCAAATTGCCAGGATTTCTGTTTACGATGTTCGGCGGGCGTTCGGTGGTCGTCGGTTCTGTTGAAGTGGGCTCCGTCGACGTACTCGTGGTCGGACTCGTTGGTTTTAGCGTCGGTTCACCCGAATCCGTGAGCGGACAGCAGATGATAGGATCGTATCCAGAAAAACCGCACAGCGTGTCCGGGGGATTTCCGGCCAGCAATTCGTCGTAGACCGATTGGCACTTTTCTAAAATCTTGCATTTGCCGGTTCCTCCGTTCGTCAAGTCGCACGAATCACCTGCACAAAACCAACGGGAATCGAAATATTTCAATTTTTGAAAAATTTATAAACATCGAAAAGAACAATCGTAACCGGTCGACGAAATATTAAATAACACAACAACAATCGAGTCGTTCGCTGTCGGTTCGCGTCAAAATGCGTGTTATGCAAAAATATACATCAACGACTCGGCGCGCCAGAAAGGAAATATACGGATAATTATAAATTATACGCGACGTATGTAATAATAAGAAATGTCAAAGATCATACAGAACACGAGAGAGGTCGATTGTTGGCATGTCCTTCAATTTTGATAAGATTATAGCAAAAAAAAGTATTTTTTTAGTTCCTTTATGCTTTCATCAAATGAAAATAAAACTCTTTATCAATTCATAGTAAATTCCACCGCTCCGTGTATCTTTTTATCT
Source organism: Netelia virgata (assembly GCA_951802705.1). Taxonomy (NCBI): domain Eukaryota; kingdom Metazoa; phylum Arthropoda; class Insecta; order Hymenoptera; family Ichneumonidae; genus Netelia; species Netelia virgata. The sequence continues at coordinate 17,825,640 of OX637864.1, forward strand.
TCTTCGCGTTCTTCGCCTCAATGTGCGCCGTGAAAATATTTACAACTCGTAACGAGTTGTCGTTACGCCCGTAACTGTAATTTGCCGTTTTTCTTCGGTTTAGTCGCGAGTCTAGAATTATCGTGTCAATGCCTTTCGTACGTTACGATACGTTCCAATCGTTATTATATAACATCGATAATAACAATTTATTCTATCAACGTGATTTTATTCGCGGAGAAAATCTCCGACAAATTTGTTAATTTCACTAGCAAACTCACCCTCCTCCTGCTGAGCTTGGGTTTCACACGACGATAAAAGTAACGTAAAAACGAGACAAGCAAACGTATAACGCCAAACTTTTTCACACGATAAATCGTTATTCGACGTATAATAGTTCCGGTTGACACGCATTTTTATCGAAACGCAGAAACACTTGTTACACTTTGGACGTGGCGACTGACGACTTTTCTGTTTCTGTTTTATTTCATCCAGCCGACGTATAATCCCCACTATACTCGAAGGATATAACGGGAGAGACTCTCGCGGTTTTACGTAGCTGCGAACAGGTCCGCCGCGTGTTATATACTAAATTCAGGCTTATCCTCCGCTTGTGGCTAACTCACGGAGAGTTTCGTTTTTCTTATTCATACACGGTGGTATATGGCTCTCACGTATTAAATAGGAATATGAATTCTCGTGTGCGCACGGGCCAAGTAGGAGGAGAAGGAATCTGCGGCTGCTGGGATTTCCCGGAAGGGAAGCAACGAGCTTCGCACCCATCATTGTCACACCGACGATGTTTCAACATGCAAATTGTTCCCGCTCCTGCAATTTGTCACTTATTCTTTATATCGAAAAATGCGTTTACGTCAATCATAATCCGTTACTTATCATTGATAATCCACGATGACATTAAACGATACTCGAACTATGAATTATCGTCGAGTTTTACAATAATAGCGTCCAGAGTTTACAATAGTTTGTAAATTAATTTTTCTGTGAACATTTTATTCATTTCTTGCGTGAACGTTTCACTGGTGTTTTTTTTTCTGGTTATAAAAAGCATATATCGTTAAGATATAACGAATAAGCCGAATTATTATACTCATGAGTAGAATGTTGTGTACGAAATCAAATATAAATATGTTTGACTTTTTGACAGTAATCGGCTGCAGGCGTGTAACTGTAGAATATTAATATCCAGAAAATGGGATTAATTTAGTTAGTCGTTTGACGACGCGGCGTGAAAATTCTACGCCCTGGGAAAACCTCGATCTCTTACATAGATGGCAAAAGCCCCAGAGATTTTCTACCTCGATTCACCATATAAGATAACATTCGTTGTTGACAAAAATGTAATTTTTCCAAATTGTTGCCTCGACAATGTATTTCGTTTTTTTTTCGGCAAGCATTTTACGATTATCGCTACAAGGTTGTAGTAAATTTAATTAGATAGATGCCAATCGAATAGACTTTTGCGACAATTAATATATTAGTAAAATGTCAAGGTGACTGGATGATATAAGTGTTGGTTATACATTTAATTATTCGTTCGAAATGTGTGTTTCAAAGCAACGATATATGCCTGTTCTATCTTCGGCGCTCTCTCGATTAACATTTTTACGACTTAACGATAATTTCCCATGCTTCATGAATCGACAAAGAATTATGAGCCAGCCAGTAATTACGCACACACTCATTTTCTTTCGATCGGTACTCCATCGTTAACGACGAAATCGGGTATTCGCATAGCGATTCGTGAATGATTCGTAATACAACAATTTTAAACGGTTTCTGTTATCGGCAAGCACAAAAACGATGAATCTCACCGATCGGTATTTCGGGTTCTCACTGTCCCCTTGTGCGTCAACCGGACGTCGACATTTCTTCCTGACAAGATTTATACATCAAAAAAGAAATAATAATAATAATAATAATAGTCGTTATAAGAAATGATGAAGTGGTATTCATCGATCGAGACAGATTTCCTTACGTTTATTCTACTACTGGCGATAAGGAAAATTGGTGTTGAGAGGGAAAGTCAACAGAGTAAGCATTTATCAATCTTAAATATGCTTAACGTTCAATAAATTAATACGGAATAAAATGACGCAAATCATTTGACTTCCTAATGGTTTTTGTCAAGAGTGCAAGGAATATGGACAATCGGTGTAGGTACTCTGCCGAAGCAGCTCCGGTTTTGAGAATCGGCGCTGGCACCAATACGGTATCGAAATGTGGTATCGTCGATACGCCCCTAATTATCGGCGGTATCGAGGCCGAACCGTTGGAAATACCTCACATGGTCAATTTCCCAGTTTCCATATCGTTCAACGATGTATTCTGTTTCATGCAAATGAATACGCGTTCAGAAATGTTGTTTTTTTTATTAATCGGACATTGATATTATCTGCTACCGATAAAAAAATAATTATAACAGTCGGTATTATAAAATTGGGTAAAATCGACATACAAGGAAATAATAATTTGTACGAAACGAGATTCGTTCATCCGAGTCCAAAATGTGGTTTCTATCCGCAGGCGGTGATCGGTTACGGTGAGCCGGTTTTCTGGCAATGTGGAGGAACAGTTATATCGGAGAATTATATTCTTACCGCAGCTCATTGACTGTAGATTCTCGTGAGAAAATCGTTTATCGAATTGAAAAATAAAATTCTACGAAATATTTACCAAGTGTTCGGGCGCGATGAATATATTTTCGAGCGTTATTTCAGAGGTCGAGCTACGAAGGTACGAGTTGGTTCGATCGATCTGAAAAGTCCCGAGCCCGACATGCAAGAGAGAAACATCGCTGAAAGTGTTAAATATCCGGATTACAAGTTGCCCTCGAGGTATTACGATATAAATCTGCTAAAACTTGAAAAACCACTGACATTTGGAGCGGAAGTGAGAACAGCCTGTCTAGAGACTGAATATATTTTTATCTCCACCAGAATATTTTTGCGAATTTGTGAAAACTTCTGAGTCGATAGCTGCAAATTTTCACGAGGACGAAGGTCGAAGAAGCGATATTTATTAAAACCCTTCTGCAACCTGAACAAAATAGATATCTGTTAATTTTCATAGAAACATCGATTTTTGTGATCGAGCCTGCAGAATTTAATTGGCAAGATTGTAATTACTTACAGAGGCTTCCAGTGGCAGTGAAGATCTTGTGAAAGTAACTCTCAATTACGTTCCTTCGGAGGATTGTAAAAAGCTTTTCGATCCTGAACTCGGTGGCTTTCAAATGCCAGAGGGTTTGATAACAAATATGCTCTGCGCTGGTGAATTGGAAGGTGGCAAAGACACTTGTCAGGTAATAAAACGATAATTATCCGGCGTTTGAATACGACGATTTAACAATTAATCGACGATTTCAATTAATCAACCGTCGACTAATTACGTTCGTTAATTCGTTTTCATTTGACATTATCCCTACCATAAAAAAACTTCCCGGCAGTAATACTTGTCCCCTTATTCGTTGTCAAGCCCATATTTCACTATTCTCGTAACAATAACAATATCTTCCCGTAATACGTCGATTTGTCGATTTTCAGTCTTTAGGTATCGACCATAGAATAGTCCGATATAAGAAGTGATAAGAAAGGATAATGTGGAAGCAATGCTTCCGTCATATGTACAATTAATTCGTAGAAACACACTTTGGGTGGATGCAAAAAATGTAGGATGATGTATAAAACCTTTATGAAAATTGTTGTCAAGCAATGAAACTTATTTCTATGCAATCCATTCGAAAATTTACGATTCCCATATAGTGTTCTCGAGCCATCTTATGTAATTGGAAACGCGAGTGTAAACACCCGGTACGACGCTACCGCAGAATCTTCCAAGACTCGTAATTCCGACAACGTCGTACATGCAATGGTAGTCCTCGCTATATATCACGATAGGGCCACCGCTGTCACCCTGAAACAAAAAAAACGACAATTTCCCATATAAATATCCGTCATGTATACGTTGTACCTTGACGATGAGACTCCAATAAAATAATGATTTTTTATCAAATTGAGTAAATTACAAGAGTCATCAGTTATTGGAGCGAACAAGGTGTCCGAGGATTTTCGAAACTGTTAATATCTAACTTAATCGAAATATTCTGGAATATTTACCTGGCAAGTATCTTTTCCCTCTTCACCAGCGCAAATTTGCCAATCGCCGACGATACCACGCGGCAACGCCCGATCAAGCCCACCACTGGAAAAACTGTTATTGCAGGATTGCTCGGGTACCGTGTTTAGGGTGACCTTCAGAAGATCGCTGGAGAGATCTTCACCTATCATCGCAACAACGATAAAAAGTAATGCCAAAAATTCGAGGATCGTGAAATTAAAGAGATCGAAGCGATCGAGATATCTTTGTTCGGGAAATATATAAAAAATTATAAAGTACCCCATTCGACGGCGCCCCAGCCGGTGGCGATGGAGGCCGAATCTTCGAAACGCGACGTTGTTAAACAAGCCGGTCTCGTATAAGCGTCGAACCTCACCGAACTCTCGAGTTTCAGAAGGGCTATGTCGTGATACTCGGCCGGCTTCTTGTAATCGGGATGACGAATTCTCTCGATAACACGACGATCTTGCGGTCTCGCATCGTCGTTGTTGCTAACGAGATTTAAATCACCCACTCTCACCCACTTGGCTGCACCACTAGAGTCAAAAGTGAAATGCCGGTTTTATTCAAATATTCAAATTCCATGAATTACCGTTGCGTATGTAACTTACAATTCAAAGTTGTAAGTACAGTCTGCGGCTGTCAGAACGAATCTATCGGAAACGAGAGTACCGCTGCACATCCAAATCTTCTGGGCGGTATTTGAATTGAATCCGACCGCTGCCATGTGAGGAAATTCCATGGGATCGGCTTTCGTACCACCGACGATGAGCTTCTTGGATTTGATAGCGCATAAAGAAATGTTGATCTTCTTTCGAAATACCGTCAGGGTCGGGGGATCGACCAGCGCGTAAACCGATTGCGCGTACTCGCCGCATTCTGTAAAAACCACAAATCTTATCTCTCAAATTTGGCCCACAACGGTCGGATAATTGTCTAATTCGAAAAATATTTCTTACAACGTGTTGTCTCACAAAAATAACGAGCGACAAATAAAAAAATCGTAATTCTTACTTTGTCTGGCCAAATTGCCAGGATTTCTGTTTACGATGTTCGGCGGGCGTTCGGTGGTCGTCCGTTCTGTTGAAGTGGGCTCCGTCGACGTACTCGTGGTCGGACTCGTTGGTTTTAGCGTCGGTTCACCCGAATCCGTGAGCGGACAGCAGATGATAGGATCGTATCCAGAAAAACCGCACAGCGTGTCCGGGGGATTTCCGGCCAACAGTTCGTCGTAGGCCGATTGGCACTTTTCTAAAATCTTGCATTTGCCGGTTCCTCCGTTCGTCAAGTCGCACGAATCACCTGCACAAACCCGACGGAAATCGAGATATTCGAATTCGATATTTCATAATCGGTCGACGAAATATTTAATAACACAACAACAATCGAGTCATTCGTAGTCGGTTCGCTCCAAAATTCGTGTTATGCGAAAATATACATCAACGACTCGGCGCGCTAGAAAGGAAAGATACGGATAATTATAAATTATACGCGACGTATGTTATAATAAGAAATGTCAAAGATCATAAATAATACGAGAGAGGTCGATTGTTGGCATTGGCCTTCATTTTTTATAAGATTATAGCAAACAAAAGTATTTGTTTTATTTCTTTTTTTGCTTTTATAAAATAAAGCATGATTTCATCGAATGAAAATAAAACTTTTTATCAATTCCTGGTAAATTGTATCGCTCCGTGCTTCTTTTTATCGGTGAATAAAAAAAAGGCGATACAAAAAGTACGCATTCCTCCCCTTTTAAAATTATCCGCATCCTCTTCGCCTTCGCGTTCTTCGCCTCAATGTGCGCCGTGAAAGTATTTACAACTCGAAACGAGTGTCGTTACGCCCGTAACTGTAATTTGCGGTTTTCCTTCGGTTTAGTCGCGAGTCTAGAACTATCGTGTCAATGCCTTTCGTACGTTACGATACGTTCCAATCGTTATTATAACATCGATAATAACAATTTATTCTTTCAACGTGATTTTATTCGCGGAGAAAATCTCCGACAGATTTGTTAACTCCGCGAGCAAACTCACCCTCCTCCTGCCGAGCTTGGATTTCACGCGACCATAAAAGTAACGTGAAAACGAGACAAAGAAACGTATAACAGCACATTTGTTTCACACGATAAGTCATTATTCGAGGTATAATAGTTCCGGTTGACACGCATTTTTATTGAAACGCGGAAACGCTGGTTGCACTTTGAACTTGGCGACTGAGGAATTTTCTGTTTCTGCTCTATTTCATTCATCCGACGTATAATCCCCATTATACTCTAAGGATATATCGGAAGAGAGACTCTGGCGGTTTTACGTAGCTGCGAACAGGTCCGCCGCGTATTATATACTAAATCCGACATATCCTCGGCCTGTGGCTAACTCACGGGGAGTTTCGTTTTTTGTTAATTACTCACGGTGGTGTATGGCTTTCACATATTAAATAGGAATATGAATTCTCGTCTGCACACTGGCCAGGTAGCAGGAGAAGGAATCTGCTTCGCACACATCATTGTTACATCGACGATGTTTCAACATGCAAATTACTCCTACTCCTGGAATTTGTCATTTATTCTTGATATCGAACAATGAATTGTCGTCGAGTTTTACATTAATAGCCTCCAGAGTTTTCAATAGTTTGTAAATTTATTTTTCTGTGAACTGTGGGGAGGTAAATAAAAGAAAAACGATAGTATAATGTTGTATTAGAGATGGCTGAGTTTCGTTTATTACTTATTGTTAATTTTGGTCTTCGATACATCTTTCCTGGTTACGGCTACCTCTTTCGGGAAAACGTTAATGACTCTCGTTCTCATTTTCATCGCACATTCGATTCGTCCTTTTCTCATTCTCGAGAATTCGATACATACGTCACTGATTCTCCGAATTTGGACGATCCCAGCGCCAAAATTCGGATATCGTAGTTATGTGTCCGTAAAAGTATATGCCATTTTACATTCGGTCATAACTTTGTACTGGATCATCTCAAATTAAAAAGTCAAAATGAAATCATTAGTTTAATAATAAATCTAGTCCTTAATCGAAGCTTTTTTCAAATTTAACAAAATGGCGGCTTCCGCCAGAGAATTTTCGATTTTCGACCAAAAAATCGCTCGTTTATTGTAAAAAAAAATATAAATGTTCAACAAAAATTTAAATCCTTCGATTAAGGACTGGTTTTTAATGCTATCAATAAGCACAATAAATTTCATCGAAATCCATCGAGTGGTTTTTTAATTATACCGTGGTCACCGACGTGAAAAACAAAGTTTCGAGAAAAACGCGTTTAGAGTTTTTAAATGTGGATACATAGTTTCGTAAAATTTTGAGCTCGATGGATATGAAGCTTAACTGTTTTTATGTATTTTCATCCGCTGAATCGCAATATCACTTTTTTTGCTGAAAAGTTGAGCATTTTATAGCCAATTGTTAAAACAATATTTCAAAAAATTACAGTTTTTCGGGATAATTTAAACAAATTTATTTTGGGTAATTTTAAAACGAAAGTATTCTTTATAAGATTTTTCTATAGTTCATAGTTTTTGAGTATTAAATTTTTGAAAATTTCTGAAAGAGTTTTCCAATTTTACACTTGATTTATGTATAGACATATTAATTAAACAATTATTTACATCGAATCATCAATTCCTGGCCCATATAATAGGACTTTTGCCGATGTGGAAGCTTCCAAAACATGGATTTGCCGTTGCCTTTGAAGCATTCTGCCTTCCCGGGTATTGTCGTTTGCGCGTTTGTTAGCCTGATCTATTCGTTGGGCTTTGACGCCCCTTCACTAATCGTGGGCTATCTCGGAAACTATTCATCGGATTGACTTGACATTTTCAGGGAATATTTTCGAAACATCATACTCTAAGAAAAGTTAAAAAAACGATTTTTTGAAAATTCTGACTGCGTCGGTCCCCTTAAGACATTAAGGTCGAATCAAGCGTGTGATAAATAAGATTTTGTATTTATTTATACCCTGCTTCTTTGAACTTATCGTTCGACTATATCGAGTAGGGAGAGCGGGGCTAGTTAACTATAGGGGCAGGTAGACTAACTAAAAAACTGGACATAGTCGAAAGTGTTGCGTCATTAAACTATTCGTGAGGGATCCCACCCCCCGCTGGGGACCGAGGCATCGCGTAGGCACGTCGTTTGGGAAAAGGAGCGTATTATCGAAAAATAATACATGCTAGTAATTATTTTCCTCGCTATATTTTTTGTAATAACCCATATATACTCGTTGTTATTTACTTTCAAATAATTTAAAGAAACAGTTTGATTGTTAATATATTTATTACATATCATTCTTATTGATTTGGCGGCAGTTTTGAGATTATACCATGTGGTTAAATATTAAAAAGCGATCGGGGGCTGGTAGACCAATTTATTTGGGGGCTGGTTGACCATCTACTCAACCTACCCCATAGTAGTCTGAATATACTTTACATGGAATAAAGTCAGTCTTTTGCCAAAATGTATCAAAAGGTTTTGTGTGTGGGGTGTGTGTGTGTGTGTGCACATATATATATATAGTTAACGAGTCTGACTCGTGATGTTCAAGTTTGGTCCAAAATGTTCATCACGAGTCAAACTCGTTACAGTACGGGAAGGGATTAAAACATACAAATATATTACTTATATTAGTTAAGACTGATTGTTATGAAATGTTTGAAGTTAATAAGAAGTTTTCTAGTTTTATTTCAGATTTTTAATACCAAAAGTATTATACTCTCTAAGTATTTCGTTTATCAAATGTTCGAATATCTGATTGTTTATTCTAATTCAAAGTTTATCACGTTTCTTGAAGTTGTCAAGATTGAAAATGTTGTTTCAATAAAAAATTCATAATTGCAAATACTACTAAATATTTTTTCTTGTATTGCTAATACTTCTATTCTATTTTTTATCCTATTTATCCGTAGATTTTGTACTGATTAATTCATAGGCCAACTTACCCCGAGTGCATAGTCAACCAACTCCAGGTATGGGGCAGGTTGACTAGTATTTCTTGTTCTACTAAATTAAGTTTATACACTATATCATAATTGATTGCGAGCTTTTTCTTGTTTTCTTCCAAAGCTTAATAGTGTATCTATGAGATCTGTCGGTTTTTATGATAATATACACTAAAACAATAAAAATACAAGCGTTTTAACTGAAAGTTGGTCAACCATCTGCGCTCTCCCTTAGGGCCTATGTATGGAACAGAATATATGTGCATGAGAATATTGGAAATTGAAATGTTTTTTAAAACAGAGTTCGAAAACTGGATTTAGCGAACTTATGTTGTCCTTGCAGAATCCGGCAGAGGTAGGTTTTACAGCACGCGACATTGGTGTATTTTCGGGGTATACTTACCATAATATATACTGACAGTGATATTTTACCTCATATTCACAAATGCGTAGGTATGTGTAATCATTAGCGATAAAGTAAGAGCGGAGTAGGATATCGACGTCTTACAATCTACTCTGAAGTCTTTAGTTTGCATTCTGTTCGTGAACCGCGCGACTGCTTTTTGCACGTTGTGGGAAAAATCGAAATTACTAATACCGAGTTAGCTTTTGGAGTAGACGGTTTAAAAACACATCAATGTATGTATAAAGTGGCTATCTCACCCACTTGGGGGTATTCGTACCGACTCTGTGGATTATTATTCTTATTCTTATTATTATTATCTAGAAAAATGTCGGACTGAATAACCAAGGATGGCGGGAGTGACGAGCTTAATATTCGTCCTGGTGATTGCCTTTGTGGCAAATCTGGCCATCGGGCAACCCACGCCACCTTTGGCTAAGGTGGAACCACTATTTCCCACAGGGATCCACATATGGATTCCACGTGAGAAAATTAGGGATGGAAACCCTCCTTAGTCGATCTCGTGCTAGTGAAAATAGATCAAAGGCATTGAAATACAGCTTTATGATGAAAGGAAAGTTAGAGTCGCGTTGAATTTTAATTTTAATTATACAAAAATCAAATCACAATCAAATACTAAATGAAGTTTAAATTGCTGTTGATTAAAATTACATACGTTCGCTCTGTATAATTCATAATCAACTGCAAAGCAAAACTTTCGCTCGTATTAATCGGTTAGGAGAGCTCGCCATAGATTTTTCAATCTATACTTACGACAATCAATACACAATCTTATCGATCGATTTGCAATTGTTGCTGTACAGACCAGGATGGTATCCGTCTCGTCGCCTTTAACGTAAAGTTCAACGAGGATTTCAAAGGGCTCGAGGCAGGTACGATATCTCGAGACATTGTTCGACCTCGAAACGATTGGTGGACTTACGAAAATCCCACCATGAAACTACACCTCGGAGATATCGTTTATTACTGGATTCGTGTTATTTATGAAGGCTTCGTTCAGCTGGATACCCAGGATCAGCAACATGAAGTAATCGGTTAGATCATTTCTAGATCCATTGTCCTTGGGTAATAAACGAGTTTTTTCCGTTTTTGCCCTCGTTCTCGTTTCTCTTATCATTTTGCGTGCCTGAGTCTTAGGGATCTGCAAAAAATAATGAAACAAATATATGGATCTCCCATCAGAATTTTACAACACTGATGGCTCCAGAGTCAACAGAACGAGTTGGAAACCTCGTTCGGGAATTTCAGTTTGTGCCCCGATGGAAACAAAGATAGTCGACCTGGAAACCAGAGAACTCACAGATGTTTGTGCCGGGCAGCTCTTGCTGCACGATCAATTCGATACACTTAATCAAAACCCGTGGAAACAAGTCGAACATTTTACGGGACCTCTGGTAAGTTTTACTTTCGACAGTAACGCTCTTATAATTTTTTCTTTGATTCTTTTCCGCTTTGGACCTTTCCCTCTTGTTAATCTGTAACAAAATACACATTTCTCATCAGGATTACGCTTTCGTCGTTTATCGACGTGATGAACGCAACGTCAAATGCGTCGATGGAAATCTGCAGATCACACCGACTCTGATGAAGACGGAGTTCCCCCAAATTTCATTCGTTTAGGAAACTTGACTCTTTTAAGGTAAATGTGATTCAACGAAAAAGACATGTTCCTTTGGGAAACAGATTTTTCCAATTCATTGTGAATTGGGATTTAAAAATGTAATAGCTTACGGTCAAATCCAGATGTACCGGAGAATCTGGTACTCCGGCGTGTCAGCGAGAAGCACATGGTGCTTACATTCTTCCCCCAGTTTCATCCACTCGTATCGACACCAAGAACAGCTTTGCGTTTCTCTACGAAAAGGTTGAAATTCGAGCAAGATTGCCACGTGGGGACTGGATACATGCCAGTAAGTATCTAGAACGATGTAACAGTTATCAAAAACTGCTCGACTCTCACTTTTCAGCTCTTGATCTGCAACCGTTGGAGTCAGCTCCAACCGTTTCATCGTCTTCGTTCCATCCCCAACTGAAGGTGGCTGCTTCCACTGGGAATAGCGTGCTTCAAGGACCGAGTGGCATTGATCTAAAGGGCCACGTGCTTGGTGGAGGTGCGGCAGAGATGAATCCTACTGGCACTAGGCCGAATTCACTACTGAAGAGATACTCGACCAATCTGTGGTTCGACGATTATCACGTTTACGAACTAGAGTGGCAACGGGATACAATTTTATCCAGAGTCGATGGTATCGAGTACGGCTCGACGACGACATTAGTACCCTTCGATAGACCGGTAGGGAATTTTTGACTCGGTCCTATCCTATGCTGTTTTGTAATTCAGGGCTTTTTCTATACGCGTACATATTTTTCTGTTTCGTTTGTACTTTTCGCTCACATATTCGACGATTTACAGTTCTACCTCAACTTGGGATTGGCGGTCGGAGGACACTCCGAATTTCCGGATTTGTCCAGAATTGATAGTTATGTCAAACCTTGGCAAAATGTCGGTTCCGAGGTAAATATCGCACAAAAGAATAAACCAAAATATATGAAATCTTATCTTATCGTATTAAAACTAATATAAGAAAATCATGACATAAAAGTAAATTTGTGTTTCTGTATTTTCAGGCTGACTTCGGTTTTTTTAATGCCACTGATCTCTGGTCTAGGACCTGGGTCGAAGACTCCAAGGACCTGTGAAAGTTGATTACATTAAAGTCTGGGCTTTGTAGAATTCTTTCTCGTTATTTTACCTTCTCACCTCGGAGCTCGTTGCTCTTATTACAATGCCATAAATTCTCTATAGCCACTTCATCCGAACACTTGATGTTGTCATGATAACATTATGTGTATGTATTGTATTGTATATTTTAAGTACCTATATCATATTTGTCGATTTTTCGAAAATATATATTCCCCGTCGCATTTACAAGAATGTTTCGCCGCCATGATTCCTAAACCTCATTAGTCGATCTGTCCAGTCGGTTGTTGTTCATCGTGAACGGCTCCAGTATTATGCGAGTTTTTTTTCCCCTGTATTGCCTACATCGGAACACTTATGAAAAAAGCTAGAACTATAAAAGAAAAGTAAAAAACCAAGAGTCTAGCGAGTCACGTTCGTTCGTTTACTTTCACTCGGATCGTGGACTGATGAGAACGTGGATCTTATCTCGATATTCTTCCAAACGACAAAAATCGTTAACTTTAGTTATTGATATTCCGAGTGAAATTGCCAAAAGGCACGATTTATCCAACCGAGTTACCGCAAGGCGTTGATCAAGCTGTTATGGATTTAAAAAGTTCGATTCTGGTAAGAAAATAACAATTTTATAAACTTTTTTTATGCAAAATTTCTGTGTTCGATAATTTGCTCAATTATTTGTACCGTCTTTGGTCTCTAGTTCATTGCACTGGTAACCGTAGTCGGAAAAGCGTCTTCTGTTCCAGTCTGGACATTAGTTCACGATCTTGTGCAAAACAATATTGCTGGTCTTCCTACCGTTCACCAGGTGAGTTAAAATCGACAACGAGCGTATCTAATATTATATAAGAAAGTGCGAGATACCCTAAAGTACAGCTCACTGTTTTAACATTCGGTTAATTAATTGAGCGCAACTAATAAGCGTCAATCGAGATTAAGTTTTCGCTAATTCCAATCGAACATTAGTTCACGATCTTGTGCAAAACAATATTGCTGGTCTTCCTACCGTTCACCAGGTGAGTTAAAATCGATAACGAGCGTATCTGATATTATATAAGAAAGTGCGAGATACCCTAAAGTACAGCTCACTGTTTTAACATTCGGTTAATTAATTGAGCGCAATTAATAAATGTCAATCGAGATTAAGTTTTCGCTAATTCCAATCGAACATTAGTTCACGATCTTGTGCAAAACAATATTGCTGGTCTTCCTACCGTCCACCAGATGAGTTAAGATCAACAACGAACGTTTCTGATATTATATAAGAAAGTGAGAGATACCCTAAAGTACAGCTCACTGTTTTAACATTCGGTTAATTAATTGAGCGCAACTAATAAGTGTCAATCGAGATTAAGTTTTCGCTAATTCCAATCGATATTCGAAATCTGCACAGCACACCGAATGGGACTTTGATCCAAAGGAAGGACGAGAACGTCGTGTTCTATTCGAAGCATTGAACGGACGTAAAGGAGAGTATCTCATAGCAAGATTGGGAATGGGAATGGCGTTCAAAGGACCATGGGGCAACAAAATCCCTAATCAGCCCGATGTCAGATACGTCTAGATCGTTTTTACAATTGTACTGTTTTCTATGAATAATAATATGTTGATCATTTTTAATTAACTCGAAATTCGTTAAAATTATTAATAAATTGAATAATTTTTATCATTATTTACTACACTTTCGTTCTTTATCCTTGACGTCGTAGTTTAGAATTTGAAAACCTGTCGATTACGTGTAAGCCGTCACATTTTTCGTAGGTATAGTTAGTTGTAGTAATGTTAAGACACTAAGGTCGAGTCAAGTGTGTCATAAGTAAGTATTCAGCTCGGTCTTGTCTCGCTTTCTCTATAAGCTCTAATCGACGGCAGTGGGGATTCATGGGCCTCGCGACGACGTTTCCACCATCACGACTACGTGCAGGTGGACTTTCACCAATCCTCTTTCAGGTTCATACCGCGAGCCAGTGTTACGAACGTCTTGGCAGTATAAACTCATCCTTCATTCAAAGAACTTTCTGGCACGATTTTCTCGTTTGTTACAAAACTCATTTAGACTAACTGCAGTACAACTTAAAGAAGGAAGACGACACGCGAATCGTTCAATCGGATAATCATGGCCAAGTCTTTGCTCGTGAGTACAAAATTATATTCCATCGTTGTGAGTCCGTGCGATTCAAAATTTTCTCTATATTTTTCTCAAATAATACTCTCGTTATATTCAGTTCACCATATGAATGTAAGAAACAACTTCGTATGACCAATAAAAGTTTACTCTTATTGCAATGTAGTTTAGACTTTGTTCGAATTAAATATTAGTGTTTTTTAACATTCGATTAATTCTTAATGAGAAGAGAGGTAAACGTTTGAGTCGCGGGTCAAAGGAATCGATTTTTACCTGTCGATTGTTTTACAGTATGTTTTGGCAATTGCCCTGGTCTGTCTCGTTTGTCTTATCGAAGAAAGCGAATCGACGATACCTGAACCTAAAGCCCCGAACTTTCAATACTTCGAAAGGTAATAATCTATTAATTAATCTATCTAGTTATTTAGATAACAAAATTAACGAATCATTTATAACGGATCGTGTACTTGTTCTACGCAGACCGAAGTATCGATATCCTTATTACGATGAAAACGGAAAAGGAAGACTTTTGTACGGGTATGGAGGTCCTGAGCTTTATCAATACAGGACTTACAGCGCTCTCGAAGGAATCCACTGAGAGATAGCTCGTTTGCTTTGTCGTTACATATCGTTGTTATTTTTGTACTAATAAATAATATAAATAAATAAATATTAATCTAAAAATGTTTTTAAAAAAGCAGACGAGAAACATTAGCCCAAATGCTATACCATATTTTTCATAATTTTTTGTTTCCTTTATTATTCAGTTGGACGAATGACAATATACCCATACTGAAATAGTGAAAACTTTACGTAAAATGTTTGTCTCGAGCGAGAGAGTAAATAAATGGCACGCCGTACCGATGAGACACGATTATAACACGAACAGAGGCTAACCACGTCGATCGTGACGATTGCACACATTTCCTTTTTTTTCTACTTGTATTCTCATCACAAGTGAATAATAAAAATCTTAAATAGACAAAAGGATCTTGACAAAACGAAAAGATTTATAATAAAATGCAGTGAGATGCACGAGGTTCGATGATATACACAGGCGACCCGGGACAACTCTCATCTCAATCACAGTTTGGCAAAATTTATAATTCCTTTCAGCGTCCAAGGAATCATAATCGCTAATAATATTCATGCTCCGACGTTAAATCCTTCGAGGACCGTTGCACCGTAAGTACAAGCATCGCCGATATTGCGATCGGCCTTATATTTAATATTGCTATTGTTTCTCTTTGCCAGACCTCGTCCGATACCTGATAAATCGTGCATACAATACAGCCAATAATTAAAAACAACACCGTCGGTTATAACGTAAAATTTGGTCGACGAGGAATGTATTAAAAAACATATTGCAAGACAGAAAGAAAGTTAAAATAGAAACAAAAAAAACCTTAACAGCATAGCATTATACATAATACATCTTGTTCGTTATTACGGAATTGATCTTTTTTTGTTTGTTCTCGTTTTTTAAAGTCTATTGCCATTTTTACCGTGGTACACTGTGCGCGCTTTTAATTCGTATAGGAATAATCGACCATGAAACTCGAGAGAAAATCCTGTTGCTCAATGAGATATTAATATTATTTCTTTTTTTTTCTCTTTTTCTTTCCATTTTACTAATACACGACATTGAATTTTTCGCGTACGACTCGAACGAGTCGACGAACGTGTGTGCAAAACGCTGTGCCATAACTAGGTACGTGGGATTTGGAGATGATGTGGATATGCGAGGGCGCACGAAAATGCGCGAAAGGAGATTTGCCAGGGGGAGAATAATAACGCGAAAAATACAAGCGTGCCCCCCTCAGCTACTCACGTCAGTATTCACGATAACATTCTTTGCTAATATGTTAAAAAAAAATTAAAGCAAAAACACTTTTGTGTATAAAGATTCGACGATGAAGCGAATGTTTGTTTTTTTTTTATGTAGCGAGATTACCGTCTAAAAATCAAACAAAAATCTGACGATGAGATCATAGACGTGAGAAACGATGCAAATTCCTCAAAACATGTATTCGTGGATGTGTTATAGACATGCAATACCTATCTTATTGGTGTTTGTTTCATTTTCGACATCGTCATTTGACAAAATGTATACTACTACGATACAAAGAATGATATTCCCGTAATAAAATCTTATCTTCTTTTTTGTTTTACTATTTTTATACTTTGATCGTGTTGAAAAGTTTTCTGCGATCAGGAACGAAATAGAAGCTTACTTGTGTCAGCTTTTTATGCATTGCTTCGATTGCAATTATCTTTTTCTCTTGACTCTATGCGTATTTCTTTCCCCTCCTTTTCACTCTCTCGTAGTGCGGGTCTTCGTTTTGTCTGGTAGTAATAGTTGTTGTTGCTGTTGTCGTTGGTGTGGTGGTGGTGGTGGTGGCATTTGGTTGTCTTTGACAACGATGATGGAGCAGAAGGAGGAAGGGCCGTAGGGGATTTATTCAGAGGATGACAGAGACGTTCGCAACACGACAGGAAACACGAGTCTCCTCCCAAGACTTTTGTTGTGTTCTCTCGGTTGACGATTAATTATTTACCAGATTACTTCATTAACTTGGCCGAGTTTCTCGGTGTCGAGACGGAGCACTTTCTGCTCTCTGTGGGAAACGTACCGTGTTCGATCATCATCCTCAAACTGTCATCGATTTATTCAGTCGCTTTCTATCTCTCTATCTCTCATATCACAGAGCTTGTTTACGCACTCTGCCCGGCCGTTTACACATCCATCATTAAACGAGAGGATACAGCGCAGAAACGCACAAACCTACGTCCCACCGCGTAGAGGTAAGCTCGGCTTACATTGTACAAGCAATTCGCGCAAGCATATTAACCGTTTACGCAGCATTGTACGTACATTGTTTGAACGTAGATGGATGTTTACGCAAACACGTTAGTTCAGAATTGCAAGCTATTACGGTTGTGCGTATACGGTGTCGCCGGCTGCGTAAACGTGCTCACGGTTGTGTTAACAAAAATATATCGTAAAATTGTGTAATCGTTGAATGATCGTCCTCAATCGCAAACTCCTTCTTTCTGGCTCTCGATTGTCTCCTCGACGCGACTCTCTCGGGAATATAAAGTTGGCTCGTTTGTATAAATTATTGACTCGGCATTATCAGCTCCAATAGGGATAGCAAGGGGAAGAGAGAAAGAGAGAGAGAGAGAGAGATAGAGGAAGGGATAAATCCAACAAGAGAGTGTGACCAGGGACTACTCTCAAGCGCATTTGTTCCTGTTTTACTCGGTGCGAGTCTTATTCGTCTTGTCCTCGCAGGACTTTAACTGTCATACAAAATCTAGCTCAGACTTACTGTAATACCTGCTGCTGATCTTTCGCCTCTCCCACTGACGCTCCAAAAACTTTTTCGCCTCGCTTATTACGAAGACGCTCGATGTCAGTGCCAGCAAGAATATTATGTCTGAAAACAAAAGAAAGAGTAATTTTAATATTCTTCGTCGATCGTGCCACGAACGTTGATTCTTACCTCGTGGAGTGAGAGCCTCGGTCTGAAAGACTCGCTGCAACGGAGGAAAGTAAATGACCAGCATTTGACCAACTACCGAGAGTGTTACAGCTACGAGAAACATTTTGTTGCTCAGCAAGCCGATTGTGAATATAGATTTCGTCTGAAAAGACAAAAGATAATGCCATATTGGATTTTCAGTACTGACAAGGGGGGAAAAAAATAAAAAGTTACCTGAGATCGACAGCTCAGAGCGTTAAACATATCGAAGAAAACGAAGCAGGTGAATGTCATGGTAGTGTCGCGAGCGGTTATCCCATTGGACGTCATCTGGATCGAAGAATTTAAAGAATTATATCACAGTGAGAGAAAACGAGATAGAAAGAATAATGTTAATCAAGGACATACCTCGCGATTGTAAACCCAAAGAGTTCCGAGTATAATAATGGCAGCTGACAATAACACATTCGTGATAAGACTGCGTGTGATCATTGGCTCCTTCGTGTCGCGAGGTTTTTGTTTCAACACGTCTTTATCCACAGGCTCGACTCCCAAGCTCTGCGCCGGAGGACCGTCCATAATAATGTTGATCCATAGTATCTGCATCGCGTTCAGTGGATTCGGTATGCCCATTAGAGTAGCGAGAGCTATAAGTGCTAAAGCTGCGATACTCGTCGACAATTGAAATCTGACGAAATTACGAATGTTGTGGAATATTCCCTTGCCTTCCTCGATAGCGGAACTTTTTAGAAAAAAAAAACAAAAAGACAAATGTAAAGATTCGTTAACGATCAACCGCCGAGTATAATCTACTGGATTTATCAATTGTCCCTTACATGATAGTTTTGAAATCATCATCGACGAGAATCATATCGGCAGCTTCCTTGCATACATCGGTACCATTCTTTCCCATTGCTATGCCGATATCGGCTTTCTTCAATGCAACACCGTCGTTCACTCCGTCACCCGTCATTCCAACGATATTACCATTTCTCTGGAGAGCTTTGACTATGCATAATTTGTGCTTTGGTGTGACTCGATAAAAGACGCTCACGTTGTCTATAGCCTGCTCGAGGTCGTTTTCGCCCATTGCGTCTATCTCGTCTCCGGACAGTAGACGCATATGTATTGTGTCGAGACCGATCATACTTGCTGTGGTTTCAATAAGATTTACACCATAACGAGAGTAAAAACAGATGCAAAAACGGATTAGGAAGGAAAAGAAAAATATGACGATGAAGGGAAGGTAATAGAAGAAGAGGGGAAACGAAAAACTCACCGATCGCCTGAGCCGTGTCTTTGGCATCTCCGGTAACCATCTTGACCTTGACACCACTATTGACCAGAGTAGTGATGGCTTCGCGAACCCCATCTCGAGGTGGATCGCAGATACCAACGAGGCCCATGTAAACGAGATCCTGAAGGGACGTTCCTCGCGCCAGACCGAGTACTATTGGCGACAGATAGAACGTTAAATAACAAATTATAATGGACGATCGATTAATAAGTGCGTTCGAGGCACGAGGATACCTCTCAATCCTTGCTGGCCTATTTCGTGAGCCTCTGCCAAAAATTCCTGATCCTTCTTTTGATTGAGAGGATATAGCTGCCCGTTGGCTGAATACTTTGTGCATTGTCGGAGAATCTTTTCTAATGCTCCTTTAGCAAAAAAAATTTCTTGCCTATCCTGCAAGGGACCAAACCAAAAAGAAATTGTTGTAATATTTCATCGAGGACTCGAAACGGTGAACGAAATTTATTCATGTACCTCCGAATACTTCGCCGTGCATCTGACCGCCATCATTTTTTGTTCCGACGAGAAAGGATATTCCTGAAGCCTCAGATACTTCTCGGCAACGCCGTACATTCCGTTTTTCATTGCGACAGCTACGAGAGCACCTTCGGTCGGTTGCCCGAGCAACGTGTCGTTTTGTATTATCGCATTGTTGCACACACTTCCGACCTAATTGGTATTGGGTTAGGAACGGCAGAGAGAAGGAGAGAGAACGAGAGTAATGTACGGAAAAGAAATCGATTGAAATAATGAGTGAAATATTTTCGAACGAGAATTCACCTCGAGTAGCTGATTTATAGCTGCACGGGCGAGATCGATATTGTCCGACTTGCGAATGCGTATTTGACCCTGATCGTTATATCCGGTTCCCGTAACGTCCGCAACGTAGCCTTCTGGTGTCATAAGGGTCGTAGCGGTCATCTCATTTTTCGTTATCGTACCCGTTTTGTCGGAACATATAACATTTACGCAACCTGTCGTGATAGAAAAAATTATTACGATTTTGTTGCTCGCTCATGAGGTATGGAAGGCTGAATATATTTATTCTCTTCTTGTTTCTATAATTATTTCTTTAGCTTACCCAAAGTCTCGACGGTCGGTAGTTTCTTAACAATTGCCTTTCTCTTGGCCATTCGCATTACACCGAGTGCCAGTGTTACCGTAACGACGATAGGTAAACCCTCGGGAATGGCAGCGACGGCGAGACTCACCCCGATCGTGAGCATCTCCAAAAGTGCTTTACCTTGGATCCAGCCGAGTAGCATTATTATACCAATTATGCAGAATGAGTAAAAGGATAATTGTGTGCCGAGTATGTCCATACTCCTCTGGAGAGGAGTCTTTGGTGCCTCTTCGGCTTGCATCATAGCGAATACTTCACCAAACTCGCTCTTTTCACCGGTATTGATCACAATGCCCTGTTTCATAATTATATATAGTTAGAGCATCGATCCGTTATAATCCTTCTTTTATTACGTTCTAACAGAATTGAAATTACGTTACCTTGCCATTTCCGCATCGCACGAGAGTTCCCATAAATGCAATGTTTCTCTTTGAAGTATGGCCATTGCTCTTGAACAGCGGTGATGTTGTCTTTTGAGACGGCTCCGTCTCTCCAGTAAAACTACTCTCATCAATCGCCAAATCTATAGCTTCGAGTATTCTTATATCGGCTGGCACACGATCGCCGATGTTTAGGTACACCACATCCCCGGGAACTAAATTTCGTGCTAGAAACGATTCCAGACGACTTTCCCTCAGACTTTAACAAGAAAAGAAACGTTTTTTAAACATGAGTTTTAATCCCAGCATGTACGACTAGACTATCGAATTCTGAGTTGTACAATACAACTCACCAATGACATGTTGGTGGTACTAATTTATTTAATTCTTCCAGAGATTTTTCTGAACGATATTCCTGAACGAAAGCTACCGTTACGACTATAATAATGGCCTGTGAAACAAGAAAAAATGTTTTATACCGTGACAAGATAATATTTTTGCAGGTCATCCTTTTTGTCTGAGTCGCGGTATACTTATTTGTTTCCATTTATCGCACTCACCACTGTAATACTGACTGCGTCGTCGAATTGTTTCATGCAAACGCTGACGAAAGCGGATCCTAGAAGCAACAGAATCAGAGGATTTTTAAACTGCTCGATGTACTTTTTCCACGTTGGCTCCTCCTCTTTAACCGTGAGCTCATTGTAGCCGGCTAACTGCCTTCGTTGATCAGCCTCTTGCCACCATAACCCTGTTCTCGGGTCAACATGCAGACGCGCCGCTACTTCTTCAGCTCCAAGGCTAGCTGCCTGTGCCGTCGTCAGCCACATCTCGCCTTCGGCTTCGACTGTTTTTTCCTGCGAACGATACAAATTTATTTTCTTATTTTTATACTGTACGATATCTTTTTCATCATGGGATATACGGACACTGCAATTTTCGACCTCGATATTACCATCTTGACATCGAATTACAATTGTTTCCCGACTTTAACAAAAACTTTAAAAAATTGTTTGCAACAATAAAACATCGAGGTCATGGAACACGGATAATTTTTACGACACTATGTCATTTTCGCACTGTTAATGAGTGTGTGTTTATGTGCACACACTTGTATCAATGCACAGCATTATACATCATAATTTTCCCACAACTTTCCATAACCTTCAGTTAAAATGCCGATAATTTTGTACAATAGGACAATTTTAAATAGGTGACTGATCATTATTATTCATGCTAATATTCGAAATTCTGTATAAATTATCGTGAGTTGAATATGAATTACTGCAATTGAAATATGAACACAACATTGGAACGGATACGGATTTTTCCAAGTATTATAACAGATATTTAATTGATTTTTCAAACTTGCAACTGAAATGGTTGAATTCATTGAAAAAGACAATTATATTTTCTACTCCTGTTAATTCCTTTCTGTGATACTGGATATTTGTGAATTACAAACAATATTTTCTTCTCCTTTTCAACCTCATACCCCATGCATTTTTCGAATCATTCAGAACGTTAAAAAATAAAATTGCTGGCACAACGATCACCAACAATAGACAGTTCCACTCTTAAAAATAGATTTTACTTTTTCAAAACTGATAACGCTCTTGCATGCATCCATCCTGACATTACGTCAAATCGATATCTCGTAGCACCTTCGAACAGTAAGCACTTGTGTAGAAAAGTATAGAGAAAAGTTTTTACGTAAAAAAAAGGTTTGCTCTACGAGGAAACGAGAATGAAAATTGGTTAGTGGGTTACTGTGTTAGGGGTAACAACACTACGTATATAGGTCCTGACAGAGTAACGTATATCGATATCGAATACATTATCGTTACAGTAATACTGGGTTTTGTTATCATCTCAGTCTAATTCCCGATTGATTGAATAGCAAGCATAATGAAATTATTTATGGACATATACCTCGTTCATTGTAACGGTAAAATCGCTGGAAGCGGCATGTCACGAAGCTTTTTTGCGGGCATACCAGACGTCCTTGTGTGTAACAATACGAAATGAGTTGGCTATACACGATACTCTACGCTGTTCACGCGTTAATATGAAGAAATAAATAAAAATTGTCCACCACTATCAGATAATGGACTTCTGGTATTGTTTTTATGCGATTGTACTCGTTTTTTTCTAACCTCGAATTTACTACGTTACACTATACGACATATAATATACGCGCACGTATAGAGGAACGTCCCAATGGCGTCTACGCGAAAGTTCACACTTCTGGAAGAAATCGCCTCACGTACAAGTGTTAATTAATATTCAGCACAAAATTCTTTACTGATCACACATTTTCGACGTCTTCCATGCCAAAATACCTGTCACTGCCCCTGGTAACACGCGGGCAAACACACACCCACGTCCCCACTAGCAGCAGTTAGGTCTACATACGTTTGAACCCGAAGTCATAGGAGCCTGGGTTTTTTACGAATACACCTGTGTTTATTACTTTGATTCGTATTAATTCCATAAATGGTCAAATACTTACGAAGATTCGATTGTCGTATACACGGATCGCTTTTCTGTCGCACAAGGTTATGACGAAGTAAAGCAAATTCAACCGTTTTTCGAAAAAAAAAGACAAAACACCACACTGATGATAGCGTATTGATGATTCTCCCGCGAGTTTGTGCCGGAAATGATTTAAGCACGTGTCAGTTTCTTGTTTTTGCCGTTTATAGTTATCGACGGAATAACGCGATGTAACAGCTAATGAAGTGATGAGAGTGTTGACAAAGCTAACAAACGTATGATTTCACTATTATATGAAAATAACAATAGTCCACGTGGTTGTGTTGGAGCTGTTACTGCTCGACAACACATATAATCAAGGGTACGTTGCACTATCGAGAATCCAATAACCCGAAGGTATAGGTTTTGTCCTCGCTTCTTCAACCCTGCGCCTACACCGAGAGTTCAGTATAGTAGGTATAGGTCGGTCGATACTTGCGGGGGCACACTGACGTAAACAGTGCAAAAGCCACCTCACACGATCAACACCGATGAATACGATCGTATCACTATACATATGTGCAATTTCACGACTATCTTCAATTGTAAACAAATTAATATATCCGCACGCATATCCCATGCATTTTATATTATACGTGTATATATATATATATATATATTTACACAATTATTAAATATACAGGTATATAAAAAAAACCTCAAATATTGCAAGTTAATACTGCGTAGAATACGTACATCATTTATCGGATCCATTGCTGAGTCGAATGTTTATTTATCGTAATAAGATGACGACCACCAGGTACGACGAGCTTGTTCGCACAGTTCACGTTCTTTACCGCGAGGGCTACATCCGCCGCCGCAATAGGTTTCGGGTAATCGGATGAATTGTGAGCTCTCGCGATACTAATGGGGATATAATAATAGGGAATGTTAGAAACAGGCGCGTTTACGTTTTTCCAATAGGTAGTGGGTAAGTATTAACGGTTTTGATCCGTCACCGTTGACGTTTCTGCAGCTACTGCTAGAAACTATTCTGCCCCTGCTAGCCTCCTGCTCGCTCGACTATTACCAATGACATACAATATATCTATATGTATAGATATGTAACTTCTTGATACCACCCTATACGTGTACCACTGTGGTACGATATTTTCGCTCATGCACCTGTATATGCGCGCTCTAGGGGAGCAAAATTATTGTTGCCAGAGATACACGTGTATACGTCTCGTACCTGCGCGACGGAAAAAATACACACTTGACATGATCCCGCTATAGCATGCATTACGTGTATGTAACGTACATACGTATCGTTTCGTTTACAGGGTGAATTCATGCAGAAAGCTTTTCACGAGGAAAAATGAACTTTTGAGGGGTGAGGGTTTGGAGGAAATTATGTTCAGATCATGTTCGAACCAAAACATGTCAAATAATTGCAAGTACAAATTGCACTACAAAGTTTGCACCCTTTAGCCAATAATAAGACAATAATCTAAACTTATTCGTTGGTTTCACATAAAAATATATATTATATTATGATCAATACGACAAAATGGTTTTTTACATTGTCCCTTTATCTTCAATAGTCGTCGGAACTGGAAATTATCACACTGGAGTGACTATTATATCGGGTTAGGAGTTTTTCTTCTTATATCAAAACGAGTACTGATGTACTCGCACTCAGTTTGACTATACATTTTTAATTGGCGTGGAAAAAAGTGGAAAAGTGAAATCGCATAAAATAATTTATGGGATTCATTGATATATCGCAAATTGTACTAGGAATAACAATTACCTGATGTCTCTTCTTCCGTATCTTTCTCTCTATTGCTCTTGTTTAAGAGCTTTCAAATCTCTGTTTTTCAAGTTCGATGAATTAACCTGATTTATATTACGGAGATCCAGCGATGTTGATTTATCTGCTAGCCGTTGATCTACAACATCGCCGGTAGTCTTCGCGACAGTGGATTCGGTTGTCGTTGGAATGTTTATCGTTTCTGAATTCTCTGTTCGTTTTATTGTTTCATTCCTCGATATAAAATTGTCTGATTTGTCTTTAGTCTCTCGACGTGTGCAATGACCCGAAGCATCGGTCTCCAATCTTTCAGAGGTAGTAATATTATTATTCCCAACTACTATTTTTTGCTCTTGGTCTTCTATTGATAAATCATCATCGTTCACTTCGCGTTTATCGCGTTTTTCATGATCCTCATTACGTCCGAGAATATCTCGTCGAATTAAAATATTTTCCTTCGTAGTCTCCTTGATAATCGGAGATAAATTTGACTCGACAATTGGGAATTTATTAGATTGATTACTCATCTGTAATGCGATCGGGAGATTAGCTATCCCAACTGATTTTTCTAAACTATCAGCTCTGCGATTGTTTTCTGTTTTATCCGCGGTTGCCTCGACTCTAGCCGTAGCTGATACTTGGTTGACTATGACCGAAGCCTCTTTCACAGCGTTTTTCTTCGACGTCCAATTTGTCAATGCATTGAGTATCGGTCCGTGAGATTCGACGTCGATTTTCGATGAAATAACCGCCACAGCTTTATCTCTGTTTGAGGTAGCATTGTTGAATAATCCATTTTCCACGTTCGATATAATCCGATCATTTGTCAACACATGAACATCCTCAATGACGCTACGTTCGGGAACCAATTTCCTCTCTTTCTCATCGTTTGTGCCTCTATCGACGAGTCTCTCGATTTTATTTTGTTCATTAGCCAATCGTTTCTTCTCCATTTTTTCAAACTCTTGCTTCTGTTCTTTGATGACCTCGAGAAGTTTCTTCTGCTCCTGCATCATTTCTAATTGTTCGATCTTATGTTTCTCGAGAGTCTGTCGAAGCTTCTCGTGGCGTGCAGCTGCTTCAACATCAACCGCTTGATCACCAGCGGCTGCAGCGAGTTCCGATTCTTCTTTCTTTATCGCATCCGAATCAATGAGATTCTCATTTATCTGCTGTTCAATATCTTTTCCGCTTTTTTTCCGTTGATCTTCTTTGGGTCCGTCCAGCAGTGAAACTACCGGTGGGAGAACCGGATTTTCTTTCATGTCGTTGATGTCGTTCGATTTATTACCGATGGCACCGTTCACTTCGGCAACAATCCTCTCTTTGGCATCGTTTGGTACAACATTCGTATCTTTAGTAAGAGTTTGTTCGATCAATGGACGGAAAGAGATATCTGGAACATTCACGTTTACATTTTGTGTCTCGACTAAAGGCTTTTCCGTGAAAACTGAACGTTCCACCGGGATTGGAGGCTCCTGTCTAACTTCTAAAGTTTCCGAATTTTCATTCAAGATCTGCTTATCCGGATGCTCTGGTTTTTCTAAAGATTATAATTTTTTTTATAAATCGAAGGAGGAGGTGTTCTAGGGACTTTTCACTAAATATGTCTCGGATCGTGTACAAACCTTTTACTTGCTTATATAGTGGAAACTCTTCTTTGAACATGTTCTTGAATGGTATATCATTCATTTGATCGAGTAGAGGTTTGCCCGTTGTTATCAAGAGTCTGGCATTCGAAGATTCTTCCATCGCGTAGATATTGGCATATGTACCGAGAACCATAATCCACATTCCAAAAAAGAGTATGGCCTGCTCAAGAAAAGTTTCAAAACGTTATGACATAGCTCTTCAGCGATGATTAATTATTTCGACAATAATTGAATATTAAGAGAAAACTGTGTGAGGAAGAAAAATATATATATTTATATTATTCACCTGAGCTATTAACCTCTCGTTGGTATTCTTGGTACTGATAGCGATGAAAAAAGCTGCTGGAAATATGAGACAAATCATAACCCCGATAGTCGAACCAACGATGCCGAGAAGAAATTCAATGTTCGGTATGAGTATTCCGGTTCCCAGGGCCATCGTGACTATCGTCAATGTGAGACATCTGAATCTCACTTCCGGTATGTAATTATTGGTTGGCTCGTGAGTGTGAGCCTGAACAAATTATTTCATAAGTACTCTAAATAAGAAGGAGATATTATTCTTTTTGATCCAAAGCGGAAGCAACGATGCCATATGCGATTGTTTTTATTTTTCTCTCGATCAAACGTACTTACCCTTCGAAAGAGAAGAGAATTCAAACTCGCGCGACAGGGAAAGATGACGAGAGGAAAGCTAAAAGCCACGGAGAATACAAAGCCCATTTTTATCACGTCCGAGGTGAGGCTGGGCTCAAAACTCATTAGAATATTTCCTGAAACGGAGCGAGAGTGTGTTTGACACTAATATGTTTTCATACTCCTATTCTCTATATAACAAAGCGTATACCTGTAAATGGTTGTGTACAGAATGCAACGTATCCAAAGAAACCAACGCATAGATAAACACCGGTGCAGATATTCAGAGCGCCTCTGACAACCTGATTCATCTTTTCTAGGCAAACGTTCGGAATAGCTTCATAAATCTCGAACAATTGAGTCTGACAGAAGAGGGCCATCGAAAATATCGGTAAACACTGGAGAATACCCGCAGGTCGCCAGTACATTACACTATCGTACCAATCACCGAGAAAAATATGTCGCGTTGATTCACAAATTACCTGAATCATGGACAAAGGTAATGTTACCATATTATTTGTATTTATTTATGATATAACGAGTCATACCATTTATCATTCATTAATTATTATATATGCACATGATGTAACAATCATACATTTGTTAACCACAATTTGGATAAATACTTACTTTTAAAACAAGACATAGATAGAATCCTATAGTGGCTGTGCAAACACTGGAAAGACTATCTATGTTTCTGAGCAATCCCAGTGGAAGAACAATGAACAGCCCCGTCATTACCAGAACGCTGGTTCTTATGTCCTCCGGACTCTTGTTTAATATCTTTCCTACTATCTGAGGTCCGAGATCTCCGACCACAACAAAAAAGGCAATGCAAGTTCCCAGTAAAAACCCAATGATGAACAACTCGACAAGAAATTTTCCGGTTGTCCCAAAAGCGTGAAAAGCTAAGAACTCGAAGTTTCTTCGTCGTGACATTACTGCCGACTTAATGAGAAAGTGGCAAGCCAGTCTGGAGAGTACGCTACTCGTGAGAAGTACCAGAGTAGCGAGTACTATGCCGCACTGTTTGAAACAGAAAGGCATAGCCAGGACACTTACGCCAATTATACTATTGGCCAGTGTCATAACGTGCGAAAGATGAGGAATCATTGTTGAGGAATACAGCCAACTCGTCTTTTTCTATAAAATCAAACAGAACATCATTTGTATACGTACATAGCAACGTTGTTTGAATAGAGTGAGGTTAGAATCGTAACGTTAAATAGACGCCAATTTCATACAAGCACCTTACCCGAATTCTAAATCGATATAATTATAACCGAGATTCTGTCATAATTACACCTTAGATCGTTCCCCTGCATAATCAACAATGGTTTGATTATTTGTTTATATACGACGTAAAAATTTCCAGGACTAGTCTTTTGGCATACTTGCGACACGCCACCACACTGCACTCTATAAACCATAATCTCGTTATTATTGCAACGTGTCCGGATAGGACTAAAAATTCACAATGGAATTTATATTTTACAATGGTGGAAAGCACAAAAGCGCAAAGATAAAGGTTTAAAAGTAGCTTTAAACCATGTAATCGCAAATCCGCAATTAATATAAGCCAGTGTTGACTTTCCTTGAAGAAATCATATATAGGTATACTTACTGTACTCAGTTATTTTAGTTTGCCGATTTTCATATTTTTTTTTATTATAAATATTTAAAAACATTCATATTTGTTCTGCACAAACAAAAATCCTGCTTCGAGATCTTTTCAATCTGTCCGAGTCACAATATCCTAAAGACGACGAGACGATACATTAAATTTATATATTTCGAAATCGTAATTGTGCAGCTAAAAAATATGTGATTTTTTTTACAGGACAATTTCTGTATTTTCGCTATATTACCATATTCGCGTTGATATTCTTCGTGCCTAATTCTGTGCAAATGGGTGCTTCACCAGCCAGCCTGAACTACTCATTTGTGTAAACATTTTTTTCTTTTATCTTTAATGAACATTCCACAGTTCACAAATACCGAATCAATTACTCCTCTTTGTCACATCGATTTCCATCCAATACTGTCTATTTTTTGTCAAGTACCGTGCACGGTACACAAGTGATATTATTAACTGTGGAGATGCACTGTTGCATCTACGTCTATACGTGCATTGCGAATTGTGTGCACGGATCGAATTATTCCTTTCTTTTCGTTGCCATCAGGCTGCAGTTATTATCTTATGTAAGTCGCTTCTTTGTAGGGAAAATGAGAACAGGAAAAAGCATACTATAAATAACGTAAAATTAAGTCGTCCGACGCGAAACGGATATATATTCATTTTTTGCATCAATTGCTCGTTCGATCTCCGTCTATTATTTTGCATCCGCCCATCATCAATATTTGCAAAACATCGTTGCACATCAAGATCCGTGGGAGAATGATTTAGAATGAATATATACCAATAAAGAGAGATGATTATTAGATATCTTATGTACAGACGTAAGAAGCAAACAAGATTCGTTTTTCCCACACAATTTGAACCAGCAGCCGTAAAAACTGCTGCCAACTACGTTTAAATGAGTCGAGCAGCATCCTATGTTCTTCAAAAACCAATAAAGTGACTTTTCAGAAAGAAATCAGACGAATACGTGTATAATTTCCGAATAGGATTTAGACCGAGATCAACCGAGAAATTTTTTGTAATTTAATGAGGAATATCGAGAGGAGCATTTGGGCAGCGCAGACTCTCTCCTCATACTCCATTTAGCTATACTTATGTAATTCCTGATTGATGAATTAAGTCGTTTTTTTTTGTTTTCATGATTTTGTTAAATGCCCATAAATCCCCGTCTATCAGGGATTCCCACTGCCGTCCTTCTTCGTCTCGTCATTCAGCACGTTTGACTTGTCATCTTTATCGCTTTCTAAAGAAAAAGGTACATGAGTCGAACATATTATCGATTTATTACGAATACGTATTCTCATTGGTATCAAAATAAAATAGGGTACCTTTAATCTCAGATTTGATATCATCCTCTTTCTTCAAATCTCCTTCAATACCTTCCTGAGTCTTGTCGAGTCTCGGTCGTTTTCGAGAACCCTAAGCATTCGAGATAAGAGTAAAAATATTAAAAACGTATATAAAACAACGAATCATACAGTCGAAAGAAAAGTCGCGAAAATGCGTGTACCATAATTTGTACCTTGAACGAGCGGTTATCCCGACGACCACCATCACCCTCGTCTTCGCTGTCGCTGTACTCGTTCTCGTGCTGTATCCTCTTGTCGAGATCGCGTTGGGGTAATCTTTCATCAGGATTGATTTTTTCTTCGGCTTCAGAATCTTCGATGGTCGCTCCATCCTCGGGGATTGCTTGAACTTGAACGCCTGGGGCGTGTGGCAACATTCTCAGATTCTCGAATAGTCGGGTTCTGCAGATTAAGTAAAATAAACGTAAATAAAGAACGAAAAACCGTTATTTCGATCGACGATTGAATATTGATCCCAATTACAGATGTGCTTTCGTACTAACTTTATTTTCTCCAAGTATTCCACGGTATTCTGATTTGCCATGTTGGACGGGCTGATGTGAAGTTTAAAGTCTGGACCAAAATACTCGAAGTAATCGTTGTATGGAAGTTCATTAGCGATTTCGGAGCCAAGCGCTACGGATGTCTCGTAAGTCCAACATCTCGAGACGTTCCTAATCGTGTAACCACCGCCACCGACCATTAAAAATGGAAGATTGTATTTCTTGACGAATTCGACACATTTCCCATGTCCCCTCACGGTCAGATTAAAACAACCCAAACGATCGCCTGAAAACCACGTATGGTAGCGATAATTTAACGATTATCTAGTAGTCGTATAAAATGAGAATTCACGATTCTCACATTGATTTCATATGACGTCATAGTACATAAACGACAAAAAGCATGGATCGTACCGGTTAAAGAATCAGCGCCACACTGAAGAACGACGGCTGATGGTTGAAAAGTTTCCATGACTTTGGAAATAATCGGGACAAATATGGACTCGTAACTTTCATCGTCCATTCCATCTCTCAGAGGTATATTGACCGCATAATATTTACCCTAGAAACAATAATACGAAAGCTCATATTGCAGTTATTTTGTGGATCGAGCAACCAAACTTTAAACATATGCGCATTGAAATATCTTTTTACCTTTCCAGCTCCGATATCTCTCAAGTCGCCGGTACCCGGAAAATATTCGCCGTATTTGTGGAAAGACACGGTCATTACTCGATCTGTTGTGTAAAATGCCTCTTCCACTCCATCGCCATGATGAACATCGATATCGATATACAATACTCTTTGGTGGTATTTGAGCAATTCCAGAATACCAAGAACAATATCGTTCACGTAACAAAAACCGGACGCTTCGCTCTTCTTAGCATGATGCAAACCACCGCCCCAATTTATGCAAATTTCCGAGGCTTGCTTGTTTAACTTTACTGCTGCTGCAACGGAGCCACCGGCGGACAATTGACAAAACTCGTATAATCCATCGAATACTGGACAATCCTCTCCTACGTTGACTGAAAATAGAGTGGGGTAAAAATGATATAGTTTCCTTTTTCCTTTTCATTTGGATCCGGCAGAAAGACATTAAAATACACTTACATCTCTGCATCTGTTTGTTGTACTCTGACATATTGTCCGGTCTTATGGATCTTAAAAATCTGATGTATTCATCACTGTGAAATTTTGTCATTTCATCGGCAGTTGCCTTGTGTGGACGCTAGAGATAAACAAATACAGGTGTAAATATTAGTTTATGAAAATGCAAAAGTTTCTCTCTGGATTTGCTTTATATATTGAATCTTATGGAAAAAAACTTACGTAGATTTCCATCTTACGATATAGGCCATAGTTTAACAATAAATTGTGCGTCATCCTTATACGGTGCGGCTTCATGGGATGTCCTTGCCCATAGTAATAGTTTCCTATGTCACCTTGGAGCAACACAAAAAAAAGTGGATCTGTTAAAGTCGATTTCAAAGAATATCGAATTTCGACGAGTTTTTATATTCCGAAGTAAGTTGAACCAAGAGCTCCTGGGCTGTGCTTGGTACTCCCTGTTTTGAGAGGTAATATACCCACGGGTACAGAAATATGTATAATACTTGACGAAGATAGAACAAAAAGAATTATACGTTGAAATACAGGCAAATTCTTCTTTTCAACAAAATCGATGAGTTTTGTATCGAGTATTGTTGCTCTTATGTTTCAATATAGATAGATAACCCGAAAGATTCTTGGGTCAAGTACGGTCGTCCGTGAGCATGGCCGACGCTTGCTTCATGTGTTCCCCAAACTACGGTCGCGCGAAACATCACTCGAGATTTGTCGGCTTAACGCCATTAAAACCGTACAAAGTGCCAAAACGCGCGTTCGATCTTAAATTTTTCCTGTTACACAGTAAAGTATATCGCATCGTGGTCTCACGACGTCACAAAATCTTCGCAATAGGTCACAATTATTAAACAATGAATTATTGTGGTGTACGTGATCTCCAAGTGTCGTATCCGACACACACATTTCACATCATTCCTACGTGTAAGAATTTTCGCGGGATCACCAATCACATCGGATTATAATCTTGAAATAAATGTACTTACTGTCGTAATAGTAGCACACACGCTTTCTACTGTGCGGTAGAGTCGTCATTTTCTTCGATGTTCACCGAATATTCGGCGACGGAATCGTAGAAAATTGAACGCTAAGCGCGGTGACTCTCGCAGCAGCCAACTTGATTCAGAAACCACCGCTACAGACAGCTACAGACAGCGTCAAGCAGCGTCAAGCGTCACTACTGCCACGGAGGAGAAAATATGAAAGAGGGCCAGCCATATGTGAGTTTGGGATTTACGGTCAAAGCGGTCGCGCGAATTTTACCTTACCGACTGAATTTCGGTGTCAGTAAGAATGTGCTCTTGAAAGATTTTATACGACCTTCAACATCCAAACAAGGGATTACATACAAACAAAAATTCCGGAGAAAAATGTATTTTTAATCTTCTCGAAGATCTAAAACAAACCAATCAGACAACCTACCTCCAGATAAAAACAATTCGGAACATCATACAATTTATAATGTCAATGCCACAAACACCTTAAACAAACAAACCAAAAACATCCGACTTGATACGGAAATACAGCGCTTCGAAAACGCGATTCGTGCTTTCTCCGGGACTGAGCAACCGAGCGCGTTAAAATTTTGAGGGAATTATAGCAACAATTTTGGAAGAAAAAACTCTTAGTCACTTTTTTCCATAATTTTCTAGATACCCTCAAAATTTTAACGATATCGGTTGCTCAGTGCCAGAGAAAATGCTGATCGCGTTTTTGAAGCGCTCATCGTCTGTTACACTGACTCTTAAGGGCTAACACCAATGTAGCGACCTAAAAAAAAGCGCTTTTTTGACAATTATTTTTGGGCGGAAGGAAAGGTGATATAGAAATAATACTTGGAGTAGTTATCGACCAAAGATTTAAGTATATTACAACAAAACTTTGTAGGAAAATATTAAAAAATGGCGGCACTGCAGCAATTCTCCCGAGGCATGTGATGAATTTGCCGCACGCTGTATAACTGGTGCCAATGTGAATCTGGAAAAAATAAAAAAAATCTATGTTATATACACGAGTATTGCTAGTGAAGTACGTAGGGGATTTTCGATTAGTTGATTAAAACAATATTTATTAACAAATGACTGTCCTTTTTTGTGGTGAAAATTAAATAATTTTATTCAAACACTCGGCAATTACACAAAAATTAATATTTCTAAAATCCCATACGTATCCCCTACGTACAAATATTTGGTCAATAACTACCCCAAGTATTGTTTCTCGATCACCTCTCCTCCCGCCCAAAAAAATTGTCAAAAAACCGCTTTTTTAGGCCGCTACAGTGATGTTAACCCTTGAGTTCTTTGAGAATGGACGTAAATGACGTTATGCTCAGCGGACCAGTTGATACTGACTGGTCATATTTTTCAAACTGCATCACAGCAGTTGTTAGCAGTACCGCCCGCCCCAGTTGAGGGAATAGTCTCTAAACATCCACAAACTATACCGCTTGCGATTGGCTGCAATAGTGCAGACCGTGCGGACTTCACCGCAGCGTGGGATATAACCGAGTCAGTAGTAGGCAAAAACAGAGACAAGTCAGTATGACTTTACACCGTACTTACGTTACGCTGACTAATTGAATAGCCCGTCAAAAAATATTAAATACATGTTTTCCTGATTTTTTTATTATTTCGGTTTCTGTTCCATTTCTTACGATTACAGCGCCATCTGTCGTGAATTGAAAACAATATTTCGGACAAATCATACGTAGCTTTCGACGTACAATCCGAATTTGCGATAAAAAATAGGGGTTCCCATTTAAGATTGTAAATTTGCCGCCCGCCCCGCCCACAGGGGGTGCGGGGGTGGGTAGAATTTCGTACCAACGGATACCCCCTCGAAGATATTAAAGTTCTGATTCGACGAATTTTTCTGTACGATGCGTAATTTTCGAGATATTACATAATTCCAGGTTACATGAATCACCCTTTATATGTACACATCCATAGTCCTGCGCACAGAGCGGATGTATTGAAGGCCTATATACGTTTTTCAGGATCTCCCTGTTCTTCACTAGTTTTGAAGCTTGCACGCGGGACACGGATTGGTCGAACAACCGGAAATTGATAGTTTGGATTGATAGGTCGGATAAATATGCCCCCTGTATAGTCTACCAAGGGTGGGGGTAAACTCAGCTACGCTTGGCAGACCGTACAGGGCGCAGATTTATCCGCCTATCAATTTCCGGTTGCTCGACCAATCTGTGTCCCATGTGCAAGCTTCGAACCAGTGCTGGGCAGGGAAGATCCTGAAAAACGTGTATGGACCTTCAATATATCGTATAGAAATGATCGAAACGCTGAATGTCATTCGGTACAAACAGGAGACAAAAGAACGAGAGAAGACTTTGAAGAGGAGCGAGATTCGCGTAGACGTTGGGGTAATGGGAGTTTCAAAAATTGAACTCAAGCTGTACGGCAGTTAGAAATTACAATCACATATAACAATTAAATAATTTTCTTGTTTTTATTATTTCCTAATCCCTCAGTCCAATTCTGAAAGCCAATTTAAACTAATAGTGCATGAGATAGTTGAGTCTACGAGCGCGCATACACCAAAACACAGAACTTTTATCGATCTACACCGTATCAAGGTATTTTACCATTTGAGAAAAATTAAATATCTTCACGAAAGTTAATTAAACGAAGATTTAAAAGAAATGTCTAAGGCAAATTTAAAGTACATGGTCCAGGTTTGTTTTTTATGTGCAAATTCCATTTAATTAGAGGCTGCAACAGTTTTAGGGGATCTGTATAAATCCTGGCAGATATATGACAATTATGGTTTTTTTTCCGAAAAGTTTAATTTATCCTATAAATCGATTTCGGTTTTCTATTACCCTATCGGTCGAAGTAGAACAGAATAATCATTCGTAGTATGCACTGGTCGTGCGATTCTCGAAGTACGCATCTAGTTAGTGAGTAAGGAGAGTAGGGAGAACGAAAAGAATTAACTTTGTTATATAGGTATAAATGATGACTCGTGATAAAAGTGACGAGTGTGATTTTAATGGCGAGCAACGCGAAAGCGTTTGTCGATGCATAACACAATTTTCGCATGCAAATCCGCAGCACCATCGATACGTATTTTTATTCATATTCGTAAACAGCTGGATTGCGTGTGCATAATCTGTTCAGAGCGTCCAAGATGGTTCGGAGTAACATCAAATAATACGAAGGGAAAAAATCCCGTGGGGTCAAATAAAATGTTTTATTTCGCATAATAATATAGTACTATATGTATATAGTCGTAATGTTTTTCAAAGTTACACAGATTAATTCAGCATTTATACGCGCTGTGTCTGTTGACAAACGCCGGATCATCGAGGGAAAATAAACGACACGGATATATTTGTATCAAATCACCCCGTACATCATTTCACCGGCAATAATAAGAATACTTTATCGCTAAGCGGAATGAATGTCGCGAGTATTGTTAAAGAAAAAATCGGTCGTTTCACATAGTATATTATATATTTATAATACGTGCTTTTATCTCCGCAGTATATTAGTATTCTGCGTGAATATGTCTGCACGTTTTGCTCATTTGCAAAATGTAGAGACACATTGGACTAATTAATGTGTACGTTGACCAGGTAGCGTAATGTTACCAGGGAACATGGAAACTTACACAATTACCATACAAGTTTGAAATCTACTCATTTTTCTTTTATCTCGATTATATGACATTGGCATTAAAAGTAATATTTCCGTTTCTTCTTCGTCTGTTTTACGTTTTCATAGTATCGAATATCCAGCTCACTACATGGGGCCCTCTATCAGACTTATCTTTATAGTACAATAATAAATACTCCGCCCGAAGCAGAGTAAAGCCACGAGAAACGCACCTGTGTGTACAGATGAATAAATTATTATTGTCTTTACAATCTAATTATATAGATATCTAATTCTATCGACATGTTTTTTTTACACTCACCAACATATGCCACGTATATTCCACCGTTCGTTCCAACGACCGAATATGTGCCAGCCTGCAGCGCAAATATTGGTTTTCGAATTATAATCGGTGCCCAAATTATACTCAAGTGTATTTTTAACAATTTTTTTTGTATGTTCTGCATTTATTTAATGCCGGACCCTAACTGTTACCTATTGTTTGTAAGATTATTCGTTTGCCAACCCTGTTATTACGTTCGCAACGTCGTATTTACTCATTAAAATGACTTTTGATACGTCGGCGATCATTTTGGGGTAGTGCGTTTCACTCAACTGATTACTGGCTAAAATATGTTTTCCTATTTTCATTCTTTTTGGCAACATTATTCAGGTAAGCATTTTATTTTGTGAAAATTGTCTAATGCGCGTCCAAATCTAACATTTAATGGACAATCTCGTATATTTTTATGTCCTGTAATGACAAGAACAAGACCAACTAACGGCGACAAGTTCCGATCTTACACTACGAACAAAAGAAGGAATTATCACGTTAATACGTCATTGTAATAAAACCAAACGATATATTGCACAATTGGGAGGAATTTCTCTCGATCAACGTAATAACAGGGTTGCCAAACGAATAATTTTGCAAATAATAGGTGATCGTTCCGATCCGGCATTAAATATAGACGAAACACCAAAAACAGTCTGGTCATTGTATACTCCATATCCTTACCGTAACCGCGATACCGACGATCAATGCAATTATACCAGATATTATGAATGCTATACCACGTGCTTTTGCAAAAACCGGTCCTACGGAAGAAACCTTGCGGCAATGTGGACATCTGGCTAGAGCATTGTTGAGAGTGTTAAACTGCAATGGACAAAGATTTATTGCTATAACAATACACAATATCTGGGAGAGAGAGAAGAGACGACGTATTTATCCTTACCAAAAATGTGTCATGACAATGAGCGCAGCATACCCTGCACATTCCTGGCATTGAGAGTACCGGCGGCGTCACAGGACTTGGCGCAAGATTTATTATTCTCTTGCAATTTGGTCTCGGGCATGCTATGCGTTGTGACGAACTTTTGCATATAAGCAAACAGTTGCAGGGACATCTGACATATTTTTTTCCAGGTGGAGCATTTCGTATGGGCTGCATAGAAAGGGATACGAAACTTCGTCAAACCAAGTACGGATGTGAGGGATGACTCTTATTCCCCAATTTCCAGAGATTCAATCTCCTGATTTATATGTCCTTTTTAAACAAACGTCAATGCTTTACCTATTATCTATTTTTGATCATCGAGACATGATTTACGCAAGAAAAAAAAAAGACCAAAAATCAAAGTTACACCCCATAGGTGTTTTGTCCATTAATATTTCAAAATAGACATTTATAAAAAAGAACACGTATATAATTAGAGTTAAGACAAACCACACTGTGATTCATATAATTATGAAACACAAAACGTAGTTATGTGAATTTTTGCCAATCAAGACAACAGTCTGCAACAAAGGAATACTCGAATTGGTAATTCCTGTAAATTACTGCGCTCCTTTATTCATAGTTTGAATTTCTGCAATGACTTAAAACTGTGTTGATGTATGACTTAAAAATACGTGGAAGAAGAATATATTTTGTCGATATTCATAATTCTTTTAGAACGTTGATGATAATCCAATTTCACTCTCATTAAAAACTCTCGATGAATCATAATTTTGTCTCGTACAACTTCTTGAAATAAATAAAACAAAAATTGTCTTTTTATATATAAATACTATACTGACGATATAACATATCATAGCGTATCGTCGGTACTCGATTCGGTGAAAGTTTCCTTATGCGTCTTCTTATGTTGAAAAAATAAATAATCGCATGCCTGTTATAACGCTTGCTGAGCGAATGCAATAAAGGCTGTGGATCCTTTTGCCATATCTGTTAACCTTACCGTAGCTTCATTACATTGGCCACACTTGACAACGTGCTGGTCCTTCTTGCCAAGTATATCGATCAATGCTTGACACACTCTGCAAGTAACCATCGGGGTCCCGCTTTGATTAGCGGATTGAAAAGGTGGTGGCAATTCATCCGGGCCAATTGGCGAAACTGTGTTCACATTTGATTGAGTACCATCTGGAAATTATGTCTTAGACGATAAATCAATCGGCTAAATCTCGTATCGATATACTCGAAAGTAGGATATTTTTTTGCTTACCGATTGAATCGCTCGCGTGCGAGCTGTACGTTACATTGTCATTTTTCAGAAGCGGTTGACGCTCGCCCTCTTTGCCGTCCCCCATCGTAGTTGTGACGGTTTTTATTCTCTCTCTTCGAATGACACGAGCGAGGACTCACCCACGATCGTTTACGAGATTCCGAAGGGTAAAAAGATTCACCGAATATGCAATGTCAGCGAATGTCCTTAGGGTCTCTATTAACATTTAAAATGTCGCCCGTGTAGTTCGTGATCGCAAACCATCATCACGAACAATTGGGTGTTTCTTGTTTCTGTCTCAGCTGTCTGTTTCTGCAGTACTGTCAAGAGAATTTTCTTGCTTGCTTTTCACACATGCGACACTAATGTACACATGCACAAATTCCATGCTTAAAGTATGGTATGGGTGCGTCGAAACAGCGCGTAGGACCGCTGTATTCAAAATGGCGTTTTACTCCAGTCTGCAGTCGATACACTTGTTCTCTGTTATATCCTGTGTCAACCGATAATCAAAGTTTTGAGAAGCCGGGAATATTCAAACTGGCTTCATTTGTATACCTCGACGATATTACTAATCGGTTCATATTACCCCAACAAGATGCATATGACCTGACCAAGGAACCCGATGATTCATGATAAACTAATAAAAACCTGGTGATTCACATTTTTCGACCAAGTATTCAATACTCCATGGATGAGTGCAGCGAGTACTGGGAGAGATATATTTCCCTACCAAAAGCTA
Source organism: Netelia virgata (assembly GCA_951802705.1). Lineage (NCBI taxonomy): Eukaryota > Metazoa > Arthropoda > Insecta > Hymenoptera > Ichneumonidae > Netelia > Netelia virgata. Next base: position 17,865,306 of record OX637864.1, read on the forward strand.
ATGGCTCTCGGTACAATGAAAAATAAATTCGTGATATTTGAATGATCGCATGAAGTATCAAATGCAACGTGTTTTTCTTAATGTTGGCTAGTAAACAGAGCGATGATACTCGAAGCGTTAATTGTCACGTTGATTTTCGAATGACTTTGACACATAACCTCTATATCACTATAATACACCGAGTGCATCGTAAACTTACTTCGACGCTATCGCATATTATAGAATATTTTAAACGCGCACTCGTAGTATTTATCAATTATTGTTATTCGCGAATTAAAGGGGCAAACAAAGGAACAGACCGTCTGGATAATCTAACTTTTGTTTCCATAGTAACGATACAACGTAGGAATGTCAGTGTCGTACTGGCGTCATTTTCTCGTTGTGTCATTATTATCTTCATCCATGAATGCGTCGTGAGACTTTGACGTATGAACAGACCAGTTTTTCATTCTTATATCGCATAGTAAAGATAAAAGACAAGCTGGGTACACCAGTGTAGAACTTTGAGTGGTGGATATTAAATTCGTTACAAAATGTCAGCGGATTTTACGGAACGTTTGATATTCAAAGCAGAATGGTACGACAACGTGGCTTCAATGCTCAAGAAATTCTATTTATACTACTTTCCTGCTGATAACACTATAGAGTTGGTAGGTAAATTTTACACATGGGAGTAAGAACTGTGGCTTCAATCAAAGAAGAGTAGCACCAGTATAAACTCATTACTTGCAGCAAATACCTATGTCTCATTAAATTTCTTTCTAGTACGATCTAAAGACTAGAAAGATATTCCTACGCAGGAGCAAATGCGAAGGAATTACCGCCAGAAATCTGTATGTAGGGGGAATAGTCACAATTTTCTCCAGAGCGATGAAGATAACAGACATCGCGGACAATGTTACCAGGAACAAACTTGCTGAAAAGATGCAAAAGTAATTAAAAAATCGTTTATGATAAATTAAAAAATTTCCAGCTGTATGGAGGTTTATTGTGATTTCTAAATTTTTGAGAAATTGAAAGAGTATAGTATCAGTAAGCTATTACGCTAGTAACGGAAGGAAGAATATAATATTTTCAAAGTTTAAATATACATTGTGTTACTTTTTGCAAAACTTAATGATTTTTATAAAATTCATAGTAGATCGTAATAGTAGATCTATTGTATTTCCTGTTTTCTAGAACATTTGCCATAATCAAACCAGACGCCATGGATAAAATAGGAGCAATCTTGAAGCTCATCATCAATCACGATCTCGATATAAGCAATATAAAGATGATAAAATTATCAGATCAGGATGTGGAATATTTATATAGAGAAAAAGGCGATCAACAGCTGCGGTGGGTAGAGAAAAAAATCTGAGATATTTAAGCACGACATATTCGACTTAAAGAATTTGTCGCTAGATCCATAAAGAAATACATGACGTCCGGCCCAGTTCTGATTCTCGAATTATTGGGGGAGAATGGCGTAGAGCGTTGGCGACAACTGATCGGTCCAGTGGATAGTGCGTCCGCTCGCGAAGAGAATCCGACATCGGTGCGAGCCTGCTATGGAAAGGATTCGATCATGAACGCTGTCCATGGCTCGAAAGATAGTCAACGCGCAGAACAGGTTCTGACTTTTAATTTTGTTCTATCTACTCCTACATTTTTTCAACTTTTTTTCAAACGGTTATCTTGAACTTGTCATGAATTGCAGGAGCTCGCGCATTTCTTTTTGGATGCAAAGTCCAAGAAAAGAGGATCCAGTAATACAGCCACCCTACACAACTGTACCTGTTGCATAATTAAGCCTCACGCTGTACAATCCGGACTCGCCGGTCACATTATCGAGAGTATACAACGAGCTGGCTACGATATCTCGGCGATCGAACAGTTTCACGTCGATCCTATCAACTCTGAGGAGTTTCTGGAAGTTTATAAGGGTGTCCTACCCGATTACGGTGTATGCGTTTACTTAAAAAAAAACAATGAGAAATCCTACGACTGGACACGAAATTTAGCTAGTTTAACAAAAAAGTTTTTACAGGCTATGGTCGCGGAGTTGCAATCGGGAGCGTGCATTGCCATGGAAATAACTCACAAGGACAGTAGCATCGATGTTCCTGTCGAATTTCGAAAATTCTGCGGTCCTAGGGATCCTGTATGATCAATTTAATATGCTCTTCGCACTACAACGCAAAGTTATTCAACGTTTCTTTTTTCGCTACAGGACATAGCACGCCAGATAAGATCGGACACTCTTAGAGCCAAGTATGGAAAGACCAAAGTACAAAATGCGGTTCACTGCTCGGATCTGCCAGAAGATGGTTTACTCGAGGTAGAGTATTTTTTTAAGATTCTCGCCGACGGGTAAACATAATAAATTTTGCCTTGTATACCTTTTTTCCTTCGGGATGTTTTCTTTTTATATATAAATAAACACGAAAATCAAACAAACGTATTCGTGCGGTCATCGAGTTTATTTAATCGTCTAAAACGTCGTACCAAACTCGAGTATACCACTGTTGTAGAAACCAAGATTGGGAATCATCCAAGGTTTCCAGTTGTGCCTCATTATTATCTTATTTTCTGAAAAATTTACGACAGCTTGTTCCTGTTTCGTCCAGTGATAAAAATTAGTACAGAGAGAGAAGTCGAGTGACTTTTGGTCTGTTGTGAACTCAAACTTTGTTTTTCGCTCTATATCGAGACCGTTCGAACGGGAAAACGTAGATCGGCATATTTAACATTCGTGTTTACAAACTGATAAGCCCGTGGTACATATTTCCACTCTTACCGCATCTAAGCTCAAATTATAGTTGAAACTAATCCCTTTTTTTCATTTTCGCGACAAAAACGATCTTCCTGTACAGAAAGAGAGAGAGAGAGAGAGAGAGAAATCAAGGATACCTTCAATAGTGTTTTAATTAACTTGAAGGATCGTCCGATACGTTGGTGTTGCAAGAGTCTCCGGTGAATAACAACGTAGGATGATTTTTCAAAACTGTTTTGAGTGTAGATTTGGATGATTCTCTTTTTACTTGTACGTACGCAGAAGTTCACCTTCGTTCCTGATAAAAAATGGAAAGCCCATCGAGACTAAAGAATGGACTTTGGTATGTATGAAATACAGTTATACGGCCTATTGGTGATTGCGACAGGTATAAAGTTTTCGTGTTTAGCAGCAGAGAGTGCAATGGAAGTCCGGAACGATGGATCGGTACCTAAGTGGCCAGTAGCGCGCTCGGCACTGGCCAGTGTAGACACGCAATTCTAACGAACCAACGTTCCATCAAAACCCTCGTTCTCGTAGTCGCGGTTCGGTATTTGAAAAATACAAAAGAAAGAAAAAATCGGTAACGCGAGATCGACCTACTTTTATTTTCATACGAAAGAAAAATGCAGTGATCGTTCGATGACTAATTGAGAGTGAAAATAGGACCGAGTGAAAGGACTTTCTAAAACGATTATTACGTATCGAAAACAAAAATCGGTATAATCGTATTTGGCATTTATTGTTCTTCTCTCTCGTATCGTTTTATCTCCAACGGCAAAACATTGGATAAACCGAGGCGGTAAGTTAAATTCCACGATAGTTTTGAAAATAATGATTTTTGTGGAAAGTCATCGGGAAGAGAAAAATCGTCACAGCGTGAAAGAAATAAAATAGGGGAGTCTCACCCGTGAGTCAGCCTATTGTTAATATCGTCAAAGTACACGATGAAAGTTCGAATCTTATCGAATCTCGAAAGTCGAGTAGGATCGTCAACCATGATTCACCCTGTGCCTAATAAAATCGGTTCGTTCTTTTTCGAGTCAAAACAGAAAAAGGAACAGCAATAATACTTTTCGATCTGATCGAAACTCTCTCGATTCGCCTCGATGTCTCGAGACTGACTAACGATTCGTCCGCGCCGATCTCTCATTAAAAAATGCATACTTATATCTCAAGCTATCGGAAAAATGAGGCGAAACGTTTAATTAAACGGCGAATGAAGCGAACAGCTTAATTGTAAAATCGCGATTCGTCGCATCATCATTCTTATTTCTCGTTTCTCGTTTCTTCGATCCTGTCTCGATAATTTTCGTTTCTCTTCCCTCGTCTTGTACGATCACGAGGATAATAATATTCACGAAGTTAACTTATTTTGTATTGTGTCCGGGCATTGAACCACGAATGAGAATAGCGAGACGTGGAAAAATCCTTTAGTTCGTTATTCGTTACTTCTGACCGTTAGACAAGAAAACAAATTTTTCTAACGAGATATTCACTGCGGAGAAAAAAGTGAAGAATGATAAAGAAAGTGTCGAACGAAGGAAAACAAAACACTAATTCCCGTCGTCGATAATTATAAATTAATCATTAATCAGTACGTTCTAGAAAACACTAGAGGGTGGGGGGAGGATCTCGAAGGTTTCTCTCGGTACAAAAGAAGAAGAAGAAGAGCGATGTTTCGAGAGCCGCGAGAGTAAAATCTTGTGCCAGAGGAGAGATAGAGAGAAAGAGAGAAAGAAAGATAGCGGAGCTTACATAGCGGACACAGCAACGGTGATGTGCTCTGATGACGATCTATCCTGTGTGGGTGTTATAGCAATAGCGTAATTCGTGAGTTCCTTTCAATAAATATTCGTGCGATACGTCCACCACTTTGTACGGAATTATAAGCGTTTAGCACACAGGCGACGTATGTTGTACGCGGCGATGCACTTGACCCCGTTCGTCTTATTCTTCTTCCACCAATATATATATATATATTGACATAAGCCATTTTTGTTTTAAAAATAACCATTTGGACCATAAACTTGTTTTTCCTTAAAAAACAAAAAAACAACAAAAATTGATTCAATCCGATAAAAATCGAATTAAACGATTATTCTTAAAAATTTACCGAGAACATTAAAAGAAAAACAGTATTCGTCTGCTCGATGAGATCGAAGTGTGCATTTTTTGTTCAGTTGGAAAATAGAAGTTTCTTTCACGAGGAAATAATGATTAGCAATTCTTCGATCGACTCGGTCATTTTCATTAATATTCCTATTCGATCAATTAGTAGGTCATATATTCCTGCGTCACGCCACTTTTGACGCCAAGGTAGAAGCGAAATAAATATTTGTTTATAGAATTACGTGCAAAAAAAAAGTGACTTCTCGTTCGGATTTCTGGCGTAGAAAAACGTACAGTCGTGTCGCGTAACGTCGTTCGTAACAGAATCACCGTCGCGAATCAATTTTACTCGCGATATCGGTCTTTTCGCGCGTATACGCGTCACCCGCGCTCTCGTCGAGCCGCTCGTCTCGCGAGATCGACTCAAGTCCCACGTAAAAAACGGTGTCGTGCCGCTTCTCGACTTCTAATTCATAATTATAATTTTTCAAAAATATAAATAAAGAAACCAATTATTATCGAGCATCGTCTATTTTTTTTTCTTTTTTTTTTTTCGTAAAGTCGAATCGAACACGAACGAGAACAGCAATCGCAATTGCAATAATAGATCGTTGTACCAAGCTGAAACAATTATAGTCATTAACAACGTTTAACGTAAATGACTAATCGAAAGATTACGAAATATCTCACAAAATCATGAGGATTTTTCTTCGTCTCCCTCGAATTACCCTTAACGATCCATAAATGTAAATTGCTTCGTGAGTATATTTCTAAGAAAAATCTTCCGACGATATGCCGGCATTTTGTATTTGTATAAGTTGTTGTTTTTTTTTCACTCTTTTCTTTCTTCATTCGTTGAAATTACGTTCGATGCAGAAAAATCTCGCAAGCCCTAACGCCACGTGTAGAGAATTATCGAGTTATTAGAGTCTCTTCTCTCGCGTAATTACGCGAAACGCGACGTAGAGGGAGGAACCTTCGAATTTGACCGAGTTTCATCCAATCGCGTTTATCTTCGTGTCCGTTAGCGTCTCTGTATATTCAATTTTTTTCTTCCTTTTTTTTATTGTCGTTTCTGTTTTTTTCTTCTTTTTTTTTCTTTTATAAATGTCGCGTGAGCGAGAGCAGGTAATTTACTCGACCGGTATAAACGAGCAGGTATAGTCGGGGTGGTCGTCGAGCGTTGCGGTGACTCTCCGTGAAATCCTCGGCGTGTACGCCGAGTTATGTAGGACTTTTATAGAAAATCGGAGGAGAGCGTATACCGGTAATCGAACACGGGACTCGTGAGACTCGATTACGCAAATCGTGGAATCGCCTTACCACCATTGCCACAGAGGTCTCTCGGCGTCGATGAGTTTTACGCTCGCCAGGACTCGCCGTCGCATTGTCTCTTGCGGGTTCTCACCACGCGTCGACGCGGAGACGGTTCGTAAATCGTGAAGATAACGACTTTACGGAACGAGAACGTCGTGAGAAAAAGATTGAGGAATCGATTTTTCGGAAAAAATCGATAAAATTGTAAATCGCTATTTTTCTTTGTGCAATATACCTAATTACATCGTTTTTAATTCAAATTTTCGAAAATAATAGCGACTAATTGAATTTTTATTATGTATGGATATATAAGATAATTATTACGATTGACGATCGCTGGCTATGGCTTGACAATTTTAGCGATCGATAAATTTTCTTTTTGACCAATAAATCTAATTACATCATTTTTAATTCAATTTTTCGAAAATAATAGCGACTAATTGAATTTTCATTATGTATGGATATATAAGATAATTATTGCGATTGACGATCGCTGGCTATGGCTTGACAATTTTAGCAACCGATACATTTTTTTTATCATCGATTATTGGCGGTTGAATTTTTAAATTTAAACCGACGATCCGGTATTTTCTTTTTCGTATCCTTTCCCATATACGTGTGTCGAGTATCGTGACGTCGTGAAAAAAAGATTGACGAATCGATTTTTCGGAAAAAATCGATAAAATTGTAAATCGCTATTTTTCTTTGAACAATATAATTATATAATATAATAGCGACGAATTGAAATTTTATTATATATGTATATATAAGAAAATTATTGCGATAGACGATCGCTGTTTATGGCTCGACAGTTTTAGCGATCGATAAATTTTCTTTTTTATCATCGATCATCGATCATTGGCGGTTGAATTTTTTAATTTAAACCGACGATCCGATATTTTCATTTTCGTATCCTTTCGTCTATACGTGTGTGTCGAGTGTCACGACATCGTCGACGACGACGGTGACGACGACGAGGAGGACGATAACTACGACGCGCGTAATCGAATAAAATGGATAATCGGAGCGACGAGAGCTGATTTAGAGACGCGCGCGGTGTTGATATACCAGCAAGCGCGAGTGAACACTCTCGATGAAACGGAGCGGACCAAATATTTTATGGGGACGCGCGATGCGAATCCTTGCAGCAAAAATACATACGACGTTCGAACAAAAAACCTCACATTTTTCGTTATTTATTTTTTTGTGAAAAAATTCGACAATGTTCGATTTTATTAAACGATCGTTTCGACTAGAACGTGTTAAAGCTTTGGATTAAATTTTACGCGAGACTGTACGACGCTGATTATACAGGATTGTTAATTACGAAAGAAAAAAAAAAAATTCCATCGTTGAATTTTCCAATAAATGGAAAATCTTCCATAAATGGAAATTCCCGAAGAGGTTAAGAGACGTATAGATAAAAAGCGAGAATTAAATCTTGTACATTGTTACTTCGTAAATTACCCGTTGACGTAAAACTATCACCGTGTGGCGCTAAGTCGAGGCGATTTCCGATGCGATCGGTAAAGAAAAAAAAAGACACGACGCTCGGACGAACCGTGTAAATTTCCTTTTTTTATTCATCATCGTAATCGATAAGATCGGTATTCGCGGAATTGATTCCTCGTATCTATAAAAATCTCCGACGTGAATAAAATAAAAATACCGCATGCACCGTTTTTCTTTCTTTCTTTTTTTTGTTTTGTTTCGTCCCACGTCGCAAAATAATTATCGCGCTCGGCCGACGACAAATTCGCGCATGCGTGAAAGATAATCCGTCGTTAATCGTCGCTTGTAAAAACAGGGAGCGCGGTTCGCGACGTTTTTATGTTTATTTTAATTTTTTTATAATTCTTGTCCGGTCGACGAATTGCGCCGAGAATCGCCCGCGTCGCCGTACGAGCGAGAAACATCGCGTCGTTATTCGCTATTATTTGAATAACGTGTCAACCACGTGAGAAAAAAAAAGAAAAAACAAAAAATAGTATTTCAAAATTATTCGTACAGACAAGTTTCCTCAATCGCGCTGTAATTGGGCGACGCGATTAAGCTCTCTCGCTCGCGCATTGTCCTCGTGCCTCGCGAAAGACAGAAAAGCTCGTCGATGGACGAAGGAAAAATCGGTCTTGAAATTATCGATAAAATATTAATTTTCCATTATCGTTGAAAAAACATAAATAAAAATAAACTCTGAGAAAGAATACAAAAAAAGTTTAAGTACGCAAGATAAAAAAGTGATTAGATCCGATGAATCATAATTTGTTTCACGCAGGTGTGATTTATGCGCCGGTTCGAATCACGTTTCCATTTAGATCCCAATTTTTTACTCGATCGATCGATCGATCGATCGATCGATCATTATCCGCGATAAAAGCTCTCGATTGCGCAAATAGCAACGTGTATACAATATCTTCCGAAGTGTGCGTACGATACGAAACAGGAAGAGCGTTGTGCGAGAATGAACAAATTGCATGTTCCGTTCTCCTCATCGAGAACGTTCCGAGTCTTTATTTTCCGTACTAATCTCTGTTCGTATATATAAATATATACACATATATATATATGTATAACAGATTCAGGATCCATCGCGTGGAATCCTTGCGTAACGCTCTCGCAATCTGCAAAAATTGCTGTTTCAGCAGAGATTTGAACGACGGAGGGAAAACAAAATTAAATAAAAAAACAACGAAAAAAAAACAAAACAAAAAAAAAACAGGAGAAATAACATTAAAGAGGGAGTCCAAAGTTTGCTCGATGGGCAGTAATGGCACCGAACGGGAGTGGATTCGTTCACTCTCGCGACGAGTGAAACCACGCGCGCGAATCTTCGATCACGTCGGGTGGTTGTCCATGCATGTCACGCTTGGACGAAACTTTATAATATCCACGTAGCGAGAGGGAAGTCGGAGAGGGTAGGGGGGTGGCAGAGAGAAAGGGAGAGAGAGGGAGAGAGCCTTCGAGCGAAAAAGATCGTTTCGTAAGATACCGATTGTTTCTTTTATTTTTTAATCGCGATGTACCGAGTGCGGACGATCGGTGATTAATTCGAGAAACGGAAATAGCGAGTCGATGATAAAAATAAAAAATAAGAAATAAATACAATCGTCGATATCGTTGGTTGGATTAAACGGCAAAGAGGTTTCGAGAATCTTGTCAATGTGGATAAAGTAATTAATTGTAGAATTAGTCGAACGATCGAACGCGTAATTAATTGCTTCATTAGTCGTATTTATTTTTATACGATAAATTGCTTCAACGAAAACGTTCGGACGTTATTTGAACACGTTGTTAACTCAACGATACCTCGTTTTGCCCTTCATAAATTTCATTCGGATTGAGATAATTTTTCTTACGTTTCAATGATTATAATTGTGTTCGACTCGACGAAAGTGTGTTCGTGATAAATAAATCAAAATTTGTTGACGGGCCGTGAAAGTGGCTCGAGTGCTCGTGCGTCTCGTTACTCAATGAGTAAGTCAGCCGCGAACATTTTTATTCTCATTACGTTCGAAGACGAGGTCTACGTCACGAGGAAAAACGTGATCGCAGTAATACACGACTTGATTATCGTCGGTCGATCAAATGATCGTTATTTTCTTTTTATTTATTTATTTTTTTAATATTGGCCACGTATGGACACGCGTCGACGATAAGTCTCTGGCATTTCAAGTCGCACGGAAGATTTATTTTGCCAATGTTTTTCCTATCATCGAGGCAAAAAGATGGGCTTCGAAGAGATGGAAGTGCCACGAAGAGGTGGTATTTTACGAATGATGAGAATCTTTTGAAATACATTATCCGAGAGTTTGGCCCGTATGACTGAACACATTATAAGAATATCCTACTCTCGAGTCTGAGAACTCATGGACTTCAATCTTATCGTATTTTTCTCGCAAAAGAACACGTTTGTATTTAAAACTCTCTCTCTCTCTCTCTCTCTCTCTCTATATATATATATATATATATATATATAAATGGGTGTGTGCGTTTATGTGCGCGAGTGTGTAAGCTAACGCGTCTTTTTTGTGGTGGGAGAAATTCCGAACGGTAAATACGAAAATGTGGATGGTCATAATCGAGACATATTTTCTTATTCACAGGATTCCACGGGACGATACGATGACCTAGTCGTGGTTTAGCGTGTGCCAGGCGCGCCAGCTACTCCGTTCTTCGGGATCCGAAAGATTTGGATCTTTATTTTGGTGTGTGCGTGTGTGCGTTTCAAATTGTGAATTTGTTGAATATTTCGATCTTGGCGTCGACGAGCCAGATCTCTCGTGGAAGGAGGGACCGTTTCTCGCCACAAACGTGGTACCAAAGATAAACATACTGCCAAGATGATGCTGCTCAAGAGTTTCTTCAGGAGGATCATCAAGGACTTCCGGCACAAGGAACTCCTGCCTCTCAAATTGATATTCTTCGTTCAAGCTTCCAGTAAATTAATCGTTCGAATATATCAATAGATAGAAACGTTTTTAATTCATGTTTTTTGTTTTTTGTTTTGGTTTTTAATTCAACGACGATTTATCTTGCGTCACGATGCTCGTTCGATTATTTCACAGCTCTTTACGTTCTCTATCCTTATCTGACGATCCACATGAGAGAATTGGGTATCAATGTCGAGGAGACGGCTATTATGAGCGCCGTGACGCCCTTCGTTGCGATCGTTATGCCACCGTTGGCGGGTATGGCTGCCGATCGAATAGGCAATTTCAAGGTAGATCGTCATTAGTTCGAAGCGTTAAATAATCGTTAAGACGGGTCTTGTACGTTTTGTCGATCGAATGGAAGGTCTTCCGTTCCATATCATTGGCTACAATAAAGTTCGCTACGTATCGATAAATAAATTCTTTAAAAAGAAAGAAAAAGAGAATAAATAAATAAATAAATCACGTATTAAAACGAGCTATGGATAGAAAAATTGGGGTTGATCGTTTTGTTTTCGTCGATTTTTAGATTCTACTGTCGCTGTTCTCGTCACTCGGTGGAGCAGCGGCACTCCTTCTCCTCCTGGTACCGGTCGGCCGAGTGACGGTTCTATTTCCTGAAAGAGTCGTAATGGATCTCAGTTGTCCAGGTGCCGAAGGGGAGTTGATTTACACGATGAGCCAGAATCATCCGTGCGAGACGAAATTACAGCCTAAAGTCTCGACGAGAATCGAGAGTTGTGGGTAAGAAGAACGAGAGACGAGTCACGCGGTGCGATAAGTTTCTTTTTTTTCTTCTTTTCGACACCGAATCGTCGTTGTTCATCATCAGCTCGATGCGAAATACAACTCGAGGAATGATCGTTGCAAAAAAAAAAAAAAATGATTTAAAAACATTCGCAGTTACATCTGTCATGCCGATTTGCAAAACGAGACGGATCTACGAGCGATCCTGGAATCGCAAAGCTACACGGTGAAACACTTCGATCTCGTCGAGGGCTCGAACGTCTCGTACGTTTACAACGCGTCGCACGACGAATTACTCGCCTCTCTGAAATTCTCGTACACGGATGACATAAGAGAGAACAGACAGATGAAAAATAACGAATTTTTCAAAAAGTCGGTTCGTCAATTGTCCAAGAGCACGTATTACTTTCCAACCGATCAGTTGTACGAATTTAAATGCGTTCGTACAGCTACGACGATCGTGAATAACGACGAGAGCCCGATGAACGCAACGACGAGTCTCATCTCGATGCAAAAGAACGAGACGATTTGTGATTTTGGTGAATTTCGAAAGATCGATAATGGAACCTCGATCATATATGGGGAAAGATCGACGAGGCTCAAGAGCATCGAGTCCAATTACATCGATCGTCTCGAGAAGAAACGACGTTATCTCGTCGAGGAAATTACGAACGGGGACGACGATATATTCGATGGCGCGAGGTGCAAAAATCCCGACGACAACGATCAGAGAATCACGGTCGATGTCGCCCTGGTCAATTGGACCACGAGTACCCGACCCTACAAAACTCTTCACATCGAGGGCTGCAGCAAAAGATGCGTATTGACCGCGCCGCGAGACGAAATTTGCTCCAACAAGGAAACGGTCGTCGAGTTCAATACTCAAATTACGTTCTGGATGTATCTCGGTATTAGAGTTTTCATCGGTATAATCGGCGGTACAGCTTTCGCGATGTTCGAGGGTGCCGTTATCGCGATATTGCGCGAGCAAAAAGCTGATTACGGTCTGCAGAGAATTTACGGCAGCATAGGGGGGATGATATCGTCACCGCTGTCGGGTCTTTTGATCGATTACGCCAGTGAAGGAAAAGGCTATACGGATTTTAGGTAATTATTTCTTCTTGAAAAAACATAAAGTATTGAATTATACATTTTTCAAATGTTCGTATGATCGTTAAAATTCTTACTCGGAGATTTTTGGGACCAGTAATTACGAATTCGCTATTAAATTTGCGAATTTGAAAAATTTGACATCGGATTTTGTTCGTCATTTTTTAAAGTTTGTTCATTTATACATCTGTATTTTTATGTTTTTTCATTACTAAAGTAACTAACAAAAGTGCAAAAAAGAATCTGAATTACGTTGAAATGTAAAAAAATTAGAAAAATTCAAAAAAAAATCGAGGTGGTAACGTCGGTTGCCACCTCGATTTTCAAGCATGTTAAAACGAAAATAAAAAACACGAGAAAAATGTCACATTTTTATATCCCTCGGTTGGATCGAGGCAAAAATTAATTCAAACACATTCTTTGTTTTTCAGACCAGCGTTTTATCTTTACGCCGCGTTGAAGATAGCCTCGGGGGCTCTAATGCTGACGATCAATCTTGAATTTAAATCACCAGCGAGCAACGTCGTGAGCGACGTCCTGAGCGTATTGAAGAACATCGAGATCGTTGCTCTCCTCCTGGCTTGTTTCTTTCTCGGTTGGTACTAAATAAACTAAACAAAAAACAAATATCGTACGTTACTATGAACGAAGCTACTTTGCTAGATCGTTTTTTTTGTTTTCATCACGGCCACCGATCTTCACCGTGAAGAATTTCAACAATAGACGCGTATGATTGCGCTCTCGTTGCGCAACGACTTCCGCCTGACTCAGTCAAACTTTTGTCGTAACGCTCGTGAAAACGATTCTCGATTTGCGCGTTATATAGCTATATATATATATATATATATACCTATGTGTGTATACAGAGCTGGAACTCATTTTTTCGATTACGCGAAGCGCGCGGCTGAGACTGCAAAAATTCGTACGGACGAAATATAATTGAAATTAATTTTTAATTAAATTGTTCATCGACAGGTACCGCTTGGGGCTACATCGAGTCTTTCCTGTTCTGGCTACTTCAGGATCTCGGAGGCTCGAGGTCGCTCATGGGAATCACTATAACAGTCGGTGGTATCGCCGGTATTCCCCTTCTCGTATTGTCCGGACCGATAATACAGAAAATCGGACATGCCAACGTTCTCTTTATCGGTTTTGTTTTCTACGCCGTCAGACTCTTGGGTAAGTCTCAATAATATACACTTTTTATCCTAAATATGAACAATCGATATTTAAAAAAAAGATCCGAGTTTCGTTTTTTTTCTCTGGAAAATGTAAAAATTTAATGTTATATTTTCGGGGAAATTATGATAAATCGAATTTTTGTTGTAATGATAAATATATCATAATTCTCGTCTTATCTTATCGCCTCGATTATGAGAAGAACGCGAGACACGATCGGACGATAATTCAAAGAAGACGCGACGTTACATTCGATCAAATGCAAATTCGATGTAAAGGAGTAAAAATTTGAAATGAAACTGTAATTTTCTAAGAAATATAGATCACTTAACTGGTGGATTCAAACGAGTGTAACGAAGCTCGAGAACGATATAATTTTGTTTATCTTTTTTCGTTCTCGATATTACGAACCGTTAAACGAGTATGACGATTAATCTAATCCACAGGATACTCGTTGATATACAATCCATGGTTGTGTCTGATCTTCGAAGCACTGGAATCCGTAACGGCTTCGCTGAGTTTCACGGCAGCGGTAACTTACGCGGCGAAATTATCCACGACGACAACCGATACGTCGATACAAGGTTTATTGGGCGGTCTCTATTACGCAGTTGGCAAAGGTACCGGAAGCTTGACAGGCGGTTATCTAATGAAAGCTTTCGGCACGCGTCCGACTTATCAGATTTTCGCTGCGTTCAGTCTCATCACCGGTATCATCTATTTCTTGTTCAATCTCTTGTACCTAAAGAAACGTCCTCAGATCGAAGGTAACGACATCGTGAAGAAGAAACCGAAGAAATTACCGAATATCGAATCGAACGGTATCGAGAACGGTGGAATCGATTTGGCCGAGAGAAACGAGATGAAGAGACTCGAGGCTGACGGCAAGGTCGAAAACGGTGGTATGACGAACGAGGCGTTTGCTGGTAATCACAACGACCTCGAGGCTATGAAAAATGCGAGAAATCTCGATATTATCGAAAAAATTTCGGACGATAATAACGATTTGCGAGGATGCGACGATAGAGATAAAGGGACGGAGAACGTGGTTAACAAATCGAGCAACGATTCGAACGATACGAAATGTGGGAAGAACGACGCGACGGCCGTTACTCCGAGAAACTGTAATCTCGAAATTGATAATCCTGGCTTCGTCGAGGAGGAGAGAGCGGATTCGAAAGGAACCGCGACGGCCGGAAAGTGCAAAGTTACCGTAGAGAGACAACCCGACGATGGGAAATAATGAGACGATTTTTCGTTATTTTTGAGGACACGAGTCTCTTTCCTAAAATAGCATCGAGTATAGAGAGCTATAAGCGTCACGTTGATCGAGTTGTTAAAACGATGTTTGCCCCGAAAAGATTTTATTCACTGTCGATGAATTTTTATTATACCTACGATAAAGATAATGAAAATAATTGTCCACAATTAACGAAAATTCGTTGACGTATCGAACGAAATATTATTTCAACGTACATCTGCGACAAGATGCAGATTTTCTATCGACGTTACGACGCGATCGCTTCGAATAAATTTCGAGACAAACTTTTCACGACGCGAACTTCTACCGAGCAAGTCAAGAATTGTACAGTATTTTTATTAATCGTGTGCGTTTTTTAGATGTATATTATTATTATTATTATTATTATTACACAGCGCATCACAAAACCTGACCGAGTCTTCCTGTTCCGAATATTTTATTTATCTCTGTTGATTCTATTTAGAGATTTGACCGTTTCCTACGTCACAGTGATCGTATTTGTTTTCTTTTTATTTTATATAATATATTAGCGATATTTGTACGTTCCTTCGTATCGTAATAAATTTGATAAATAAAAGTCTAAAGTGCTGATAATGAGAAACATTGAAAATTTTCATTCGTCGTAGCTTCCTTCTCTTCCAATATTCATAAAACCCTGAAGTTTTCGTCGAGATTCGAAGAAAGAGGAAGCTGCGTGAACATTTTTTATAAAATTCAATTACGATTTGATCTCGATGTCGCGAGTTATCGAGTCAAGGCCAGGTTTAACCCTCCATCTTGTTCGAGCAGGTACAACGTTAATTCTCACGAACGTTTCGGTAAGAGGTGAAAAGAAAAAAAAAGAAAAAAATCGGGTAACGGGCTCTGTCGCGTCTGTTACAGTTTGCGTATTACGTTAGAGGAATTTCTGTCGGAAGGATAGCTCATTATTGTCATTTAGCGTTCGGTTCTCGACGACTACGTCTTTCTCTACCAAATACACCGAGTTTATATATATAGGGGTTCTCGTGCGAGAACAACACGCCACTCGTAACGAGTCAGCTCGACGAAGATGACGGGTGAAAAATTGTCCACTGGCGTTTATCTCTCGTCATTAATATTATCATTATCGTTGATCGATTTATCATTATCATCGTACGTAGTACCGGAAATCGGTTCGTACTCCAAAGTGTCGATAAATCGTGGTCAACCGATTGTCGCGATTCCGATCGAAGCGAGCGATCGACGGTCGGCAAGTCAGTCGCGAAGCTTACAAAAAATCGTGACACCCCGTTCGCCGATTTACGTTCCATCGGCGATCGCGAAATTGCGAAACGGCGAGGCGATCGATCACAGACCGGGGAAAAAATACACGACCCTCGATCGCGACGCGGTCGCTCAATTGGACGCCGTGAATTCGAGAAAATCGGCCCAGGAGAGATTTCATCCCCCGGCGAGTTTCGAACACACCCTGGCTCATGCGAACGCTATGAGGGAACAATCTCAACCATCCCCGAGCGAACCGAGTACGGAAATGAAAAAAACTGCGTTTCCTGTTCCCGGTTATGCGACATTGCCGCAAGAGGTTTATTCCTCGAGTTACGATTATCAGCAAGATTCGAAACCGACGAACGAGGATTCGCCCCCGGTTGGGAGTGACGATTATTCCCCCGATTCTGGGGATAGTTTTTCCAAGGTAATTCAGCAATAATAATATACAAAATCGTGTCATTATTTTAATTATAATTACGTTATCTAATTTACTAATTAAATTCAAGATGATATAAAATAATAATAATTAAATTATCGATCGACGATTTTTTATAGCTAATAATATTGTTTCTTTTTGCAGATACCCGACTCCTACGCAAAGCCAGAAACGTATAGCGGCGAACAGATCGGAGACGCGCCAAAATTTGCAGGTTTTCCCACGAGTTCGTCCTACGAGGACGACAAGTATCCTTCCAAACCCGTGGACTTTTCCGATCATTACGAACGTCCGAGCTACGGCGACGTTCCTTTCCCTTCTCCTCACGACTATCATCACGATCTGATCTACGAACATCCACCGGACGATCATTATCACGATTATACGACAACGACGACCACCGAAGAGCCGGAAACGAATGATCAGAGACTGAGCAAACGTCCCTACTCGTATTACTACATCGGCAAAAAACTCTGGTACCTGCCGCTCTACTTCAGCATTTATTTCATAATATACATAGCCGCTTTGGTGCTGAAGAGCATCACGAGGCACAAGATCAATTTTCCGGCGAGTCTCGCCGCGGTCGCGGCTCAGGCGAGAAATGGGAACGAACGTTACGAGGGATACGGCTGGTACGAACTTACCAAGCGCGTTCTCGACGGCATCGATCTTTACAACAGTATCGGAAAATCAAACTCCCGACACGATACCTGAGGCTCATAGGTTTATACAATTTTTATCACGAGCGAACAAAAGACTGTTGTTTTCCTTTTTTTTTGTTTTTATTTAATTATGAAAATGAATAATAAACGATGGGAGAAGGTACGAGGCATTCGTTTCTTACATATCTTATTCATATCTTACACCCGCATCTTCGATTTTTTAGATTAAATAACGTTTTTGAATGTAAGAATTTTACGATGGAGATTTAATTAGAAAACTTCGACGAGTGTGCGAGACGGCATGCTTTTCTGAAGAAATAAGCTCGGGAAATTACTAATTCGACTAATTCGAGGGGCATGCATCGGCGAAATATCTTTGCAATTATCGCCTCTTTATTAGAGTATTGTCTCAACGGTAAATGCACGAGAAATGGGACGAAAGAACCGCTAAGCTTCTAGACGTACGGAACGTATGTAGGTGGAAAAATGTGGGCTTGTGGTTGATTTAACGATTATAAATTAAGACGAGACCCTCTTCCTCCCCCTCGATGATCCTCCGGGATGTTTTAATACGGGATTTTGACATATTTTATATACAGAAAACAAATATATTATTCTTGTTTCTCGTGTTATATCGATTTATCGATTATTGACAATTTGCTGAATACAAATTTAAAAAATGATTAAAAAATGTTTTTTTGCCTTTTCATTTTTCCACCATCGATCATGGAAAATTGAAAAAAAGGATATTATGTTGGGAATTTATGAGATATTAACGATGGGATAGGGTCATGTAATGTTGAAGAATGTAAAAATCACGATGTTTCACTTTTTCGGCGGTTTTCACGAAAACGTAGAGATGTCGATATTCCACGTGGTTGTAACTTTATTTCTGGTGGATCGATGTTAATTTGGTATGAAACTTTCTGAAAGCGGGTGCGAAGATGTACAGAATGGCGCTGGGTTCATTCCGATATCTCAATTTTTGTGGACGTGATAAGTTGAAAAACGTGAAATTTTGATAAATAACAAAATTTACGTGAATCAGCGTAGAAACTCAAAAAATCTGTAAAAAATCGAAAATAGGTCCCAGCTGATTCAACCAAGTATCAATTTCAATCTCGAATAATCAGGAATCAAAAGATCACAGGTACACACTCATAAAACCACCAGGTAAGACATTCGATCGGCTGAAAAAACATTTTTTCTATCGTCAAAACGGGTTTTACCCCTTTTCAAACCGAGAAGGCAAGAAGCGAAGTCCAAAGAATACCGTCAAATAGGGTTACTTTGACATTAAGGGTAACTTTGACAGTTTTGGGGCTACTTTAACATAGCGCCGAAATACGGTTTAAATGTGTTCGCAGCGGTGAAAAGGTCGAATATTTACATAAATTGCAATATATCGCCTTTATGTGGGGAAGAAATAGATGAAAGCATAAAAGAGGGGTTAGAAAATTTGAAAAAGGAAATATTAAGAAAGGAAGGGAGGAGAATAAACGCGTCGTGTATTCTGTGTAGAGTGTAAATTATAAATGGATATGCCAAAATGATGCGATGCCGTGGAGATATTGGTCGAAGGAGGGAGTGAAGGGGAAGAATAAGGAAATGGGGGCGAGAAAGAGAGGGAAAAAGGATTGGCTATGCAGGATTTGTAAAGAAAAAACCGAGACGTTGGAACATTTATTGGTATGCAAAAAAGGCTGGGAGATTGTTACAGAGAAAGCAAAAAAGGCAGCAGAAGAGTGGACGAAAGAAATGGATGTATTGAAAATAACGGGGGAGATGTTAAAATCTCCCCCTTGCATGAGGGGGACAAATACAAGAAGATATTTGTGAGTATTGTAGAGAAATAGAAGAAGTGTGGAGAAAGAAATGTAAGGAGGAAGCAGAAATTTAAGATTGGATGTAAGATTTTGTAAAAATAACTTTTGTAAAAAGTTGTGCACATAAAACTATTTAATAATAATAATATATCGATATTATAATCTCGATATATTCCAATTTACGTAAATAGTCAGTTTTTTTTCGATCTTAATGATCATATATAAGGCTTTATTATATCATATATAAAATCTTTCCTAAATATGACAATTTAATAGTAACAAATCGCTGTTTTTAATTTAATTCTATGCAGAATACATAAAATATTAAATTTATTATCAAAATGATGTCAAAAATAACCATTACGTTTCGGATCTTCGTCGTTACTTTATTTTTTAACATTTTTAAAAATATATAAAAAATAGTGGGGGGGGGGGGCTGGCTTTCTTATACATTTCATAGCCAAAGAACAAATTCTTCTATCGAAGCAAACAAAAAGTTGGAATTTAGGATAAAAATAGAAAAATTACCTACAAAAAACTTCCAAAACCTGTTCAAAGTAGCCCCGTCTGACGGTAGTCAATGAACGTCGTAAAAAAAAAAAATTTTTAAACGAAAAAAAAAATGGCGGAAGCGCATGAAACGAGCTCGTTTGCGTTCAGCAGTAAAATTTTCCAGCTCCCGCGATACGGAATTCCTCCGTCGCGTTTCTATGGCTTCCTACCGATCCTCGTAATATCTGTAACAATTAGGACTATTTAGCGTCGTCGAGGATAACGTTTGCTTAACGTTACCGAGCTTACAGTTACGAAAAGACTCGTGTACGAACCGACTCGAAGATGACGAGGTCGCGAAGAAGACGAGGAAGAAGAGGACGAGCCCTCCAGTTCATCGGACGCGTTCGTCCATCGATGGATCAAACGCACTCGGAATTATCGTCGTTTCGAGATCGCCAAGAGTGCGAGATCCTCGCAAGGCCTGTCAATATCGACGTATACGAAATAATGTGAACGTCGGTCAGTGAGCTCTGTGCGAAATCTAAAGTGAATGCCTATGTATAATCGCGCGCGTATGTAAAATTAAAAAACAAAAAAAGAAAAGAAACGACAATGTATTGAAGAAAATTGTTCGAGCTTCCTTTGAATTCTCTGGTATAAAAGTCGACGAGACGCGTCGAGGCGAACGGTTTTACACAGCTCGAAGAAATTATTCACGTTTCGCGTCACGAGCAACCGCGCCGACACGGACATTCACGGCTTGGTGCGCTTTTTCACGGACAATTTTGTCCCGAATCAATCGGTAACGGGAAGCGTATCATGGAAACGGCTCGCCTCATTCGTAGTCTCTTCCTCCTGTCGCTGTGCGCCCAGTGGGCAAACAGTTACGTTTACGATGACGCGAAGGGACGAAGAACTAGCGAAACCGTGGATAATGTCACGACCGAGAGTACTGCCGTAGCTACGACCATGCAGTCTATCAGGTTTTCTTCAATTTAATGAACAAAAAAGAAAAGACAATAATTATTGTTTTTTGACGATAAAAAATACATTTATTATCGCCAAATTAGCGATTAAAATAAACAAATGTTGTCGATTTAATTGAGATATGGTCGTGAGACTTTATGTCCGATGAATTGGAATATTTTATGCTAAATTTTGTTTTCCCGTTTTTTTTTTCAACAATCGACGAATTATTTGGAGAGATATGAAATACGAAAATGAAAAATCGTTCACAGGCAGTCAAGATGGTACAAACGCGGTGATCACGACGAGGATAACGACGATGATGAACACGACGGCGAGATGGACGATCAGCCCGAATCTAAAGCGATATCACACGGGAAAATCGATTACTGGGGTGGCTACTACGATTTTCTCATCAACGAGGGCAGCTACAAGTTCTGGGCCGTTTTTCAGGTAATTCGATGTCGAAATTTGCTCAACCAAACGCTGAACAAAAAAATCAATTTATTAAAAAAAAACATCATTTCTTGATTCAAATGGTTATCGATCGATTCGACACATTATTAACTTAATGAAACGATTCGAAATTTTATACAAATTTGTTTTTAAACTAGATTTCATTTGTATTCGTTTCAATAAGTTTAACCACACGTTATTCGGACGAGTTTCAAAAATTGATTTCATTCCAACGAAATAATTTATCTCGATGATAAAATATAAGATGCACCTTTCGAGATTCGTTCCTCGGACTTCGTTTCCGCGTGTCTATATTATATCGAGTTTTACAATTCCAGGCGGTATATTGCCTGGAACGAAGATCGGTATGATAGTTGTACCATTTTACACACACACACATACACACATATATATATATATGTAAGTCACACAACGTAAAAATATGAAGGTATAACCGTCGGAAGTGAGCGGAAGCTCATTTCGTCATTCCTCTTTCGTTATCGTTCTGTTTTCGCCGGTTGTAATTCGCCACACGAGCCTTTGTTTCCTGCTCGTCCATTCGTCTCGTCGTTTTTATTTCTTACAATCGTTTTTTATTTCTCGCATTCTTTTTTTTTGGTTTTCTTTTAATTTACGACGTCTGCACGCTGTGTGAGACGACGAGCGAACGTCGTGCGCATTTAGCACGCGTTTTCGTCCTATTTCTCGGTCCTTCGCCAGGCACGAATGAGAGAACACACTCGCGCGCCCATCTCGACGTTTACGATCTCGAACGCTAATATAATATAATACTACTCCATTTTGTTATTTCCAATTACGTTGTTCGTTTTTTTGTTTTTTTTTTCTTTCGCTTCTTCGTTCTTTTCAACGATTTTTCGTATGTCGACAGCTTGCCACCGCAGCCCTTCTCATATACAGCGGTTTCGCGGCGCTTTACTACGCCAAGGTAAATCCAACGACGAACGACGACTACGACGATTATTTCCTTGGACGCCGAAGACGACGAAGGAGAGACGCGTTCCTTGGCCTCGGACCGGAAACTTATCAGAGGATACTCGACGCGATTAGCACCGAGTTTCAACCCCATCGGGTATCGGGATGAAAGATAATAAAGAAAGGTCGTTCCCTCGTTTTGTGAAAATTCAAAAACAAAAAAAAAACAAAATTCATATCGTTTGATAAAAAGACAAATAAAACATGAAGAATTTTCTCGACAACGCGACCGAGGGACGAAGAGCGATCTTCGCAGTTCTCTCGCTGCGTCTCTAATTATATATAATATAATATTAATACGTTCCATCGACTGTCTTTGCGCCAGTGCTTTTGTGTATGTGTATATATTTATCTATATCTATATATCTATATTAAAATGAATAAAGAAGAAGGTGGTATACTCCAGGAGGCGTCGTTGGGCATCTCTCGCGAGTCGATTATTTTCCTGTACGTCGAGAACGAGAGATGCGAGGAAAAAGAAGTGAGAGAGAGAGAGAGAGAGAGAGGGGGAATGAAAGAAGAAATAAAAAGAAATCAAAGACGACGAAGAGAACGAGGAAGGGGTGAGATTCGAGTGAAGCACCGCGGCGCCGAATCATCATCGTCGATCGCGATCGGTCAACCTCAGCGGACTTCACCCAAATATCGTCTCGTGGCCCGACCGACAAGCGGCCAACCACTGTGGTGTACATAGTACATGAATTATATACATATACACGTACATAAACCCCCATATACATATATATATATATATATATATTTTTTTTTTAATTTTATTTCGATCTTGCATATGTTGAAGCGCAACGACGAAGCAGCTACCGTTGCCCGGGGCAATTGTCGAGCCTGGTAGAACGAGAGGAAGAGCGAGAAAGAAAGAGAGATGGAGCGAGTACACGATCGTTCGTTGCTTCGTCTCGTCTATATAGGGCTCGGTCCCTCTCTCTCTCTCTCTCTCTCTATAGCTGCTAAATATGCGTCGGATTAAAACGTAATAAAAGTCTCGCGAAAAAATGTCGACCGATAAATCAAGATGCGAGAGACAGAGAGGCAGAGACAGGGGGGTTAGAGAAAGAGAAAGAGAGAGGGCTTTGAGAGTGCGGAGGGGATCTCTTCTGTGGCGAAATGATACGAGGAAGGGTGGGAGGAGGGAGAAAGAGCTGGCCGGTGAGGAGGCAAAGTCAGGAGGGCCGGACGGTGGACCATCGGGCCCATACAGTGTACCACAAACCACCGCCGCCCGCCGCAATCCGAAGCTTGGAGGCAAATTTTCTTGTCGAAGATCGGCAACGTAACGAGGCCTCGGACCCCCGAGGGCCCTTTTGCAGGGATAAAATCCCCCCTTCCTCGCTCGCTCACTTTATCTCTCCCTCTGTCTCTCTCTCTCTCTTTCTCTCTCTCTCGCTTTCTTTTTCGAGTCGACACGGGCGTAAGCGACGATTCGCTAGTGAATTTTTTTACATATTGGCATTTATTTTTCGCAATAACTTCCGAGGGAATGAAAAAAAAAAAAATTGAAATTTGAGAAACGATCTTAAATCTGTTTTCGGTGAAAATGAAATCTGTATCGTTTTCAAAATTCACGAATGAAACAATTGTATTTCTTGAGACCGTGGCTCGTGTACAAAAATATCAATTTTGCGTTTATCTTCGAAGGTGCGAATCGTCCGGAAAAGGTTTTACCGATGAAAAATTCAAGAGCGGAGGAAGGAAATTGATGTTTAAAAAAATGGTGTTTAGCGTATGGAAGGTTTTCGTAGTGGGATCGCAGGCGTATTGTGCTCTACGCCCGTGCAAAAATCACCCAAAGGGTTTCGAGCGAAAGATCGAGAGAGGCATTCCCCCACGTACGACTTTGCGACCGGGGGGCTGCAGCTTGTATACGCATCGTGTATTCTCTGGCTCGGACGTTTTCTCCGGTTGATAGAGAGGATGAGAAAGAAAGGGACGAAGGCAGGAGAAAAGAGTACCGTCGTACGCGATCGGGGAGGATATTTGCCCGCCTCGGTACATACTGACCATTATTATATGGGACGCGAAAGAGTTTTGCGCGAAACTCCAGAAGGACAGGGCGGGCAGGGGTAAAAGGGAGCGAAGAAGGAGAGAGGACGAGAGAGAGAGAGAGAGAGAGAGAGAGAGAGAGAGGATCGAAGCGGATGCGCATCTCTTGGCTCGAGCGATTTTAAAAATTTCAAGATAAATCTTTAAGTAGGGGAGAAAAGGGCCTCGGGAGGACAAGAAAAAGCCATGGCGGAGAGAGAAAGAGGGGGGGGGAGAGCGAGCGAGGGAGAGAGAGGGAGAGAGAAGGAAGGTACGAAAAGAGAGAAGCGCTTGGAAATCGGACGCCCGGATAAAAACTGTTATTTACTGCGGCTACGAGGAGTTTGCGCGATCGATAATAATTCTCGAATCCTTTTTTCTACACCCCTTTGCTCCCTGATTCTCGAAGCCCCTCTTCCCCGACGCCAAGCCCCACCTCGATAATTTCTTCGTTAAGAAAAACAAATACGAAAAAACCTCTTGATCTCTCGCACTATTAGTTGCTTAGCGACATATTGAGTAGGCGCGATTGGGCTAATCGTGATAAGGGCGTGTTCAATCGTTCTTCTCTACAGCACCGAGGGATTAATTATATTGCGTGTTTCTTTTTTTTTCAGTACATACTTAAAGATGAGAAGTTTCGATCTTTGAAATTCCGCTCGGTTCATTAAGCCACAATTTATATTGAAAAAAATGGTCTCACGGCCAGAAAATTACATTTTTAGGTACTCGAGGGGTTGAATTTCGAGAATTCCGTATTACGTGTTTACGTATATATAATGCACACGCGGCATATTGTGGTAGAAACTTGTACAAGCTATGTTGGCGATGGCAAAAAAGGAAAAACGGAACGATCCAACAATCTTGACGAGTACGAAACAGTGAGAGAGAGAGAGGGAAGGAGAGAGAGAAGGAGCGAGAGAGAGAGAGAGAGAGAGAGAGAGAGAGAGAGAGAGAGAGAGAGAGAGACAAAGGAGGGCGCGCAAAAGTGACGCGCACCACCACCTAAATAACTGAGGAATACCTCTCGGTTGAATCGCATCTCTTCCCTCTATACCTCTCGTGCGAGAGGGCTCCTCTCGTCGCTTATGCGCATCGGGAGGGCAGCCGAGAGCAAAAGTGGTCCTCGGTATTATGATGGGAAAAACTGTAGAATGCAAGCATCGTGGAATTCGCGAAGAGAGAGAGAGAGAGAGAGAGAGAGAGGGAGGAGAGATCTTCTCTCTGCTTCCGTTGCATCTCGGGGTATGATCTTGTGTTTGAGGGTGGAGAGCTCGTCGGGACGTTTAGAACTTAGTAAAATAAGTTAACGTGGAAAAAGGAACGAATAAAAGAGGTGATGAGACAAGGCCGTGGACTATCGGTTTTTTTCAATACACGCATATATATATATATATATATTGTCGCAGGACAGTAGTTAAAGTCGAGGAGATTTGTGACTGGCGATAGAAATGAGAAAGAATAAGAGGGGGATGGAAAGTGAAGAGAAATATTTTTAAGCCATCGACGAAACTTAGCCAACGAAATTCTTTAAAGCGGTTTGACCATAATGCGGCGAACAAAAATGTTGACAACACAAGTCCCGTAACGACGTCCCTCGGATATTTCATAATTCCGGGACAAAAACGGAATTTAACATGAAAGTCATTTTTCTCGAAGTCTTTTGAAGAGCGAGGTCCCATCGTCTCGCGATATCGCGTTCGAGCATCTCGAAGCATAATCGAGCCTTCCTTTCCTCGAAATGACGGCATTAATTTATCTATAATACGTCGTATATGATCGCATGAATAATTAGATGCGTCTTGTGTGCGGTAGGGCAGATGTGGCTTTTCGTTCCCTGACCGAAAAATATATGTATAGTGGTCGAAGCTCTTTGAGAACGGAAGAGAGGAAGATAGAGACGGAGAAAAAGTGAGTGAGTGCGAGAGAGAGAGAGAGAGACCGAAAGACAGACAGAGTGAGAGAGAGAGAGAGAGAGAGAGAGAAAGAAAGAAAGAAGAGACTGCCGATGGAGCCGAGAGGCAGAACTCCCATTTTTGTCGTACTATTTCTTCGTAACCCTCTGCCATTTGTGTGACGACGGTTAGTCGATACACCGTGAGTTTTTCGTGACGGTCCACCCCGGTTCTCGAGAGAGAGGACCAAAACATCCGCGCATCATTCGGTTGAAGCAAAGACGAGAAAGACCGGCGGTGCGGAGACGTCGCGAATTTCGACGAAGTAATTATATTTTAATTGTCCTTATTAGAACGTGTCTCAACGGGGTCTCCCACCGTGCTACGTTTTGTCTCGACCCTCCACGTCTCTTTTATTCCTGCTCGCTATCGTCCCTCTTTTTTTTTTAACTCGAGCGTACTTTTCTCGCTACCTACTTATTATCGATAGGGGAGACCAGGGATGGTTTAACTGTCAGTTAAAACGCTTGTATTTTTATTGTTTTAGTCTATATTATCATAAAACCGATAGATCTCATAGATACACTTTTAAGCTTCGGAAGAAAACAAGAAAAAACTCGTAATCAATTATGTTATAGCGTATAAAGCTAATTTTGTAGAAGAAGAAATACTAGTCAACCTGCCCCATATGTGGGGTTTTTTGACTATGCACTCGGGGCAAGTTGAACTATGAAGTAATCAGTACAAAATCTACGGACAAAAAGGATAAAAAATACAAAAAGTATTTGCAATTATCAATTTTTTAATTGAAAGAAAATTGTCAATCTTGACAATTTAAATAAACGTGATAAACTTTAATTAAATTAGGCAATCAAATATTTCAAGATTTGATAAACGAAATACTTAGAATATAATACTTTTAGTATTAAATGTCTGAAATAAAACTAGAAAACTTCTTATTTATCTTATTAAACGAGTCTGACTCGTGGACTATATATAGATGTCTAGACACACACCCACGCACAGCACAACAACAACATTTTGATACATTTTGGCAAAAGACTGTTTTTCTTCCACGTAAAGTATATTCAGACTACTATATGGGATAGGTTGACTAAATGGTCAACCAGTCTCGAAATAAATTGGTCTACCAGCCCCGAATCACTTTTTAATGTTTAACCACATGGTATAATCTCAGAACTGTCGCCAAATAAATAAGAATGATATTTAAAAAATATATTAACAATCAAACTGTTACTTTAAATTATTTGAAAGTAAATAACAAGCAGTATATATGCTTTATTACAAAAAATATAGCGAGGAAAATAATTACTCGCATGTATCGTTTTTCGATAATACGTATCGTCTCCCAGACGACGTGCCGTTTCCGGCAAGTGTGCGGAGGAGGGGGAGATGGTTCCTCACGGATAGTTGGACGATGCAACACTTTCGAGTATGTCGAATTTTTTACAGTTAGTCTACCTGCCCCTATAAGTCAACAATCTATCGATTATTGTAGAATTACGATAGGAATTTGAGTAATCGTCGATCGTTAAATTATCCCTATTTCGAGGGTATTTGAATATTTTAAATAACATAATTAACAACAATAATGTTATATCTTTGCGATTTTTTTAGTATTTCCTTAGATTTCATTTGTTTTATTTATGTAACGGACGAGGGTCCTTGGAAACGAATATTCCGTTCATTATTAATCCTTTTTGTTTCGTTTTTCTTTTTTCATTATTTTTACTAAGCGAGAAATAGTTTTATCGAGGAAGTCACACCGATCATCGTTTCATCAAAGCTCATGAATAATGCAACTTGTAGTATGACGGTCAACCAGTTACCTCATACAAATGAGAAGCGTTCACTGCAACACGCAAAGTGGTGCATTATACACCGTGTGCTCGATCTTTCTATGCATCGCGAGCACGCCTAACAGCGCATAATATATATATATATATACGTACTAAATAGAGGCGTGTGCTGTGGGAAAACTCGCGAAGCTATGAATCAAGTCTCATTCTCGCCCCACTGGATTCTCAAGCGTTTTATATACGAGAGCTCTATAGAATATCCAAGACCGAGCAAAGAATAGCACCATTGTTTCGTTTTCCATGCATTATTTGAACGGGCTCTCGGTCACGTTGGACCATCGCCTAGGTATTTGCACAACACGAGTGCAAATACCGACACAAGTGCGAAACGTGTAAATACAAATTACATCAATATTTTTTTTATAAGCATTAATCTAATTATTATCTCAAAAAGAAAGAATTAGTTTTTCATCAAGTTACAAATTTTATATTTTTGCACTAATGTAATCAATTAATCTCTTGTATTTCTTGCAAGAAATTTATACCGTTACGATGTGCTGAATTCGTTCGAGTAGGAGGATGCGTAAACACACGTTCGACTTTTCTTTTCGCATCGGGGCAATTATGTCCCGTACTTTGGGATGAAAATCGAGCCTTATTGTTACTACGAGATCGTTATTAAGGAATTTTTGACTAGATCGTCATCCTCGTTTAGGATTTTCCGGTGGTTAGTTTTGCCTACGGGAGAAATTATACGCGAGAGTTTTCTTTCAACTGCACTCTCTTGCTGATAGTGCAGGTGATCCGATGAGGCTCGGTATAATGCGGTGACGATTCTGAGAGACTCCTACGATCGTTGAAGGAGATTGGCTCGATTCACGAGTTCGTTTTTGTTACACTTTTCATTTTCACAACACAACTTTATACGAAATACTGACTCCGAGATAACTTTCAAGACCTACGACTGTACTGTCGCTGAGTTTTCAAATATTACTCGTCAAATGATAGAAAAACCTGAATACTCAGATTTTCGACTTTTGAGTGGTACAATGTTAAAATACAGGATTGAGAATTATGATATTCGTGGAGCAAGGGAAAATTTCGATTGCGCAACATCCCCACAAAGTTTTTTTGCGCAAAAAAAATCACTTCTCAAGCTAGCCTAATTTTCGAAAGTGGATCATCATTTTGGACCATCGACACGTTCAGAAATCTTTTCGGACGAACGATAATATTCTGTTCATTTTTTCGTTGCTTTATCACGATACTTAATATCGTTTTATCAGATTGCCCTGAGTAAAAATTAGCAAAATCGATCAATCTCAAAATTATATGTAAAATTAATGTAAGGCTTATTTCACAAATTTGTTTTTCTTATTTATACAAAACGTACGTACATATACATATATATTATATATGGCCGTGTCTCTCCCTCTCTCTCTCTCTCTCTCTCTCTGCAGTGTAACGTTCATCATTATATTTTAATATATTTATCGTGACACAAGTTTCGAGGCAAAATTCAAAATAACAAAAATAATTACATAAATAAACCGGTTAAACTATACGACTTTGGGAACTTCGGTGGGAATCTTATCAGCAGATTATTTGAATCTTACAATTAATGCTATTGTGGATTATCGACCAGACGTGCAAAACCAAAACTTACAGATTAATATGATCTCAGTGACATAAATATTCAGACGATACATACAATATATGGAGCGAATAAACGGGCCGTGATACTTGCGACGGCCGTTAAATTTAAATATATATGTCCTAGACCAAACCTCTTGTTAAAATGTTTCTCTATTTCTTTCCCTTCCTTGCTGTACGTTGGGTAAGCAAGCCATGGTTATTCCTTAATATTCTTCGAATCGAGACATTATGCGGCCCAGTTGTCGGGATTTCTGTATATGATCCGACGTGCAGGATCCCGCAATGTACCGTGATATTTGTAGTATGTGATCAATTGACGTACCAATCAGCGAAGAATTTTAAGCACTCGTACACAAAACTCGGCTCGATAATCAAATCCGATGGATGAATTCTCGGAGTTTAATGATAAAAGTAACCAACTGTCGATCGGCACGATTGATTTCGATCAACTGGGACGAATATTGATCGTTACGGTTGATCTACGCTTCTTCACCAGCTAAAGGCGACAGGACCATAATTCGACCGCCGATTGGGTAGAGGAGAGATTAGGTGATATTCTAATGGTACTGCGTTGTCTCAGAAAGATGAGATTCGCTACAACATATATATATATATATATACATATAATAAGGATGCAACTGCGCACGTTATCTTGTTCGAAAGGTGAGTTCGTAGAAGCCAAGAGCCGATCGAATAATAGAACGAGTGCACGAGAGAGCCAGTTTGCAAAAGAGGAAAGAAGGTGGATCTGGAAGTGTGGGAAGTGAGCCTTGCTGTACTTCCCTGGCGCCGTTACTAGCAAAACTGCTACAATATGCTATGTATATACATATATATATATATATATACATCTGTCGGTAAGTATATGCACGACAATAACACAGTTAACCACCGAGCGAGTGCCCACTCAGTGCGTAAGTCGTCCATGCGGACATCCAGAACGCAAGGCCTAGGTCTGTTACATGATTCACAATGATAATAATGATGATGATCATTGCAAACAAAATAATGATAATAACGACAACGACGACGATGATGATGAAAAATATTCACGAGTGCACTAACACCTGTGTGTATGTGTTCGTGTGCATTACGTTACCGTCATTCCATTCTAATAACATAATAGATGTATACAGCTCGATAGAGACTCGTTACATATCGCAGGTGCATAACGAGATTGGCAATTACGCGAGCGAGCACGGTGTTGTACCATCCGCAGGGATACGGTAACTCCGGCAATTGCGGAGCGTCCAATCATTCGTATCATGAGAATAAAAGCATGTAGATCGTGTGTACGATCTACATGCTGATAAATCGATCAGGTAAGACTGTTGATAAAGTTCAGAACTGAAAAAAACAAATTTTTCAAGATTAATTTTTGACTCGAGCGTAAGTTTGAATACAAAAAATCTCCGAGGATGTATTTAAGATTTTTTGTAGGTTTCCATTCAAATTGGAAATTAATTTCAACGGTGGTCATAAACTGGGTTTGTAATATTTTTATTATACATATTTGTTTCTTGGTACATAAGTTAAAATATGAAAATCTTCGAAAATGTGTTCAAGAGGTTTTTTTTTGGGTCTTATATTCAGTGTGGACATTGACATCGATAGTATTGACTTAATGGAACTATGCAATTTCTTTAAAACAAATTGTTTAATTAAAAATAAGTTTAAATAAAATAGAATACGAAAATACATAGACTTACCGATTTTGTATTATTCAGAATTAGAAATTAATCCGAAGAGTGGTCGATGATTGGGACCGTGACATATATTTTCTGTAGATCCATATCTTCGAATATATGTACGTATATTAAATCCTTACAAGAGACGTAATAATGCTCTTGCTCAATTTAAATCGTGGCCTCAACGCGGTCAATGCCTTTGACGTTTCACTGCCAAGTTCGAGAAGAGACAGAGAGAGAGGGAGAACGGCGTGTACGATTACACAGGTATGTACAGGTATATGTGTATGTATATATATGTGAAAGATGGAGAGAGACGGAAAGTCAGCAGGTGAGAGGTAAAAAGGAAGTTTCGAGCGTGAGAGAACGAGACGGCGAGATATCATCATCGACGGAGACGTGAGGAGGGCATCGTCATCGAGTCGGAGTCAAGAGTTCCGCGAGAGAGAGAGGG
Organism: Netelia virgata; assembly: GCA_951802705.1. Lineage (NCBI taxonomy): Eukaryota > Metazoa > Arthropoda > Insecta > Hymenoptera > Ichneumonidae > Netelia > Netelia virgata. The sequence continues at coordinate 17,896,852 of OX637864.1, forward strand.
AGAAAGAGAGAAAGAGACAGAGAGAGAGAGAGAGAGAGAGAGAGAGAGAGAGAGAGAGAGAGAGAGAGAGAGAGAGAGAGAGAGAGAGGGCCAGAGAGGGAGAGAGAGAAAGAGAGACGTACATTCCCCTTTGGCGCAAGAAAAAACAGCACGTGTGCGGGCATTCGAGTCTCCCGCAACGCACGTGCCAAACGTCCTCATTTACCGATAATATTAAGAGCGTCGCCCGAAAAGATCGTTAAATTTAATTACTTTCAATAATCGATAATTGTTTCGATGAAACATCGATTTTTCTTTTATCCTTTCGTTACAATAAAACAACTCGATCGAACTTTAAATAACTCGGAAATTTGATTGAAATTGTTCCTTCAATTTGAAATTAAATAAAAGATCACTCGCTCACTGGCCTAGTAATGTTTAGTTTTTATTTTCTTCCGACTAAAAGTGTTATTTCGACTAGAATACAAATTCAGGTCGTGCAAAAACGTGCTGGTTCGCATTTTTTACCGCTTTGTTACGCTTTTTTTTACTTCGCACGACCGGAATAGAAAAGTATTTGAATCGGTACGAAGCGCGTAGGTATGCGTGCATAGAGGAGGAACTCGTATATAATTATTGCATGAGGGACAGGGACATATATATATATATATTCTATATGCACGACACTGAAATAAACCTGTTGGCTATACCAACAGTGAGGAAAGGCACACACAGCGGAGGTCGAAGCAAGAGGAGGGAACAGGTTCTTCCTCGAGAGATATTATAAGGGTAGAGACTGTGCGCGATGCTCCCTGAATGTGTCGCTCTCTCGGTATACCAGGCAAGATAGTGTATGTACATCACCGGTGAGTCCTGGGTAATCGCGCTGAACGATTTACGAAATTCTATTTCCGGTAAGATCTTATCGCGAGGCAGAAATTTTACCTCGGCTCGGAACGGAGACTTCCATGCACGCTGCAAGTACGAGCTTTTTTTCATTTCAACTCCAAGGAGATACGACTACTTATTAGGACTCGCGATAAAAAAACAATAACAATTTTTTAAGCGAACAAATAATTACAGCTTCCGTGATTTATGTTTGATGTCGATATTAAAAATTGTAATAGGCCCACATGCACATCTTTTTTTCGTTTTGAATGTTGTACTAAGGAAAAAGGGAGGGAAGAGACGATCGACGAATCGGGACGTTTGCAATTTTATTCCGGATAGATCGCGCGATCAAAATTTAATCAAATTTTTTAACATGATTGTACGAAATTTTTATGATTGTCGTTCAATAATTTTGAGTTTTATGTTTGCGTTTTACAATTATATATTATTCGTAGCTTGTTAAGAGGGCAGGCTCGTTCGTTTATCTTTCGTGTATGAGGGGCTTATCGACCCTCAACAATATCAACCGTTCTTTGACCCAGGTATATAGACAGGTATATGTAGTTCGAGAAACGAGACACTTTCTCTGGTTCTAGGTCGTTTTGCTTTTATTTTAGCGATTGCGAGAAGCTTTTCCTCACGAGCGAATAAACGAATATTCCCAGGCTCGGAAAATTCTCGGAAAACAAATTAGACTCTGCGAACAATTTTCAAGAATTTGCTGTTGCGCTGAAATAGTTTTTCGCGCGCATTTTTACAGACCATCTTTTCATTTTTAAGCAGTTAATCTAGTTACGAGATCCGATATATTTCTCGGTTCAATTATTAATTAACGATGGATCGGTCGATAAAAGAAAATTTAACGAGGATGAAAAATATTGTTAATTATGTCAATGGAAGAAAATAATTTTTAAATAAATATTAAATAAAAATAAATAATAATAATAAACAAAACGAGAGTGGTAGTTTGACGTTTAATCGGATCGACCCGCAAATAATAATAATCTTAAAAAATCAAACTACGCAAAGGTTAAAAAAAATAATCAAAAATTTGAAAAAATAAAAATCCGAAAAATTTAAGCGAGGTAAAAAATGAAGATTGCGATTTTGTTTCGGCGATATGAATACCGTGGCAATTATGATAGATGAGTGTAGCGGCTAGCGCCAAGCCCCGGCGATTCGTTCGCACGTTGTCGGAATGGTGAACGAGAATGAGCCGAAGAACAAGGGTGAGAAAGAGAGAGAGAGAGAGAGAGAGAGAGTCAAAAAAAAAACGAGAAAAGAGAGAAACAAAGAAAGAAGAAGTTAGCTGGAAAAGGTGACGCGTAGAGCGATCTCGCGAGAATTCTCGCGGCGTTCTCTCTCGTGGTAGCCGAGAATGAGAGACGCCGATAGCTCGACCAGCTGAGCCAAAGGCGGAGCTAGAAGGACCCAAAGTGGTGGCGGTGCGAGAGCGCCCGCGCGGGGCCTTACAACGCGAAGAATGAAGATGAAGAATGGTTACGAAGATCGGCTCGGTTGGTCTTTTGGTTCGTCAGTCGGTGGTCAACCGTCTTGCCGCTCAGACGTTCGACGCAGTCGCGTTCTCAACTCGAATTTAAAAAATCACGAAGATAGCCGACGAAAGATTTAAAAAAAAAAACAAGATTATAAAACATAAATATTTTAATATAAATAATCGATCGTTTTAATAAACGAGTGTACCAGTGAAAATATTAATTTACAATATTGCAAGAAGTAAAATGTCCGAACCGGAAGAAATCGTCGAGGCTTCGTTCTCCTGAGAGACTCGTATTGATTTGCGACGATTGACATCGCGAGTTTATCAAGATTTGAAAAAAGAAAGAAAAAGAAAAAAAAAAGAAATAATACAATCCAAAAAAATGAACTCCGGAAGGAGAGCCTCGAGCACTCGTTCTCGGTACACCTGAAGAATATTCCTAGTGGATAATGTGTATATAATGAAATATCTCGGTTTGCCTTCGTGACTTGACGAGTGGCTGAAAGGGACGCAAACATTTGTTCATCCTGTGAGCGTGCTCAGAGACACTAACGCATATACATATAGGTACATATATATATATATATGTAAGGACAAAAATTACCATAGAGCCCGACGAGGTCCTTGAGGCAGACCGTCGTTCGACAAACGCACTCTCACGTTCTCGTCTTCGTCTCTTCATATTCCTCTCCTTGTGGGCATACACATATAATTATATACTTATATAAATATAAATATAAATATATATATATATATATAAATATATATTTATGTATATAGACAAAGTGGCAAATAAATCGAGAGAACCGATAGAGGAGAGCAGAGAATTGAGAGAGTTATGAGATTTCTTCGATAAGAATCTCTCAGGGATTAAGGGAAGAGGAAAGAACCCGAAGAAGAGTCGCCTGCGTTCTTATGCGAGAGAAGAGAAAATCTTCTACACTCGATATATCGTATACCGTTGTGTTTAATTTTTCTCTTCTATACATAAGATATAGTTATATATAGAGGCGGTTCGGGTCAGTTTGAAAGATGGCTTCTATGTGCGGGAGTGGCAAGGGTCATCCCAGCTTGACTACAGGCAGTTTCTACAGGCCTGGTGGTTATCCTTATCAGGTGAGTACCTTTCTTCATTCCCTAACGTATACGTTTATCCACTTAACCATTGACGCACTTCTACATTCGCTGGATTGAAATCCTGACTCTCTAGGCTCGAGATTAATTAATCTCCTCGCGCGATATATCACATTTATAATACGGAAATTTGTTTTAATGGCGAGTTGACGAACGATCGATCGTCAGATTAGTCGACAATTGATTCAAATATTTTTGAGGGCCACGTGTTTTTTCTACGGGTTGAATTAATTGATTAATAATGTTATTATTAATATAATATTAATTACTTAATTAATGATTAATTAATTGGTATATCGGTATTGATATAATCAATATTTTTATAAATTGTGATAATGAAATTATCGATTAATTAATTCAACGTATGAAAAAACATTTCAATTGTAATGTCAGTAATTTAATTATCATAATTTATAATACCTAATATTTATTATTATCGATGATATTAATAATATCGATATGTCGCTGGATCGATCGTCACCCTGCGACCTAATATTTCAGCCGGAATCCGACGAATCGAGAAATAAACTACCGTACGTAATCGAAATAATAATAAAGCGGCCGCTCGTTAAAATTCTTCTCGTTTCCTTCGTTATAATAATCTTGTTGAAATTCTCGGGCATGCGCGCGCCACGTCCAAGAAAGGAGCGTCTTCCGTTTCGGTGCAACCGGAAGCGTTCACCTCGTACCTCGTCGCTTCTTCAGTCATTTCGTATCCTGTCGGAATCGTGGAAAGATATAAACAATCGGCGAAATAAACTCATCTCTCGTTATTCGCGCTTGGCACGCGCGTGCGCGCCAGTACGAGCGACGAGAATTTCGACGCGTGCAAAACAAACCGCGAATCCCGATCCGAGGGAATAAAAAAGTTCGCGGGAGGACTCGTCGCGATTTACTATGAAAACTTTGTTAGAGTCGCGCACGCGCGATAAATAGATACGCAAGGCACTTTTTGCGACAACGTTTAATCATAAAAAAAAATAATAAATAAAGAAAAATGCGACGAGGGAGAAACCGCGCAGTTTTTATATCGCGGTCGGAGTTTTTTTTTATATACGCGTAGCTGTAACGTCGCGTGGAGGAGGAAGAAGAACCTTGGCCTTGTGTCTCGCACGAAAGAATTGCGTAAGCGAGAGAGGGCTGCGAGGAGGTTTCGTTATACCGAGCGAAAGAACGAAGAATTATACACGAACGAGAAAAGAAAGGAGATAGTTACACGCGAATCTTCGCCTCTTTTTCCAGCTATCCTTTCACCCGTAAACTTCCTCTCCTTATCTCTGTCTCGCGAGCGACTTTTTCCCCCTTCGCGCAATATATTCCACCGTACGATTTTACATCTCGACCGCAGAGAGCGCGTTGTTACGTTCGCCCGACTATCGGACATTGGCACGGGACATGAACGAAAAAAAAAATAACGAATCTCCCGATAAACCGACGAGACTTACGCGGGTGAAAAATTCATGCTTCATCGACGAGAAATTTTGAACATATTATTTAGGCTAAAAAAAAGTGGTCTTCGCACGAGAAAATGCTTATAATTGTAATACAAAAATAAGCGAATATAATAAATTTTTGAAATACGATATAAGAATAATTGAAAATATTTCATAATTATCGTAATATTATTCTTCACTTAAATTAGATTTTCGTTCGTTAAAACGAATCGATATTTCGCGCCGAAGAGAAAAGTATAAATATTGAAATAAAATAAATCGACGAAAATAATCGGATCGTAAAAGAAAAATAATAAGCATGAAAATATTCGAACGCGGCACAGTGGCCAAAAACGATACGTCTCCTCCGTGCGAAGGATAATATCCGGCGTGTATTGTACGCGAAATCGTTTCTCTCGGTAGCCCCCGAGGGTGTACGAGGAAAAAAGAGAGAAAGAAAGAAAGAGAGAGAGAGAGGGACACGCCGCGGTAATCCTCAGTTTTGCGCGTGGTCGATTGCTCGATGCACGGCGAAGTTTCTGTGCCGTAGAAGATTTCTCAGGCTTTTCTCATCGTTAAAGGAGAGGAGAAGGCAAACGACGAGACATGGATGAGCGGCCAGGTTACAGAGCCAGGGCGTCGCGAGACACCCCCGCGGCTTCTTCGCCAATGTACCGCCGCTATATATATATATATACCCATCGCGTAAAGACAGTGATTAGCGTTATGCTAATCGGACGATCACAAAGCATAGAGAGAGAGAGAGAGATACGTTTATTTCGTGCCCTGGGACTGCGTCCCCTAAGAGCACCGTGCCAGTAAGTGTACACATAGAGAGAGAGAGAGAGAGAGAGAGAGAGAGAGAGGGAGAGTCCCTCTCCAGGATTCAGTGAACTCTCGTTCCCGGCGGGAAAAACGTTAGCCCGCGCGAATAAACGACGGTAGAGAGAAACATTAAATGTTTAAGATGAAAAGTGCCACCTTTGATTCTTACAACGTAACGAAAAAAACAACAAGAAGAAAAAAAACAACAACAACAATCATGCAAACTAGAAATTTACTTCGATGCTTCCGCGTAATTTAGAGGAGTTAACCAACATTAGTTTTTTCAAACCTTTGCACTCGGGTACGCGAGGACCTATTTTAAAATTCCTCTATTCTTGTCACTTTTTTCCGAAAGATAAATTTAATTAAATTCGAAGATTTAATTTTCGAGAAAAAATCATATCCTGTTTTGTCTTTTTTAAAGTAGGTATATATATGTATATATATATATATATATTTAAATGACCGCTCGTGAAATATTTTAGCGTAGGTTCTCGGTTGAAAAAGAGGATCGTATAGCTCTCTTCTTTCTATCCTGTCGTGAGACGAGGGTCGTAAACAGCGAGTACCGAGATCAAGAATGTTCTCCATTAGTACAGTAGTGGCAAATCGTTTATCTATTCCTTAGACGTATATACACACACATATATATATATAGATTGTTAACTGGTAGCACATATATATATATATATGTCTATGTATTTGCTTTAACAGCTCAAGCTGTAAAACGATACGATTTTTAAATTCCAACATCACAACAATCTTGAGCAAATACTGAATAAGTAAAACGCCATTTCGCGACGTTTTATTCCACCTTCGTCGTAATACCTCGCTGTCTCTTCGAGATATACAGACAGCGAAGAACCGTGTAACGAAATTATGCAAATGTGGGAATCCTCGTTTTGTTTTCTTTCCTTTTTCGAGAGCATTCCAGGTGTTATGAGAGTTGTAAAAGAGGAATTTTTTTTTGCGCCGAATAATGTGTCGGCGATGTACTGACCTACCTGTGGTAGGAACCAAGAGAAAGAGTGTGAGAGAGATACGCTCATTGAAACATCTCTCGCACGGTGTTTCGAGGCAGTACTATATATATATATATATATATATATATATATATATATATGTGTGTGTGTGTATATATGATAATGCTTGTCCTGCCTTTCCTCTCTCGGACGGCTATATCTCCCTCGCGCCGATTGTACAGTTATTTCACTGGCATACTTCAACCGGAATACCAAACGATCTCGAAGCTGTTCCAAAGCCGAGTTTTCGAAGGAGAGACAGATACATGGAGGATATACTATTACGAATACATGCCCTGTTGGAACGCAACGTGTGTTACATCGAGAATTTCAAGTTGAACTAGAAACGTGAGAGCGTAGGCCAAGGATAATGGCACTGCTTAGTTTGGAATTCGATTATTACACAGCTCGGAAGATGATTCCACGTTCGAGATTTTTATTTTTCGATCTTTCGTAGTGTATTGTTTATAGCTCGTACCTGTTATTTCATCCTGATTTAACAATTATCGATAATAACAGTTAATTATGGAAAAAGTACATAGAGAGTTAATCTACCGATATCTATTATAGTTTGAAAATTGAATGTTCTTTGTATCGAAAAATATCGAAAAATAAAAGTCGAACAATCGAATACAAATTTCAAATTAGCATAATTTTGTACATCGTTGAATCGATTGATATTTTCAAATAAATCGCAGCATAATAAAATCGGAATATCATTTAATCCAAAAACCGGACGAAAATTTGCCAAAATACTACGAAATGTAACAGCCGAGATTTTTTCTCGCGACTCGATATAGAGCTTTGTCGCAAAAGGTCCCCCAAAATGTTTTCAAAGATTATAAACTTACTTCTTCTCGACGACGATTACTCAGAAACGAAACGTGCGAAATCTCTATCGTCTGGAAATGCTCAAGGCTAGACACACCTGAGCCTTCTTCCTATTCAAGATTGGTCGAAGGAAAAAAATAACCATAAAAAAGAAACACTCTCGTATATAAACCGATACCATTGTGGAATCGATTCTCTCACGAGGGACAGAGTTTTTGCAGGTATGGAACGCGTGCGCGCGAGAGAGAGAGAGAGAGAGAGAGAAAGAGAGAGAAACCATCCCGATCAACCCTCCAAGCTGCGCACGCGATCCCAGAAAGCGTGCGCGCGCCTGCGCATTCGTCCCCAGCGCGGTAGATCCCATTCACGGGATCGATATCTCGAACCCCCAAAGAGAAGAGTAAGTAGAGGACGAGTCGAGCCTCGAGGGAGACACGACTCGAAGAGAACAGCTACGAAAGAGGAGAATCCTCTACCGGTAGACCGCTCTTCGAATATCATAATATTACTATATACATCGCTCCCATCACGATTCGATAGTTATATATATATATATATATATATATATATATATATATATATATACATTTATATCTTAACTTTTTTACACCCTCCCGTCGTATATATATATATATATGCTATGAAGGGATTTGCCTTGACTAGACGAACTTCGAGGTCCCCTATGCGCGTTTCTGTGGGAATTTTATTCTCGAACGATGCGAGACACGCCTATACATTATAGTTTAGAATATAAAGAAGTATGCGTCGTCCGATCGAGGTCCGAACTCAACTGGAACATGCTTCATAGCAGCCTCGATCCTTCGATCGATTCATTCCTTCCTATCTCTCACTTTTTTCCCATCGAGTCTACATTCGTTCTCTCTCTCTCTCACCCTGTCTCGCTCGCTTTTAAAAGCGAGCAAAGGGCCATGAATAAAGTCTCAAGATCACATAACGATTACACAACGAGATGATAAATCAATCGAGCTTCTGTAACGTCGTGATGCGTAATTCCTCGCGCCTCCGTCTTTAACGATCGACTCGATTCTTTTTTTTCTCTCATTGGGCATAATTCGTTCGCGACAGAAACACGCAATACCGGAGGTTTATAATTCACGTTTTTTTCTTTGCTTCTCCCTTTTTTTTAATTATTTCGTTTATCGTGGAATCCTTGAGTTCGTCGTACTTTCGTAACAGCCTAACGGAGCGTTAACGCCCGGGTCCACCTGTGCGGTTGTCGCGGACGAGGAAGGAACGAAAAAAAGCAACGTTGAAACGAGGGAGACATTCAGGATTCGTGTCAATGTCTTCGTTCGAAGTCATTGAAAAATCTCCGAGGGAATATCGAAGAACAACCGTGGCTTTATTGTACCGCACCTTTTTTTTTAGTTCTCCCTCGACACGAATTAACGACCTGTACACAATACAGTTCTTCGTTACGATAAAAAAAAACGTTATATATATATATATATATACCAAATCATTAATTTTTTTGTTATATACATAGATAAATGGAGACTTTGTCGATCCTGGGGTATACCGGACCCCTGGCAACTTCCGTTCTTTTTCACGCGGTTCGTGCTCGTCATTGACCTTCCTTTTTTGTTTCACCAATCTTCTTCTCTCTCCCTTTCTCTCTCTCTCCCTCTCTCTGTGCCTTGCTTTCTTTCTCTCAAGAAGGAAGCAAAGGATCATCCGAACCCAGAGGGATACCATCTCGTCGTTCGTGGTATGATCACACACAGCGCACCGGGTATACAATGGGCTCATCACAGTTAGGTTCAACGGACCCGGAATATGGAGGAACAGAGTGTCCTCTTTCTTTCTCTCTCTCCCTCTTTCCCTTCGGTACGTTTATGGGGTGGGTTATATGAGTGTCCAGAAGCAAACGGCGGAGAACAGCAAAACGTTCGCAAAACCTCGTAACACCGTAAAAAGAGATCGTGCCGGAGCTATGTAGCATATGGAGAATAGGGGAACGATCCTGGTGCGCCAAGAGGATTTTTTTTTGAACAAATAAGTCGTGCGCTACACTTGCATTAAATAGCCCGGCTTCTCGGCCATATATGGTAACATCTCCCTCTACACATATACAGGGTGTCTCAAAAGTCCGGTGCCGTCTCGTACCTACGGGTAGCTAGCCGTGCCATGAACTCACGTGCAAAGTCCACACGCTCGATTCGCAATAGTTTTCAAACGGGAGACGATCTAAGTTGTCCGATCGAAGACTTTGGAAAACGGTCGCGTTCGAACGCAATTAAGGGGTTAGAGCTAGTCAGCCTTCTCAAAAAATTGATTTTGTTTGTTTGTATTTTCTAAAAGTACAACATTTCAAAAGTATTCCCCTGAAAATTTTAGACAAAACGGGGCATTATTTATGAATATATGCAACTTTGAACGCAGCCGCGTCGAGCGGGTAAACGTAGGTAGGCAGTGGTAACTGCACGCTCGAGGCAAACTTTAAACGCGTTGTTCTCGAAAACACGTTTTCAAATTCGGTGATCACTGTAATTCCAAAACGGCTTGACTGATTGCTTTGAAATTTTCATACCTTATTCTATACATAATTCTGTGGTCCTTGAACGAAGGATTTTCATCTGCGGTAAATCGTTTTTATTTCATAGCCGAATATATGGGTGAAATTGTGGTCGAAAAAAAAATTGCCTTGGAACATCCGCCAGTTTGTCAAAAATCAAAATTTGTATTAACCCTTCCTTCAAAGACCGGACAATAGCATTTACTAATGATCCTCGTTAATTTTGTTGATTACGGATGATCCAGTGATGAGCGGCAGTGATCACCGCAAACCGCCTTTTTTATTTCGACCCCTCGCAGACTGGCTTGTAACTCCCCTATTTATTATTATTTTGTCATGAAAATTTTATTCTATGTTCTTAATATATATATATTATTTATATGAAAAAAGATTTATCAAAAAATAATAAAACCAAAAAAAAATCTCAAAAAGCGTTTTTTCGGGCGTTACAAGTATCTCTAACTCCTCAAAAGGATAACAGGACGTATACGAAATTTAGAGGAACGTCGATTGTCGTTGGCACGAGCCCAGGCTGGAGACTATATCTATCGACCGCGAGCTACAGCTGTAGTACGAGGAGCCCGGGGTTTGAACGCAGCCGATCCCAGTTCTTCGATTGGACAACTTGAATCGTCTCGCATTTAAAATCTATTGCGAATTGAGTATGCGGACTTCGTACGTTAACTCGTAACACCGCTAGCTACCCGCAGGTACCGGATTGTCCCGAACTTCTGGGACACCCGCTATATATGTATAGGGGGCCGAGGATGCATATAGTTATATTCTTCGCTCGATGTGGATCTTGAGATTCAGCATGTTTGTAAATGAGTACGCTGCCATAGTGTACCTCGTTGTATAAACATGACTGGAATTCTCGTTGCACTTTGCGAGGACATGCACTCCAGTTCTGCATCACGTGCATCTTTCGACGAGGGTGTCTTTCCTATGCTTTCTACGTCTTTTGCCAACGTACAAATCGCACTCGCCGGTGAACAAAGTAATCTTACATGCATCCCCTTTAATTTTCTGTCCTACACTTGTTGTGAACATATTTATTTATATGTATATGGGTCGTTCCATGTCAAATCGAGATATTAGTCATTTCAGTATTGTCCTGAAATTTAACTTGTGCATTTCCTTTTTTTAATTCTGTAAGAATAAATAAAAAGGGTTTTACGAAGGTTCAATTATCCGCGAATTAATCCTTAACTCTAAGGGCTAACACCACTGTAGCTGCCTAAAAAAAGCGCTTTTTTATATTTTTTAAGGGCTGGAGGAAAGAAATAATACTTGGGGTAGTTATTGAGCATATATTTAAGTATATTACAAAACAATTTTGTGGAAAAATATTACAAAATGGCGGCACTGCAGCAATTCCCTCGAAGAATGTGATGAATTGGCGGCACGCACTATAAGTGGTGGCAATTTGAATCTGGAAAAAAGAAAGAAATCTATGTAATCTACATGAGTGTAGCTAATGAAGTACGTAGGGGATTTTCGATCAGTTAATTTAAACAATATTTATTAACAAATGACTGTCCTTTTTTGTGGTGAAAATTGAATAATTTTATTCACACACTCGCCAGTTACACAAAAATCGATATTTCTAAAATCCCCTACCCATCCCCTACGTACAAATATTTGGTCAATAACTACCCCAAGTATTATTTCTCTATCACCTCTCCTGCCCCCCAAAAAAAATTGACGCGCTTTTTTTTAGACCGCGACAGTGGGATTTAGCTCGTAATTTAAATTCTCTTTCCTTTGACATAGACGGGTTTTTATTTTTGAACGATTTGATCGAACGTGAAGATTTTGTTTTCGTTACTTTTCGGTAAAAATTGAAATAAATATTGGATAACCGAAGTAATCGATTCAACGTGGAAGAGCCCATATCAGGCTTTTCTCTCAAGTTCGCGTGTTTCACGGATGAGATTCTTGTGGTCGCCAGTAAAATCATAGTTATCGCATCTCCCGCGCGGAACTTGTAGAAAATTGCGCACATCGAGCGCTAGAATTTACGGTGAAACGGGACAAAACCTCTGTATGGTATTTCGATAACTTAACGAAATTTTTCGGGAACATTAAATTCATTTTCTTTCTCTTTACAATAACCAAAAAATTAGCAATAGTCAGGAAAAGAAAATCAGGGTAAACGATTCCCAGAATTTTCCGGGGTTCGTTGAACTCTTCGAAGTTTAATTATTCAGCGGGCAATTAGCAGTTTTGTTTTCGTTTGCCGTTACAGAGATACCGATCTCTATTTCATATGTTTTTTTTCTACCTATGTTTCTCTCGGTCTCCACCGCGCGAGAAAAGGGACCCATTTGCGGGAACCTCTTTCATGAGGTACGTCCTACGACTACGTAAAAATCACATGTGCCTCTATCAACACAGGGAAACCCCACAGTCAGTCAACGCCACGGTAGATTGTGATCTCGTGAGAGGGCGAACACCCGGGGGCCCTCGGTCTTGTGTATAATTGTCGTAACCGTTGGGGCGGCTTGAGAGCCGCCGAGAGAGTGAATCTCAGATAAAAATGAATATCTGTCGAGTTAATAGAATCGTGTCGGTGTATACGTGCGGCACAATGAAATGAAAAAAAAAATCTTCTTTTCTACAGTCAGTCAAAATTCCACGGACGCATAACGGTATATTCTTCCGGAACACATCGTACACGACGAAAGTCCAGTGAGAGAGATGAAACTCGTTTTATTAATAACCCATAAATATTTCTCGCTAATTCATATTCTTCAATCAGTCGAATATATCTATAACCAATGACTAATTTATGCTGCGTTAAATTGTGGTTCACTATTTATTTTTTTATTAATATTGATTTTATGATTTTGATTTTGACACTGTTTTTTAGTGAAATAAGATTCACTCGTATAGAAGTGCGAAATATAAATGATCGAAGGAGAGATTAAGAAGTTGCTTTAACTGGTTGAAATATTTTGGATCAGATAGCATGAACCTCCTAGCGGGGAGTAATATCGTATCGGAACGAGATTTGAAATGATCGTAGCAACTACCAAGTTTTTCATTATGAAATTCTAATAAGTTATACAACGTTGTATAAATTATCTGATTCATAAGATTATGAAACGCCTCGATTATTATAATACCTCGAGGAAACGAAGTACTGTTCTTCATTCTCCGATCGTCCGTTTCTCCTGGAATTGCCTTATTATATACACCCACTGAACCTTCAAGAGCGAAGCAGGAAGTTGTTCAGCCGGGCGCTGAGCTTTGGCGATCGTTGATTTGCATTTTTACGTGCTTTCCTCGAGCACCGGATATCTCATTCTACCGTGTATAATATTTATTATTTCGATTTTTTAATTAAACGATTCATCAACGATTGTATTTACAAATTTTTCGAATTCGATATAATTTCAAATTTTTCTTGTTTATTACATAATTCGTTTGATGCCAATATTATTATTCTTCGGATCGAATAAATCGAATGATCTTTGGATATTTATTTGTTCGATATTTCGATGAAAACGATGGATGTTACGATTTTGTTATCTTTTGAAAATATAAAGAGTTTCTCGAGAAACAGGTGCGCGTCCCCAACGTGTATATTATCGCCCTAGTCGGCGTTCCCGCCAAAGCTATTTCCACGCATCACCGACACCGTATACGTATATATATAGATATAGATATAGATATACGTAGCAGGCACATATAACTATATGCGCACGCATACAGGCACACGTGATATAGGTATAGACTGCATGCCGTGTGGGTTTGTATCTCGTGCGTCGTCGATCCCGCAGGGGATTGCTGGAACGACCGACAGCACTTTTGCCGCAACGACAGTACAGAGAAGAGAGATGAAGAACTCTCGGCTCGCAGTCTCGTACGGTCTAGGGTCTCATTAGCGAGACAAGGACGAGATCAAGAGCCTCCCGCGTCCTTGAGAGATCTTTGCACTCTCGACTCTGTACGCGTGCGCAAGTGTGTGCGCGGTAGAAATATCGCGCGCGCATCTTCTTTCTCATTTTGCTTCGAAGGCCGTATATATAGTTATACATGTGCTTTATAATGTAACGACCGATGGATGTCGAGTACGAAGAGGTCTTTTCGATGATTAATATCGTTAGCTTTCCTCTTCTCGTCATTTTCGTCACTTACTGTCATTCGGACAATATTATGTTTAGAATTACCCCCGTTTCGTCTTAAAAATGAATTTATTTGTGCGTTTTCAAAGAATCAGTTGTCGTTTATGACACGCGACGTACACACACCGCATACGTGTATGTACGTTTTATATTTGAGGTTAGGTTTTTGTAGTTAGACCCGTTTTTCCGGATACGATCGACGCTTAGCCAAGATGCTACGTTATCGAGAGGCGAAGCATCTTGCGACGATATTCGTGTCGCGATGATTGAATCGCACTTATTTTCATTCGGCAAATTTAAAGAAGGAATTATGCGAGAACTAGTTTTTAGGCGCGCACTACGTATCCGAAGGATCTTTTATCGATTTACCGGAAAAGGTTTGCCGGTCTTGAAAAAGTACGCGAAACAGTACCATGTCGTTGACCACAACTTCGACGACGATGTAAACAAACGAGATTCACACGCGACCGTAACCTCGCAACGCTACACACGAAGCTTCTAGAAAATTTACAATACGCGATGATTTTCTAATACAGAATCGTCGTTACCGCACATCTCGGACTTTTCGCGAACTCGTATTTACTCATGTACTACAAGTCCGAGAGGCGAGCTGTCCTTTTTACAATTTTCTTTCACGCGAGACGAAATGTTCACGAAGCGACGATGATGTTCCTATTTTTTCATAACTGCATTGGTCGTTTACGATTGTCACGGCAGCCATGCGCAAGCAGACGCGTTTTTGCAACTTTTGCGCAACTTCGGTATATTTCCATCACTTTCATGGTAAGACACTCAACGACTCTCGTCGTATGTTGAACGACTTCAATGTTCAATATCGCGAAGTGTTGATGAACTTGTACGAAAAGCTGAAAGAAGTATGTTTAGGTTATACATTTGTCACACACGAGGCTAATTCTTGTAATAATCTTCCATTTATCAGCCGGGTCTGTGCACTTTTCCTCCGCCCAACGAGCTCGGCTGCGGTTTGTACACATCACTGTATTACCCCATACACTTAAATAGAGTAGACGAGAATGCGGAATGAGATATAGAATTATAGTTCTCGTTCCGTGCTGCGCGATCATGAGAGTGAATTACGCGAATGCGTATGATGTACGTGGAAATGCGCTAAGGAATAACTTACCGATGGAAAAAAGAAACGAGGATTAGAGAAAAGTTCAGCGTGGCACGTAGACGGGAGCAGCTCGTAGGCGCCGGCTTGACTTCCGCAACTTCTTCATTAGACTTGATTACACATAAGCCTATATATATATATAGGGTGATTCTCCTCTTTATAGGTTTGCACGTACCAATCCCGCCTGTTATATACGACTGTAAACCAATTTTTATGGACAATAAAATCGTACGTGAACTCGGGAACATCTTGAAATCTCTTCTAAATAATTAACCATGAATAAATAACAATAATAATAATAACAAATATTAATAAATAAATGATTTGCCTAAATAATTATGCCTTGATCAAATTTGCTCGTAAAATTTTTGCAAATTGATTAATAATCTCTTCTAAATAATTAACTATGAATAAAAAACAATAATAATAAATAAATTATTTGCCTAAATAATTATGCCTTGATCAAATTTGCTCGTCAAATTTTTGCAAATTGATTAAATGTTCATTAATAAAGAAAGCCTTTAAAACATTGAGGGATGTTTCGCGCGTACATAGGCCCGTCTATTTTTACGTACTTATCACTATATTAATATAAATATATAACTCGTAATGAACGATGGTTCACAGAAGTATATATATTTGCCGCTCGTGTTTCCCTTCCGTAGCTGTTACCACGCTCGGCGATCATCATAGTTGGCCATGCTCGGTATCACGACTTAAGTGTTTTATCTTCCATGCTTTCTCTCTCTCTCTCTCTCTCCCTCGTTTCTCTTATCGCCTGTCGCCCTTCTTTCCTCTCCTCCATATTCTTTCGTTTTCATTATTCTGCGAATTTCATCAATTCATGGTCGCGGACCATAAATAACTCGTGGATCAATTTCCTTAAAATGATTTCGTCCCTCGATCGAAATTGAATCTCCTTGGACGAATAGGTATGCGTTTATGCATCGAGGGACAACCGCTTCTATCGCGACCCAAATAAAACGACACGCAAAACGCGCGCACACACACCTTTAAAGCGAGTCATAGATTTCCCACAATGGTCATCAAACGTGCTAGTCATAGTCATTTTTATTTCTCTCTCACTCACTCATTCCTTCTCTTCATCTCTATGGCTCGCTGACTGCAAAGTTTGTATTCTCGATAGCTTCAGGGTCGTCGAATGAGTATGTCAATCGAGCTCGATCGTTCGAGGCCGCGTTTACCCCTGATTATATCTCTATATTTATACGTATGCAAGCAGGCCTATTACGCTTCTCGGAGATCTTGAATTATTACATATTATTCTTGAGTTCGTAATTCCTATCGTCATGTTATTATCTCACCTATTACGAGAAATGATTATACAAACTTCCTCTCTACAATTATATCTGGATCATCGTTTTCATCCGACAATGTACACGCTGCATTATTCTCCTCGAACAATCATTCTCGGCTGTCATCGAAAGGATTTTCCTGAGAAAAATATATAATGTGAACATACGAATTATATATAAAAAAAAATAAACATTGAAAAATTATACGAATATTATTTGATAACAATAAGATATTATTGGAATTATAAAAATAGTACATTTTTTACAACGACGAACGACTCTTTTTATCATGAAAAGTTATTATAAAATGATAATTATAAAATGATGACTTTTTTTTAGTCATGTCCACATGAATATTTGTATACCCGAGGGATAAATGGCAGGAATAAAGTATATTTTATTCCTGTCACGTAGACTTTGGCCCGCCAGCTAAACGACCATTACAGTTAATTATTTAATCGTAAAGTTCGGGCTTTTGGTTTCACGGCTGTACACAAGGATATAATCAAGCGGCGCCCTCGCTTTGTAAGGAACGACACGAAGAGAAGTTCGATACGTGCTATAAAAGCTGAAGCGAAGGAGTGCGAGGCAGAGCGAGATGGATCGGTGAGTTCCCTGGAGACGAGCCCTCGGGGACCGAATCGCGTTGCGCTTCGTGGCTTCGTTATAACGACATGAAATTCTTCCGCGGTAATATCACGAGCCCAACCAACGATAAAAGAACAAAATTAATTAATAATCATAAATATCGAATAGAAGGACCAAACTAGCTACGTCAAAATTTTTCCGACAGAACAAATCTCATTATTTCATTTTTTTTCGGTGAAATTTTAATAAATTCCTTTCACTAAATTCTCATCGACTATTTACCAAATTAACTAAACGATAAATTCGCTGAAAGATCATTCTCTCGTAGAACTTTGTAATAAATCTGAAAACGTCGCTAACATCGTCTTTGGCTAAATAGAGCGTGTAAAATTATTCCGCTAAATTCGTGGTATCGTTTCTTTTCAAACAAATAGATTTTCAAGAATCTATTTGTTTCTAAATGTTGGATACAACGCGAACCACTATTTTCTTAATATCCCTTATTTCTCGTTCGTTTCATAGGTCAATTAACACTCCCTGCTTTCCGCAAATTACGTTTCTTGGCGTAAGACGGTCGATGACTTTACTCCGCGAATGTTAAATTTATCCGCGGCTCAGCGGGCGAGCGAAGTACCCGATGACTTTATGAACATTATATGCATGAATATATAGCTTCGTAAATAAGCTATGTACGATGTGGGTACGAGAGAATGGGGCACGTGCCGACGTGGAGGAAGAAACGTTCGCGCTTCGTGTGTTCCTCCCGGCAAAATATACGTACCTATAATATATAAACGTGACCACTGCCGTATATAAATATATTGTTACCGCTTCGTTTCGTGTGATAACCGACATAAATTTCTAACGGTTAATCGCACCTGTTGCGTACCATTTTTTTTTTGTTTTTTCTTACACGCACACTAAAACATTAATACGCAAATGGTTCGTCGAAGCGAGCAAATCGTCCACTCAATCTTCGAACCATCGACGTTCGACTTATCGAAATAAAATCACGAGATTGCCCCGATCAAACGATTAATCGTTATAACTGTAAATTATTACAGCGAACTAAATTCCTTTCTGTTTAAAAATATTCGTATGCAACTATGCGAATTATATATTTACATTTGAAATTCACGAAACGCGATTTCCTATGTGCCACGTCTCGAACAATTTTTTATATTAAATAGTTATATGTAAATGTAATCTCATAAAATTTCATTGACGAATCATCGATTCATGGTCGAAAGGTCGTTTATGGATTCGAGAGTGTTTTTTGTATTACTGTGTATGTATTTTTTTTTAAATTATTTTCTTTGTATCCGATTTCGTCTTTTAACGAAAGAGAACGAAATTGCGCGAGAGCAGAGGAATAAGGCGCAGCAGGCGAATGAACGCCCCGGCGTCGTTCAGCGCCGAGCATATATCAGGAAACCGTGACAGATATTATTATAACAGTATATTCGCCTCTACGCCTCTTGTTACACACCGAAGCACCATTTCTACGTCGTTTACGACACACATACACACATACGTATACGTTATATACATATATATATATATATAAGAGGTCTGAAAAGTACCTCAGCGAATTGCCAAGAGAAGTTAACTCACGCGGTTTGCATGTGTCGCGTTCCGAGATACCGCTAAGCGTAATGTTACGAATTTTCGCAGGACGATAAAGAGCCTCGCCCCTCACGCAAAATCCCTCGATGTACATTTTTCCGATGTTCTTTTTTTCGTCGACTCTCTCGACACTTTGAGAAATTCTTGCTCCTCTTTTATCTCCTTGCGTCTCTCACTCTCTTTCGCTCGCTCGCCCGACCCTTTCGCGTTTTATCGCTTTACCGTTAACCCCAATCGCGAAATGAAAAAAAGAAGAGGAAAAAAAACAAGACCGGTCGAGATAAGGCGTATCGTCCTTGTGATATATCAGGATAATGAAATATTCAGCGATAATTGATCGAGACGATTTTTTATTCGTCCGTGACATCGCACGATCGGTAACCCGAAAGGTTTACACGGTGGATGAACTTGAAATAAAATATGTGTAAAAAAAGAGAATTGATAATGAAATCGTATTTATTTTTACTTACAGAACGATTATTACCTTCCACCGAGGTCAGCATGGTCGAGGGTACCGGCGCACCAAACAACGAAGAAGAACCATCGTTCGAGCTCGAGATGGAAGATCGGCAGTGCCGTCCTGATAATTCTGGTTATGCTCGGTCTTCTCGTCGTTCTCGCGATTGCCGGACTCGCTTTTTGGATGGGAGGTAAATTTCAATTTGCAACGTACCGCGTTATAAGAAAACTATTAAATATATACACACTCGCATAACACACAAATATACGTTTGGTCGTATAATACTGTAATGCGGTATGCATTATTCATGGGACGATCTTCATCGCCGAAAAGATTCGTCGTAGCAGAAGAAATATTTTTTTACCGCGATGCTCACTCGCGGATATTAAATATATTTGTACTAATGGAATTGTTCGTTTTTCGTTGCAGCGATGCGGGGCGATACGAAAAATGGTGAGTCTGAAAATGCGAGATAAATGAATTTATATTTATAGAGTTTGGTAATAATTAATAGCGACGATATCAATGAAATTTGGTATATAATTAACCCCTTAACGCGTACAAAGCCATATATGGCTGCTAAAGTTTCTTCTTTTTTTTCAGTTTGTTAAAAGATCTTTTTTCCAGTTGATTCGCTTTGAGAAACAGAAAATACGATCTGTTACAGAAAGAAATTTACAATTAGGATTCAAAGTTGATTTTGGAAAAAACTATTTTTTTACATTACTGAAAGAAAATTAAAAACTTTAACACCCATATATGGCTGTTGAGAGGTACAGGCGACGTGCACTTCGAAAATTTGATGAGCAATCATACGAGCACTAAACAACCGATCGGGTTAAAAATTGTCAGATAGATAAACAATTATGGCAAAAAGTGGCTCTTGCTATTTTTATTCAAAAATTTTGAAAACAGTGTCGCAGGCGACGAGCGATTCGAAAAAGCCATGCGTACTTTGTTCGGCACGTTTTGAGGTTATCTAGAGAATTATGGGAACATTTTTGGAAAACAAATATCAAGAGCCACTTTTTGCCATAATTCTCCGTGTCCCTGCCAATTTTGAACCTAATCGGTTGTTTAGTGTTCGTACGATTGCTGACCAAATTTTCGAAGCGTACGTCCCTTGTACCACGTCCCTTGTCTCAAAGTTTGAATGGGACAATGAAGAAGAATAAAAGAGGTTTTGACTATAAAAAAGTTGTATTCAATCTCTTTCCTAATTCATGCAATAATAAGGGGTTAATAAACGAAAGGAAAGGAATAAAATTCGAATGTTTCTTTGGTTTTTAGCAATCATTGGTTTCTCGTGTAGCTTTCGAGTAACGAAGGGAGAGCATTACAACCCGATGTTGAAATTAAACACAAGCATGGTTTTTCGTGAGAAGGAGCGCAAGTACAAAAATATTGTAAGTATGTGACGAATGAAAGAGAAACTCGCGTGATGTATCTACCTTTTCCAGGAGAACGATCGAGACGCGAGATATTTCTTTCCATCACGACCCAACGATCTTATTCGCGATTGCGTCGAATAATTTTTCTTTCGTGTCTCGTTTTCAGTTCGAGCTTCTCTTTAGAAAAAGTGTCCTTGGCGGTGCTTATAAACAGAGCATCGTGGACAGATTCGAGACTGGAATGCTCAAGGTATTCTTCAGACTGTACTTGGATCGTAGGAAGATACCACGGACAATCACGAACATCGAAGATATAATCGAGGATATAATAGCCAAGGAGACATACTCGTCTTCCTCGTTGTTTAAAGACATGGAGCTTGATCTCACGAGCGTTTCGGTCAGACGTGAGTTCTCTACAAAAATAAAATACAATTTGAAAATATAAGTCGTCTGAAATTATAATTATTTGTAAAAAAAACCAACGATTATCCGATTTAACAGGAATAAGCGCAGAAGTGGGGCGAAATCAAAAGCCGAGCTCGCAACAGCAGAAGAACACGATGATAACGAAAAATGGTTTGCTACGACCAAGCAGAAATAGTTCTCTGCTGGCGAGTCCAAAGACAAAGGGAAAACCTACGAAAATGGAACCGAACGAGGCTGACGTTGATTTTAGTAACATACCGACGATACAAGGAACTTATCAAGCGACGAAATTGAACGTGTCGACAATGACGAGAGGGGCGACAAAAACCGAGACGAGAGTAGGTTCGGGCTCGATAAGTTTGAAAAAAGATTCACGCGTCAATAATAACGTCGAGACGAGCACGAACAAGCCGGAAGTAAACGTCACGGAAGCTTCGATTTTTGCGACTAGTCACGCGGAAAGGACGAGCACCGAACGAATCGCAACGAGCACGGAACGTTCGAGGATCGACGATAAAAAGAGAAGGGAAAATTTTACCGATACAACGACGCAAGCTACGAGCAGCACCGTTGTGAAAGAGAACGAACTCTTCAAAGATTTTCGTAAACCGGATCTCGAGACTTCGCCGTGGAAACCGATAGTCCCCGATTTTGTGAATACCGAGCTCAAACTGTTGCCATCTAATGGCGAAATCCCGATAAAACCGGATAGAACGGAGATCGTCGATTCCCAAACGACGAGGGAGAATTTTGTTTCTAACTTAGGAGAAACGATGACGGAAGCATCGATGCCAGAAATCACGAGATTTAGTCTCGATCCGGTTGGAGTTAGTTTCTTCGATTCGTCGGAATCGGATTTTCCTCGGGACAGAATCGTCCCACAGGAAATGGTGAATTTTCGACCAAACTCAAAGTTCAAGAACAAAATTCCCGGCCTCGACGAAACTTTGACTTTACCGATCCAAGAGAAACCGGATATCGAAGTTTCCGGTCATCTGCCACCCGAGACGTACGATCTTCATCTTGGAACTTCCTCGGTTTCCTTAGGACTACCGGTTTATCATCAAGCTTCGATGAATTCAGCGACCAGCAAAGTTTCCATAACAGCCCCGACGTCCATCTCGTCCATGAGAAATCCACCGAAATCGACAGTCCAGACTTCCCACGTTGTTCCAACAGCTCCAACGAATATTGCCATGGAGTCGTTGAGAACAAGTCTGATACCTCCTAAAGTCAATTCGAACCCAAAGATATCAGGAATTGGCTCAGCCGAGCCTGTTCTCGATCTCGAGCTTGATGTCGAGAGTCGCAATCGTTTCTCGGACATTGTCTCCCTCGATTCGAACATCGACGAATCAACGAGAGATCGTAAAGTCGAGCAGCCGGTCATATCGTCTTTGAACGATACGTTGCATTCGCAGCAGCCGATTTATACCAGCTATCGTACTCCTGATTTAAACGGTGGATCGAGGCCGAGTCTCGTGGACAATCCTGGCACGTTAAAACCCTTTAGACACACGATTCCAGTCGACAAGATAACTCCGGCTCTTCAAGAATATCCGATATCCCTTGAAACTGTTACCGTCAGTCCCAAGCCTGAAACGATAATTTCAGTCGTAAAGATTGGAACTCGTGAAACCCTGTCACCTACGAGTGACAAAAGCGCAAGTCTGATAGATAATGGTTCGAAAAATAGGAACGAGGATATCGAGATGCCTCCTGAGGAAATAGCCGATACGTTGGAATTTTCTGGGGAATTTGGATCTGTTAATAATGCGTCAGGTGAGTCTGGAGAGATCATAGACGAGGACATAGTTTTGACTCATCCAACGACCGAAGAATATTCGGAAGTGTTGCATCCTAGTTACAACAATGGTGAAAAACTTATTTCGCCGGAAACGAAGATCGACGCGCTGGAAGAAGATGGTTCGTTTAGTAACGGTGAATTATCAAGAAATTCGACTTTCGTAGAGATCGACACGGTAGTTCACACTCCAGGTGGATCGCAACCTTCGGCTGGATCTTCGGACGACACAATTTGGCAGCCTAGCAACGATGTGCCAAAGCATGAATTTGGAAAGAAGATTTATAACGACACGCTGAAGGCAAATATTGTTGAGAATATCGCGACTCTCGCACCTGCTAAAAGCAACACTGGTGTTGGAAGACCTCTGAGACCAAGGCCAAAAATCGAGAAGGAAAAAGCTATCAGAGTCCTCGATAAGGAGCAAGAAGGTTCAGAGGTACTCAGCGAGGACGTCGATCTTCTCACGAGACTATTCGGTCTGGATGATCGTAAAAACGAACATTCTCGGCAAGGAGAATCCAATATTCGGGAAACATCGGTTGAGGGATCGAGGAAAGAGGAGGATATTAAGAAAAAGTTCATGCCCAAAGAACCGATCGTCGAAGTCGTGACTTCGATCAGTACTAAAGTCTCGTCCAAGATAAAGACCGATCAGGTTGTTCTAAGATTCGAGATTACAAATTCAACGTCTCAACCAGAGATTCACGACAATCGTCGAACCATTGAAAATCCTGGGGTGGAAATTCACGAGCAAGTCTCGTCTTTGAAGGAGGAAAATCGTTCGTTCAGTGACGATGTCGAGACCGACTCGAAAGAATCCGACGAGACATTGTTTTTCTGGACCGAGGAACATCCGCCTCTGGTATCTGCGAATTTAAAGACGGTTCAAACATTTGACAGGAAAATATCGAATGGAGAGGAGGAAACGATTCTTGAAAAGTTGAAAAAACTAGCCGAGGTGAGAACGAAC
This sequence comes from Netelia virgata, assembly GCA_951802705.1. Taxonomy (NCBI): domain Eukaryota; kingdom Metazoa; phylum Arthropoda; class Insecta; order Hymenoptera; family Ichneumonidae; genus Netelia; species Netelia virgata. Next base: position 17,920,853 of record OX637864.1, read on the forward strand.
GATGATGCGGGAAAGAGAACAACGAAGAATTCGACCGAAACGATAGATCTAATTCCCTCGATCGAATCTCAGAAGGACATACCTACTCAGACGTTTGTCGATTTCGAGGAGTTGAAGAAACTCGCCGATGTAGCTACTGGAACAACGCCAACCATTACCAACAATGAAACCAAGAGTTTCACTTTGAGTCGAGATGGTGTACAAGTTTTCACAAAAGTTCTCCACAAAGCTGAAGAACGTTTGGAGAAAAAAATAAGCTCAACCACCGAGGATGCAACGACTATAGGTAAGTGTCAAATGATTTATGAATGATTTCTGATTCATCATATTTTGTTTTATAATTACATTGTGGGAGATTTGAAAAATTCCTTTTTTGTTTTACTCGAAACGTCTATACCATCCGTGATAATCGATCAACGAATGTGATCCGTAATGTTTTATTCCCAACATTCTATGTACCTTTGAAACCAGAGTAGACAGTTTTTCTTACCGTTCCAAACTTTTTTTCCATTACTCAACTCTTCTGTTTTCAACTATGTGTAAAAGATATTTCACATGTAACTACGTCGCAAGGAATTTAAAAAAATTGGTGTTCGTAACAATATGTGTTACAAAACACCACACCAGGGACGACATCGACAATAATTGACTTATTTACAAACATATCGCGATATCGGTAGATTAAAAAGCATCCTTTATCGTTGTTCCTTGCATTTTCAGAGTCCTGCGCTGGCTTTCGATGTAACGATGGAAAGTGTCTGCCGACCGAAGGCCGCTGCAACATGCTCGGCGAGTGCTCCAACTCCGAGGACGAGGCTAATTGTACTTGTGCCGATTTTCTCAAGGCTCAACTTCTCCATCAGAAAATATGCGATGGCATAGCAGACTGTTGGGATTATTCGGACGAGAACGATTGTGGTAAATAACAATTTTTTTTTAAATAAATTAAAAACAGCAGACGACAGAGCTATTTTAGTTAGTGACGCCGCCACTGTGGGGGCGCTGCAGATTGGGTGGAAAGATCGGTCACCTTTTGTAGCCTTCATATTTCTGGTGATAAATCGCATTAATTATTATCGTCTACTTAATGATATATCATCTATATATATATATACATATATATAAACAGTTCGGTGACTGACTGACAGACAACGCACAGACCAAACCACTGGACGCTGAAAATTTGGGCTGAAATTTTGACAGTGCATTCCTGTAATAACATAGAGAGACACTAACAAGGAACATCACTTTGGTGTCCCCCTTCGATTTTGTTGAAACTTTTTTATGTGGAAGAGTATCAAAAACTGAGCGACACGTATTTTTTTATCTGTGAAAAAACGGGTTTAAGGAGTGAAACGCACCCTAAAAAATGGGGATGTTTTTCGTTTTTCGTCGATAACGTTTTAACCGTAGGAGATATAAAAATAATTCAAATTGCAACAACCTTTATTTTTTCTCGTACTATACATTGGAGATAAGAACGATGCAGATAACAACAAATTTCACATTGTTTATTGCAAAAAGCCAATTTTTTCATACGTATCTCCGAGAATTTTTAATCGATTGGGAAGTAAATTTGCATACATGTGGAAGATGGAAAAGTAGCGGATACGTGTTTTTTATTTTTCCGACATCTCGCAATTAAGGGGTTGAAACTGCCGTTCGATTTTTTCACCCCTTGAAAACGTTTTTCCGCAAATAAAAAAAATACGTGTCTCTTAGTTGCTGATACTCTTCCACATAAAAAAGTTTCAACAAAATCGGACACCACAGTGATGTTCCTTATAAGAAAGGATTTTTTGAAATTCCATCCCTAAGGGGGTAAATTGGGACATATCTTATTTTCTCGTATATAAAACAGTTCCGTGACATAGTGAAAGACAACGCACGGACCAAACCGCTGGGCCGTTGTGGACTGAATTTATAAGGAAATTCACTACAGCGCAATTAAATTTGTACATTTCCATGGTTTCATGAGTTTCACGCGAAGAAAGTCACGGCAATAACTGTAATTTCATATATATATATATAAAAAGTACATTAATACAGAATCCCACGTGGACGAAGTTGCAGGTCAAATCTAGTCTCTAATAAAAAATCTAAAAACTATAATTTAATGCATTTAATACAATGTAGAGTGCTAACTTGCGTGCAACTTCCAAACAAAACTACGTTATAATGTTATGAGAATTAACATTAAATGCTAAAATTCTTGAATTTTTACACCTCTCACCAGATTGGTGCTCCGAAGGACAATTCGTTTGTGGAAACAGCAGAGCCTGCATCGATCAGATCAAAGTATGCGACAGTTTCAGAGACTGTCCAGGTGGGGAAGACGAAAAGAAATGTGCCGCTCTCATAGAGGACGATATAGTTTCGAATTTGGTTCAACAACACCTTTCGACTTCGATAGACTTTGTCACAGAAGCAGATGGCGCGAGTATCGTTAACGAGTCCAACGATGAAGAACGAAAAGAAATATATCAAGAGGATCCCGTATCGTCCGAAGAAACGGAATACAGCGAACCATCCGGTGTTCCGGATGATCAGGAAGCCGTGGAATCGACGATACTCGAGACGACGACGTTTAGAATAGTCACGAAAGAATTGTCGCATTCGAGCCAGGCTAAAAGTCCCAAAGGCGTGGCTTTGGGCAGAGAAATCTCTGTAAATTTGAAAAACGGTTTGACTCATTCGGGAAATTCTCTGCAGGGTCAAAAAGTTGACAGTTTGTTCGAGAAGAGTGAAATTCACAACGAGGTGAACGGTTACAGCGATCGTGGCTTTTTGAGCATTAGAAAGAATGGAAAGTGGGGAAAGCTTTGTCTCAGCGGAATTGACAGTCTCCTCGAGGAGAAGAGAACCATATGGACCATCGAAGATCTTGGCCGAGCTGTTTGCAAAGCAATCACGTACCAGTGAGTGTAACGAAACAAGAAGCTCAAATATGCGCAATGGATTATCTGCTGAATTGTATAATTGATTCGTGCATTACATTTTTCTTCCTACAGAGACTATGAGAGAGTGGAGAGAGTCTTGGATGATAAAACGGGAAAGGATCGAGTCTATTATAGTCTCTTCTATAACGACAGACAATCCGAGAAGTCAAGCCTGTCGTTCAAACCATCGAAATGTCCGAGTGGCGAAGTTCTTCGTGTGAAATGCAAAAATCTCGAATGCGGTATTCGTACTCAAACTACGTCGCAAGCCAGGTAAATTAAAAAATCTAAGAAATCTCAATAATACAAGACTCGTATCGGCAAGAATTAAAATCAAAGAAAAAATATGCGACGTTACAGGATTGTAGGTGGCGGAAGTTCAGCAGCTGGAAGCTGGCCATGGCAAGTGGCATTATACAAGGAAGGTGAATATCAATGTGGCGGCGCACTGATTGGTGATCGTTGGATTCTTTCAGCTGCTCATTGTTTCTATCAGTAAGTTAATCTTTCAGCGTTTCCCGAAAAATATCGACCAAGTATCGACGTTATCGTGCGAGCTAAAACACCAGAGATATTCATGAATGATTATCAACGATTTTCTGTTTCTCCACAGTGCTCAGAGTGAATATTGGGTGGCGAGAATCGGTGCAACTCGACGTGGTAGTTTTCCAAGTCCGCACGAGCAATTTATGACACTTGATCAAGTATCGCTACATCCCGAGTACATAGATAGTGGTTTTATCAATGACGTTGCTCTGCTGAGACTCGAGACTGCGGTCACCTTCAGTGACTACGTTAGACCGATATGTCTGCCGAGCGTCGAGCCAAAGAGTGGAACAATTTGTACCGTCACTGGTTGGGGTCAGTTGTTCGAGATCGGCCGAATATATCGTAAGAATCCTCTCTATACATACGCGCATCTTCGCAAGTAAATCCTTCCTCGATTATCCAGAAGATATACGATCCAACTACTGTTCATTTTTCATCGTTTTCAGCCGATACTCTTCAGGAGGTCGAACTTCCGGTCATATCGTCCGAGGAGTGCCGAAGAAAAACCCTCTTCCTTCCTCTATACAAAATAACATCGGGTATGCTCTGTGCTGGACTCAACGATGGTGGAAGAGATGCCTGCCTCGGTGATAGCGGAGGACCTCTCGTATGCTCCGGACCAGATAACAGATACACTCTTCATGGTAAAATTATTCCTAGAAAGAAAATTACATGCTTAGCTTATCAGAAAAATTGTAAGAAGGAAATAATTAATTACCGCAGGCATCACCTCGAATGGATACGGTTGCGCGAGACCTGGACGACCAGGTGTCTACACAAAGGTTCACCACTATCTTCCTTGGATCGAGCGTACAATGTCGAAACTCGACTCACCGCCGTCCGTACCAATTTGTAAAGGTCACAGATGTCCTCTCGGCGAGTGTCTCCCAATGTCGCGCGTTTGCAACGGATATCTCGAATGTTCGGACGGCAGCGACGAACGCGATTGTCCGACATTAAATCATCGATGAGACTTTCTCGTATGATATACGACATAGATGATAGAAGAGAACGCATTCGTTATATATATTCATCGCGTATGCCAAAACAAAAACAAAAACATACGTGCGAAAGCGTGCAATACACGTAAATGTATAATAGTAAAAGAAAAAGACTGTTTAACGAAAGGTTTGAGGGGCAACAAAAGAAGAAATGATAAAATAACGACAATATGGCCAAGTATCGAGCGGCTATGGCAATATAAAGAAGAAGAAACTTGCCATACCGCGGGCCTTCTGTGCTAACTCGTAGGATTCGTAGCTGTTTGTGATAATATTTTTTTTCTTCGTTCTATTCGTTACGATAATCGTAGTAAGTAGAATATATCGAGGCAATTCACGAATCTCCCGAATGCCTGCCGAGAGCGTACATCGGGAAGGCTATCAGGCGAGACTCGTAGAATTGTTCGCAAGAGAGACCTGGCATTTTGATTTTTTACCGTATACGTTTTTTTTCGTAGGGTAACAGTGAGAAATCTCAAGGCCACGTCGACGATATCATACAGACGCACACACGCACAGTATCGACCCATGATTTTTCATTTTATACGAACACTCTTTGTATATATATATTTATATATATATGTAATAATCGCATCGTCTAGCTGCTAGGTGAATAAAGGAGAATTTTCAGAAAAAAAACATTTTATGATCGTATATCCATTATTTGTATTGAGAGACTGAGTTAAATAGAGACATCAGTGAAAATAATTTTCATCGTTACTTGCTCGACGAGCTGTTACAGTTGATTAACTGTAGCAGGTTAACAATTTTGTTCATACAACGAGATGGCGACGAAAAAAAAATCACCACTTTCGTCGAACTTTCTCAAACGTGCGATATTCTTCTTTCACAGCACGCGAATTATAATACGCAGATTTTATCGTTAACACGCTTATGAATTATACGTCTAGGATTAGCATGCGAATGATGGGTCGATAATAACAATCCCACGACGATAGGGATGGAAGCACCCAGCGCGCACATATCGTCCCGTCCGACGTTTTTCTTTCCAAGCAATTCCAACGCGTTACACATTTTTTTCTTTTCGATTTCGATATATTAATAACGTGGGAGAGTGGGAGAGACGGTGGCGGGAGGGCGAAAGGGACGAAAGGGCTTGGACAAAAGTTAGCCTTTTTTTTTGTTTTTCGTTTGTTGCTATAAGAAACGGTGTAAATGTATAAAAGTTCGGGCATAGGAGAATGAAACTTTTGTCCAGCCCGGGAACAAATCGGCTATTAATTCGTCGAATTTTTGGGCGCGAGGCGAATTTGCGCCGCGCACATAACGAAATTTTCTTAATTTAATCAATCTTCGGAACATACCGAGTATATTCATTCAAATTTTCTTTTGTTCGAGTATTCATACCGTGGCCGCGAATCGAAAAAAAAAACGAAGAATGTTAAAATGATGTGAACGATTGGGGTGTGAGTGTCAAGGTAAAAAGTTAATTTTTGTTCGCATTTAAGAATTAGTTGGCGTAAGTTGCAACACGCAATATAGAGGGCAAAAACAACCCTCCCTCTTCAATACCGCGAAGAGTTCGATAAATAAATAGTAAGAATAATACATTTCATGATATATCCCTTTACAAATAATATCGCTAGCGAGTTCGTAGAAATACGTTCGGATATTGTTGTTGGTTTTTCGTTTCGTTTTCTTTTAGGCTATCGATCGGAAGTTTTTGTTTACTTCCAAAAATATTTAAACTTACGCTTATCCAAGCGAGTCAACGGCGGTCGTGCTCAGTCCGTTTGAGCTGATAGTCGTCTTGAATTGCTCGGGCACCGGATATTCCACCTACGCGTAATGAATTTCATGAAAATATGAAGAGGTTAAATATGAGAATGAGAAAAGGCGAAAAACTCACATAGTCGCCGTTTCCCTTGGGCACCATGACGTTCATCTCGCTCGATTTACTGCTGATCAATGTGACGTCGAGAGAATTGGGACTCAAATACATCTGGCAACCATCAGTCTTATCAATTGATATAGTTGGCACTTTACCCAGCACCTGTCGAACAAAAACAAAAAGACAAATGACTCTCGAGTGTCGTGATGATTTTCCTTTTTTTTCTCCCCGATTAACCCGAGGATGTCACTGTCATGTGAATTTTGATACTGGCTGCGATGCGATGAGTAGTGAGTGATCGACGATTTTTTTATCTACGACTAGGTGTAAGGAAACAAGGCGTTTTGTCTTTTTCCAACGATATACGGCTGTACTTTTCGATCCGAGATATTGAGAAAGAGGAACAACATGCACTGGCAATTCGGTGAGCCTGCGAATCGATATGTCTTCCCTCATATCGTATTAAACCTTCAAGTTCTAAACATGAGAGAGCACGCAGGTGGGAATTTTCAGCCTGTACGAATAATCTGCGAGATCGACTGGAGAGAATGCCCGTTGGCGATAGTAAATTACATCTGGTCGGAAATCGTGACGGATGTGGTCGAGTGCCTGACGAACGAGTGGATGATGTGGAGGGTAAGTACCGGCATGGAAAACTCGTCGAGGGAAATTGTAACGGAGATATTTTTGTATGAATAAATAAGGTGATCGCTATGCTGTTCGTCTGCACTCTTCTCATTCACACGATTTACACGAAGTCAAGATGGATCGACGAGACGACTATAAATCGTGAAAATCTGAACGTTGTGGGCTGCAAGGTTCAGGATCTTGAGCTCAAAGTCAATATACTGACTTATAAGATGCAGTACGGTACTTGGCCACTTCCACGACAGATTCATGCCACTGGAATCGAAAGAGGAGTCAGAAATATTAGAGTGACGCTGACAAACTCGAGTGAGCGTAACGATTGGCTCAAGCACATGCTGCTCAGGTACAAAGATAATGTATCTTAGCAAAAAAAAAAAAAGGAGAAGTATAACTACAAAGTTTCATATGGTTTTCTGATCATTAATTGAAAATTATTATCTTTATATTACTCTTTCCACAGTCCGTCGGAGAACGCCTCGTGCGTGCCATATGCAAAAATAGGACCACGTTCGGTGCGTTGTCTAACGAAGCTCATAAATTTGGAGACCAAGTACATGGCGTCCAGATTCAGTCGGGATCCTTCACCAGCTTCGAACCAAACCAAATCGTCAAGATCAACGAGCGAAAGATGTATCAAGTACGAGAGAACGTCGAAGAAGAGCCTTGACGTCGATCGTACGAAGGAACTGCCAAAGAGCGAAAATTTGGGGGTAAGAACGAAGGAATGCGTCGATTCGTCGCGAAATTTTATGAACAACTGTTGGAGCGAGACTCAGGTCCTGAAATATCGGGAATATCAACAAGTTCAGCCGCGACATTGTCACGATATTGGCACGAAGAGAATACCGTCCAAGAAAATCCGTCAATTTGAGAAAAGTTCGGAGGAACGTGTAAATTCAACCCAGGAGACTCTTCATCAGGTGAAGGAAAAGCTCGAGAATCTTCATAGCGTGTTGAGGATTTGTGGAAATTCTGCAACAACGGAGAACTATGAGAGATGCTCCAAGAAGGAATTGGCCGAATCGATATTACAAGATCTCAAGATGATCGGCAATCTGCCGACTGAGAGCGAGAGCGATGGAAAAACGGTTGAATTAATAAAGCAGCCACAACCTTTGGACTCGAATACCGAGGATAGTCAATGCACGAGGGAAGAAGACGAAGAAGACGAAGAAGAAGAACAAATGGACAGTACGAGCGAGTATGAAAAATGTCGCAGCGATCACGATTTTTCGCCGAAACGAAGTTCCAAAAATATTTCGCAAATTTCTCATGAAAAATATCTTTTATCCAACTCGGAAAATATTCCAAGTAACGATAGTAGCTCAACGACAGAAATTCGTCTAAGAAAAAGATCTCGAAGACAGATATCGTACGTTCAAGATGAAAAAGAAGATTCCGTAGGTATCTCTCAAGAGATCGCGAAAATTCCAGCTACTATGAAAATAAGTGTCATAAAATCGGCAAACGAGGATTCGGAAAAATCCATATCAGTGGAGATTGAGAAAGAATTAGCTTCTTCGAGTCAAGCTGATTTATCGAAAGACAGTGACGTCGATGAGAAATCGACCGTTACATTATTTCGCGAGGCTCTGAAATTTAAGAAGGCTCTGATAAACCAGATCGAGTTTGACAGTGTCGAAAAAACGAGGGATGATTCGGGAATGCGTAAGAGCGATGGGAGCGAGTCCGACGATTCAATTTGGCCGAAAGTCAAGAGTTACTTCCAACCTAAAGTGCTTGACATCATTTCGGAGGAACAGTCGGCTAGCAGTTCGAACGAGAAGGCCACCAAGAATTGTGGAATAATTAATAATTCGGGAGATAAGGAAATATTCGCATTAAACGAATCTGCGTCGGAAAGACACACGGTCGGGGCTGCGATTGAGAATTCCGAGAGCTCGACGCTCGCCCTGGTTTCAGGATCTTCGGAATATTTCAGTCTGAATAATTTTGAGGAAAAAATGTTGGTTCAGATGTGTAACGACACCGGAGGAAAAGAAATCGAGAGTACCGATGACTGTACCGAAAACGATACGTTCATAAGGCAGGAGGAAGAAAATTCGCAAAAGAACATCAGCGATCTCCTTGATCGGAGCGTTCGAAATATTCGCGAGTATATCGACGTTTTTTCCCAAATGCAAAACGACGCGATTGTCGAGACGAGAAGAGCGATCAACGACGAAAACGATAATGACGACGCGTTCATACGTGTGACGAACACCTCGAGCGTCGACAGCATAACACATTTCGTAAACAAAGTTGCAATAACGATAAGCGAAGAATTGCCACATAAATTGTCGGAACCGGCGACAATCAGTCTCGTTGATCTCGAGACTCTAAAATCTGTCGAAGATTCACCCGATAGTTCGGATGACAAGCCGGAATTTTCGCTAAAACGACGTCCAGGCTCGATCTCACTGGCAGAGAAAAAATCGTCTACCAGCGAGAACGAATTGTCCAACGAGAATCTGGATGTCCCTTCTATCTTCGAATCCGTACATTCAGAAACAGACGACGACGATCGACGTCCAGCAGTCGAGATGGAAGCATTCTCGTCCGAGCCGTCCTGCAAAGAGTTGGTGATGGATTATTCACTGGAAAGTGACAGTGATTTTGTCGATGAAAAATTAGCCGGCGCGATGAATCTTATGGAATTTGAGGATGAACCGGAAGCAAGGGAGAGAGGCAATTTAGAGGAGAAATCGCGTATTCTAGATAGCCCGCTGACCGGAAGAACGGTGATTCGTGCTACCGGAAGTTCGACGAGTAATCTTGAGGCCCCTTCGACGAGCGGTAGTCTCGAGCTCGTCGACACCATGGAATATACAAAAACGAAACACTGGCCTGACGATATTTCCACCGGAGGGAGATCATTCGATGGAGAACTCGTAGATATCGAAGCATCGATGGATTTCGAGACCACGGCTGAAATATCAGAAGAAAATGTCATACCGGTAACGAGTAGCGTTTATCTCACCGACGAGGCTTCGTTTCTTGAAATTGAACAAAACTGTCGAACAAACAACGACGATGAATTAGTGAATGTAGAAAGTGCCGCGCGGATTCTCGAGAATTCCCATCAAGCGATTGGAATGGTCGAGAACGCTGTCGATGCAAAAACGGAAGTTAAGCTGAGAAAAGAAACGATAGAAGACACTAATTCTGTCATTAGTGAGACTGTCGCAAACTCGACGGAAAACGAGAGAGAAGATTTGACTGGGAATTTCAGCGAACGTCCAGAGTCTGGCGGTACGGTAATCATAACGGATTCATCCAATGTAAAATTGGAAAAGGATCAAGAATCGAGCAACGTCCACCTTACTGGCGACATTTCCGGGACATATATGGACGCCAGCAGTCGAAGTATTCTCAATTCCACCAATATGAGGTTGTCACTCGATAAAGCGATTTTAAACGCCGCGACAAATTTTCAACGGGACTCGTCGAACAAGTCGGCACGTGGATCCTCCTCATTGCCGTTAAAACAACGTGTTTTATGGAACACGCCGAAGAAAGGAACGTCATTAAATAACGCGAATGCCACAAAAACGAGAATAGTCGAGAAAAATGAGTCGAAGAGCGAGAAATCGAAGAGATCGTCGAAGAGCGTAAGAACGGGAAATCAACAACCGAGGACCACGCGATCACAGTCCTCGGACGTTAATCAGCCGAGAGTCAGAAGTAATTATAGTCTGAGAGGCACGAGGGATCTCGAATCATCCAACACGATCATGGGACGACCAATGGGCAAGAGTAACGTCGATGTACCTGAGAGGAGAAGTCGATCGTACGTTACACCGCGAAACAGCGAACCTTCGCCGAGAATTTCAGCGATATCGCAGTCTGTCGAGACTCAACGTCCAAGCAGAGCCAGAAAAGAGTCGGTGATCAGTGAAACGAGCGTTGGAAGTGGACAATCAACTTGCACCCCGAATGTTGGAGGTCCCTTGAGATCTTGCGTCAGCAAAACTACGTCGAAATCTTGCATCCCAATATTGCGAAGTAGACTGGAAGCCGTGAGGCAAAGTAGTCAGGAGAAACGGGCGAAAAGTCCAATGAGATGTCCATTGACGATATCAACGAGTTCCTGGAGTCAAGAAAACCGTCTTACCAGCGAAGCGGCACTGATAGGAAATATTCAGATGAAAGGAAATCACGATACTGACCAAGTGGTGAAGGGAGAAACGAATATTCTCGATTCGGTCGACACGTTTGAGACTCTTGAAAAAGTGGATGGTACGAACGAGGAGTCGACCGATAAATTGCCCGAGAGTCGTACGGTCATTTACGTAAATATCGTGACGGAACAAGAACACAAGAGCGCGACTCGTGTCGTCGATCCGAAAAAGTTTCTCGAATATCTTAAAGATCGAGAATTGAAAGTTCAGAGCGTAGTCAATCAGGAAATCGGCACCGAGGGATCGGTCGACAGATTCGATTCAACCGAGTCTGGCGCTCACAGCTCACCAAAAATCCTCACTATCGTGTCTTCCGCTGTTGACGGCGAAAGTCCAAGCGAGCAGAGTCTTCTTCCACCGCCCTCTAATAATTCAGCGGCCGCGGGCCGTTCGTGGTCATTGAGGGTCGAACATCGTGAGATCGAAGTCTCAGCTAAACCCTCGGTTACTGACACTAGTACATCGATATCCGATCTGCCTGATGCCGAAATAGAAACGAGAAGGCCCGACGGTAACGAAAAATTTCAAATATTCCAAGTACCGAAGGAACTCACGAAAGAGGAGTATATTTTACTACTCGAGGCTCTCAATCAAGATCCGAATCTTCACCAATTGCGAGAAATGCACAAGCTGTGCAGCAAACTCGGTCTGGGCTTTCACGAATGATCGTCGTGCGAGAGTGGAACAAGAGACATTTGTCGATCCCTCACTATCGTCAAGATATTTGTTGCGTGCATTTTACTTATTTTTTTATAACGAAAGATCACATTTATTTTGTATGTTTGTATCGTATGAATTGTGTTCTCGAGGATCTGTACGGAGAATACATTATACGTATAATTTCGAAGATGCCTCGAAAAAAAAAAATTATCACGTGTCTCGCTTACCTGCATTTGTACACTTTGGCAGTTGACAAACTCGATACTGGAGACGAGAGAATCGAAAACTATCGAGGATTTGCGACAGGAGTCGATTACTATGGAATTGATTTTTCCTTTGACCGTCATAGTACTGTCCTGGCAACGGAACATGTAAACGACGTTGTTCATCTCGGCGTTATCCACGAACAAATCTTTGTTGCCTTTGTGATATTCCTGAGGAGAATAACAAAAAGAAAACGGTGCTAAAATTTTGGTTTTTTTCTATAATTTCCTCTAATTGGAGATAATTATTTGGAATCGTTAATTCAGTAGTCAGTTTACGGTGCATTAATTAATAAGAAACTTACAACGAGCCATTTTTTGCCGTCACGGGTGAATACCGGGGGTTTGTCAATCGGTGCATTCGCTGGTGGTACGGATTTCTTCGGTCCCTCGTTTGCCGCGTTACTCGTGACCGGTGCCTTGAATGGCGCGGGTCCGGTTCTCAATGATGAATTCTTATGAGTCTGCATTTCCGAAGTGACTTTCTTCAAAGTTCTCGTGATATCTTCACCCTGATTAATCTGCGCGAATAGAGCACTTCTGTCATCGTTTACGTTTCCCAAAACGTCACCTAGTGGCATCATCGCTGGTGGTGGCGGAGGTGGCATTCCACCGAGTGGCGGTGGTACAGGAGCACTTCCGGTTTTCGCCCACACGAGACCCGTCGTATGATTCTTACGTACGTATTGTTGAAGCTCCGAGAGAGTTTGAACCCAGGCCTTGCACCACTCCACGTGAGTTTTGTCTCTGAATAATTCAACGACGATATAATAAATAATCATTGAACGAGCGAGACTCTGGCGATTGAGTCGAGGTATTAATGATCTGACTGAATGGTCAATTTACTTTTCCTTCCAGTCTTTCAACACGCGATTGGTATAAAACTGTCCAGCGTCGTTCATTTCCTTGACGTAAGGAGCCGGCGTGGGTGATACCGCGACCCATCCGAGAGCAGGGATGCTCTCGCTGATTGCCGACAAGTGATTGAAGAATTGTGAACCACGATTCTTCTCGCGAAACTCCTGTATCTCCTGGATCGTTGTTGACGTCGGTCCTAGTAAGGAAACTTGCTCCGACTGGCCCGCTGGTGCAGGACGACTAGATGCAGTTCTTATGAACTGCAATTGAATTCTACGAAGGACAGAAAGAAAAACGTGAATATCCTTCCATTTCCACTAATGAGTTTTTTTTCGGGCATAGACGGAGCGCTGGAACGCTTCGATTCTTTTTCCCTCCGTACCAGGATAAAATAACTCACTGAAAGGCTTTGTCTACTAGCTTGCTGTGCGACGCAACATCGCCACCGATCTTCTGACTGAGCTTGAGGTACTCGCTGACCGGTCCGGCCACGAGATCCTCGTAACTCGCGACTGACATGCTTTTTGCTGTTTCCGTAACTATCGCGGATTCGATCGAACTCGACGTGACTGTAGAATGCTCGCCGTTGGAACGATTTGGCCTCTTCGGTGATGGTGTCTTTGTCTGTACCGCTGTCTCTTGTGTTTGCGTTATTAATTTCGTCGGTACGCTCTCCAAACGTTTTGTAACGTTTTCCAATCTCGTCACCAGCTCCTCCAAGTGTTCCTCGCGACCGTCAGTCTCGCAGCCTGTTTTCAGAAACAAAAATAGGATTGAAATTTTTTAAATTACGAATTTAATAAAATGATTTACAAGAGAAGAAACTGTTCACCCACAATTTTAATTCGTGGATTAAGTAGTAAAAAGCCTTATCTAACATAAAAATAAAAAACATGTTCCAGGACACAAAATTAGAACGAGAGAGAGAGAGAGAGAGCGAGAGAGGAAGAAACAGAGAGATGAGACGAATGACACAATCATCTGAAATACTCAATGTCGCTTCGACGAGGACTTATGGAAACTGATCAAAAATATTGTATCAATGCATCCTTCTCTCGATTTGCTGGTGCAGCTTTTTTTCTAAAGTGTTAAGCGTGTCAGATTAATATAACGTTCTCTCACAAGCAACACAGTGTTAGTTTATTAAATCCCATGAAGGAAAATGCCTCGAACCGCGCGAAATTTATTTATACTCCCGGTCCTAACTATGTAACGCATTATCCCCAGTTATGTAAATCGAACGTAAGATTTCGAGATGGAACAACGCTAGATATTCCAACGTTTGATCCGATTTAAGTACGAGTCTTCCATAATACTTGCAACGGCGCACTATCGTTCGGTTGAACTATTCGACATTATAATCGAGGACCGTCTATCGCTCACCGAACTATTCAACGATAATCGGCGCAAAGGGTTGGTCGAATATCCGCTCGGTTGCCTTCGGTCTTTCCAGAAACCTCGACGACTAACTGAGAGACGGTAGAGGCAAACCCACGGATATCAAAGTGTACGGCCAGAATATCCGGCCTATTAATAGAGAGGAAGCCGCGAAAATTGTGTAAAAGCAATATGGTAGAACGAGAGATTGAGAGCGAGAGAAGAAAATACGTGGGCGTGGAAAATCGTTCTCTAGCGTGAGATCAACCCGAATATTATCCCGAGCTTTTCACGAATTCGAGAAACACCTTTCGTTCGATATATAAAAAAGCGACTTGCGACCTCGCGAGCCTCGATCCAATCCCTCGGATCTATCGGAGATTTTCTCGAATATAAATGTTCCATCATCGCACACCAGACGATCACGACAAAGCGGACGACGAGCTTGTTATAAATATTTTTCATTCACGACAATTGCGTTAAACGGCAAAAACCTCAAAGAGTTTGGTTTCTCTTGAAGCAGTTACCATTTTTGTGCCACGTATTCGACGCATCGCTTTACCCATGCAATTGTTCATCCTGCGTAGAAAACAAACATCAAAATCGACGATTAAAAAAAAAACAAAAACGAGACAATATCGTATTAATCGATAATTAACGATTGACAATTCATCAATGCATTTTATCGTATCGTTTAGAAAATTTGTATTGATAATTAATCTTCCTAACCGGAATGCACAACGGGTCCAAGTGGGTCGAAATGTACTCTGTGCTCGCTCGTGTTCCTCGCAGCTTGCAATAGATCGGAGAAAAATCTGTGACGTCTGAGCGCTAGTTCATCCCTCGCGACAGGTGTTGCAGGTGGTTCTTGCATACCGTCGCATCCCTCGGACGGTTTGTCTGGCTCGTCCTCCTCTTGAGACAGCCATCGTGGCAGAGTTCTTATCCCGGACGCTTCTTTCGTACAATACATGATTATAGTTTTCGACACGGCGATGAGAGAGAAAGTATGTCTTAACGAGTGATAAATTAACGTTGATTTTCTTTGATTATTTTGTTTTTATACCGTTAACGATATAGAAAAATCGTCACGTCTCGTACGATCGTCGCTCATCTCGTTATCGTCGCAATTAATTATCACTTGCGATACATCGAACGTGTACTTCAATGGCTTCGCAAACAATGAAGTCATGAGTCAGCCAAATCCAGAGATAAGAAATTTACAATACCAGGAGGGATGAGCTGTCGATTGTCTCGAGCCCCACGGCTTAAGTCTTAATCGATGACTCTGTCGGCGAGCTATCAAGTGCCTGTTCAAACTGTGTATACGTTTGTAAATTAGCCAAACCCTCTGGGGGGCCTAGCACGACGTAGCACCGCGATAATGAGAAAATTCAAGATAAATCGATTTCCAATCTACTTTCAATTTTTATGCACAAATAAATTTTATCGTGAGTGACGCAGATGACGGCAAACTCGATTTAATTACTTTGCATGTAAATCATGTAAATCATGTAAATATACAATTAATTCGAAGAGAGGCATACGTTTGATTTTACTGATTTTACTATTTTAAATATTCAAAGTTTATAATTAAACTCTCCTTATCTTGGGACTATTGTGATTCTTACAGCCCTGTTGAAAACTACGTTAACGAGATGAACGAGACTCGAGCGAGGAACGAATAAAAATAATAACACGGCTTTCTCGTTTTCTTTTCTATATTTTTTGTTTTGTATTTTTTTGTTTAATTTTCTCCTTTATTGAAAATTGATACCTTCAGTTACCGGTGGATCTGGCTCGTCCTGGCCTACAGGAGCCTCGAAGACGGAATCATCACCGTCCTCGTCAGGTCCATCGACCATCGTTCTCTCGATATAAGCCGGAGCGTAAAGACAACCGAGTTTCGGTATCGTCTGTCTATTTTCTTGAACGGCGTTAAATTCTCCACCGACATTCGTATCCGTAATTTCTCTCGTCGAGCATTCGGACGTTGTCTTGACGCTTGAATTTTCCTCGATCGACGTTGGCAATGACTCCAAACGCTTTTCTTCCTTTATCTCGTCACGTTTCTTCGTTGATTCGGGATCGCTCGTCGCGTCGCTTTTCTCATGATTGTCCGAATTGTCGCGAGGTGAGTTTGGCAACGAGGTCGTAATGTTGACGATTTTTGTAGCATCGCCGTTTAGTCTTTCGGACGATGAGGATAACTTGATCCCGTTTTTTTGTACATTCTCGATTTCCGGACTCCCCGCCGGTTCTTGACTCGAAGGATCGCTCTCGTTGTTCCTCTTGTCGCGTTTCGACTTTTTCGAACTCTTGTTGCATACACAGCACTTGAACATCTTGAAACAATTCTACTCTTCTACGTTACTTTGGCGATTATTTGTCTTTTTTTGTTCTATCTCTTTAAATTAATTAAATTATTCGTCGCTAAAACTATGATCGATAAAATTTTTGATTTGCTCGATAAAACTTAACGACCGTTCGTCGATATTGTTTTACTAGGAATAATACGTTTTACCGTTTTTTAAATTCTACTTTATTTTACTTCAATAATAATATATTTTTTATGGGTATCTTGAACGCATCAGCGATTGCGATAACGAGACGTAGATTTAATCTGAACTTTGTGGAAATGTCAACGATTTATCACCAACAATCTTGTTTCGTGTATGTATGTGTGTATTTATGTGTGTAGGTATATGCGTTGCTCGTATTTATCACAACTTATCGAACATTTGGGCGTATCACTTGTTTCCTTCTACCTCAAATTCCTCGTTGTAAACGAAACCGTCGAGGACGAGGTTTGCCAAAGCTCGTTTAAAATATCACTTCGACGCCGAGAGATTGTTCACCGTTCGGTCCACGATGTACAGGCTCATCTTCGAATTATATTTTGTGTAATTATGTATGTTGCATATCTCTCTCTCCCTCTCTCTCTCTCTCTCTCTCTGTCTATTCACGAGATTTTTCCGGATATCCTCCACCTGCGTATATACAATAGTTTTAGAATTAGTTTTTGTTCATCCCTGACTGGCCTCGGAGTCAGGATGCTAGATCGTTTAGGCAGCGATAGATCAAGCTCTTCGCTGCGTATAAGTTAAATAATCGAATAATTCCGTTGATTAGTCACATCGAACGTCGAGAGATAACGAGCTCTCGTTTGTCAATTGTCGAAGCTCCGGTTGACGAGCCGATTGACAAACGGGTAGACTGAAAGGACCAGTCGTTCTTTTAGGCCACGGGCAAGGGTGCGGATCTGACGAAATGTCTCACTGGGCTCCTCCTTCATCGATCGCACGACCAAACGACCGGGTGACAATAATCACCGAACAATCACCCTCTGATAATTGTTTAATCGAGAAAGTGAATGAGTGAGAAAGAGAAAGTGATAGAGGCTTGTATTTGTCGGTCAATCTTGCTCGACAATAGCAGTCGAACAGCCGAGAGAAACACGAAACTGCGAGAGGCAGTTCACGATGAGATGGAACTGCCCGCCCTCGACTATTTCCGGGGGTGGAGGAAACTCTGGCTGGTTCGAGCTATGTCGAGGGTGCTGCCACCAGGAACACCGCGGCCGAGACCCGAGATCCTTTACCACGACGGGGCTTGTGCAACTATCCACCAAACCCCAAGGGAGGGACTTTGGGATCGTCTCGAATGAAATTCGAGCACGCGATTTTCTCTCCCTCTCTTTCACCCAGTTGACGCAACTCGTCGTTGGCGATCATCCCTTGCTCTTGATCGTCTCCTACGTAAATAGACTGGTCACAAACAAATAAACAAATAAATAAATAATATATCAAGGTCAGCATGTTTTTTTTTATAAATGATTTCATGGAATTTCTGTGAGCGACGAAGCATCAGTTTTGTAAATAAATTTATGAGGATGTTGCAACAATGAATAATAAAAATTAATAAATATAATATCGATAATCGAAGGGTTGAGAAAAAAAATCTTAAAGTGAATTTAATTATTTGACTTGGACAAGATCGAAGAAGAGAGTGAAATTGGAATTTTTTGTAAGTATGAGATAAATGTTTTTCTATATTCAAATGAAGATATTTGTATTGACAATATTACAGTCACGAATCCTATCTCCATTATCATCGATCAAATTTAATATTGAATTTAACAGTTTGATCGATAATTAAATTTGTATGCGTTTTTCGAAAAATTCAAGATTTCAATAAACCCCCGTAATGGCCGAATTAAACAGGAGCCCGTTTGTGCGAGAAACACGAAAATCTGCATCGTCGAGTCGAATACAAAATTTATTATTATCCCATATAAATATTGATTAATTAACTAGTTGGGACGTGTGCGAATATTTTATCCCTCGGGTCAAGTATCGGGGCTCGTTAATCAGGGTAATTAATCAGTCGTATAAAGGCTGATCCAGCCCGGCGACATCTCACCGTCATAGGAGTTCGTCGTCCCGTTACCGGTCGCGTGTATTTACAGTTACACCGTATCTCCGATGCTTTTTGAGAAAAAGAATCGTACGAGGGGAATGAGACGTGCGAGAAATGGGGATACAAAAAAAAAGTAATAAAAATAAAAATTAACCTGTTTGGAAAAATGTATTGCACGCAATGACAGGAAGGACCGGCTTCGAGAATCAAGAAGTTATGCGTACGGTATACGACGGAGGACACCGAAAAACAGGTTTACGGTTGATACGTTTTTTGACGTAAAACACGACGTTACCATTTGTCCTCCTCGGCGTTCTCAGATTCCTCTTTATTTTTTTTATTTTTCGCCATTTATATCTTATCATAGATATATATAGTCGTCGTCGAGCCTCGGTAATGCGGTATTAAGACATTTTAGGCGTATACTTTATCCAACGTGGCAAACGTCCAATTGTTATATAAGAAGAAGAATCGATCGATCCCCGCAAGCCCTTTAAAGGTCACTGGGTAAAGGCTGTATTACTTAGTTATATATATTTTGTCGATTAACATATGATGAAATGGATTAATTTCAAATTGTACATATTTCGTCAAATTTTGTATTATCTGAAGAAAAAAGAAGCAATTAGATTGTATTAATTGTAACGATGAAAGTAATAGATGTCTGTTATGTGAAATAATATATTATAATTGTCGACAAAGGTACGTTCTCAATGTCCAAAGAGTCCAAAGTGTTTATACAAAAATTATGTCGACTCACGATTTTTCCAGAGTTTTAGCAAATCCTTGTAATTTTCCTTAGCTGGAGCAATCGTATTTTCGCACTCTGTACTTTCCGCATGCGGCATTTTGAATAAACGGGACTCTGATACAACTCGATCGTATTAATTATCAGCTGACGCGGGTATTTCAGTGGCTTATTATTTTATAAGGTTCGCGAGAGAGCCTCGAGGAACGCAGGAGTGTAAGAGCGACGAAGCGACGACCGCCAAGTCCTGGACTCAACTGGAACACCTGAGGCCCGATCGCCAATAAAACGATGGATAACTCGTATGTTTGTTCCGTCTCCTCGTTCCCTCTCTCATACACACATGTACAATGTTGCCCCGCCGAACGTTTGAAGATACTGTACATTTTTTCCAGTTTCTTCTTCGTCCTAACCAACGTCAGCTGTTGAGACACCGATTGCGTCGATGATTCACTTCGTCGATCGTAAAAAATCCAAAATCGACGTTCAACTGTACGTATACGCGGTATGTTACTGTTCGAGGGTAAATCAAACGTTTCCTCAAAATTTTCAGATCTTTTTCATTATCCGCCAGCTTGGAACGCGAATTGGAAATACTCTTTAATGTTTGGTGTCACGTTGAACGAAGGAAAATATCGTACAATATTTCTTGATCTGTAATGGCATTCAAAATAACAATTGCGATGCAACTACGATTACGTTTGGGAATGAAGAAGAAAACTTAATTTGTTTCGAAGATTTTTAATAGATTTGATGGAGAATGCCCCATATGTAATGACAGAGTACACATCCTGACCTAGCCAAGGCGGCGAGGACGCGGTGACGACGCCGGTGTGAATGTTTTCGACATGATTTAAGTCCCTGCCACGACGTCACGTCACAAACTCGTTTAGGAATTTCGTAATTGCGAGAATTTGCAATAGACGAAGGACGAACTGGCATTTGCAATGACTAATCCAGGCTCTGCCATTGAATTTTCATTGGTGTTACTAATCGGTTTTTAAATATATATATACTAGGGTTTTGATTCTGTCAACACTGTAGGACCTCGCGTACCTTGACTCTGTCACCCATTTGGCGGCCATTGTTCATGGTGCTGATGATCGATTGTAAAAAAAAATGTAAAAATAAGTTTTCTCGAACAATTGTTTTATGTACCAGGTGTTTGGATGACAGGCGCATGACTCACGCCCGACGAAACTCTTCGTGGGAGTTCCGTCCGACCGTTGCGGCGCTCTTATATGTCATGATAAATGTAGCGATGGAAAAAGTAACAATAACGTCGTTTAAGACTGTACTCTCATCGACGTTTTCTTCTTGTTTCATAAGCACAAATACATTTGTCTGGTGCATCGAGATTGTTATCTCTCGTTGTTCATTGCATGAAAAAACAATTGCACGATGGTTCGTTCCAGTGAACGACGAGGGAGAGATTCCCACGCATGAATAATGAACAGACGTTTTCGGGACAGTTCGTACACAAAAGTAGTGACTGTGGTGCATTCGGTCTCAGCGATAAACATGAAAATACATTCTATTACTTACCGGCTTTGAAGCTGTGGAACCGTCGTTGATTCGTGGGTTTTATAATACACTTTCCGTCGGTCTGCCTTCACTTATATAAACGCGTACGAAAAATTAAAAACTCAAAGCACCACAAACAAAAGTTTGATCACGACACTTTGACGGTACATCCACAAGTCTGTTGGGGCGTCTGCCGGATGCCGGAACTGACGCAATGATTCAGCCTCTCTCGCGCAAAATTAAAATGGCCGCGGCGCAGCCGCCGTTCCGTCGTGCGGCATTTTCAAAATGTTCGAAGAATACGTACTATGAGTTTGGCGAATCGATTTGCGATAACCAAAAAATTGAGATGTTTGATAAACTTAAAAAATGGTTGATCATAGATATATACGTAAGCTGAAGATACTAATATTTTTAATTTATATTACAGATGAAAAATTTAATTTACAAAAATTATCGGTACGAAAGGTTCTGATCTAACCAACTACTCGAACGGTAAGATTGCGGAACCACTCTGGTGGTAAGGTTGGCACGAACTGAACCTAAATTCATGTTGTTACGACAAGCAACAACGATATATTCTATCTGGTTCTATATAGCAGCCGGCGTTTAGTGTTGATTCTTTTTATTCGACAATACAGTTTTAACTCGTGAACTTAATCTCATCTTCTGCAACATATTGTGACTGGCCTTTATGACAGTATGATCGTGCTAAGTGCATAATAGTAACAATGCCACGTCAGCAGCACCAATCTGCTGAAAACCCAGCAGAATTCACTGTTATTTTTCTCGTTGATCGTTGATTAGACTAGTTGACTAGAAACAAGTTTGACAGAACTCGGTACAACAAAATGCAGCGGCCGTCGTTGACCCTCATTTTGTCAGGCATTTTCTTGGCCTATATAGTGCATACCATATATTCGTTATGTTTATTGTTTATACCACCGGCATGTGAAGATGGACAAAAATGTCTTGTATCCTACTTGCGAGACGATCCATCCTTGGAACTTCACATGTTTGCTTCACCCGTGAGCAAACCTTTTCTGAAGGATGTTCTTCACGTCCATTCTGTCTCGCCATTCAATTACACTATCACACATAAAATGTACGTACTGTAAAAAAAAAGAAAAATGCTTCAAATATAACTTTACGTGTCGTAGCCATCTAATTTTTTTGCATCGACAAATTCTGTCTATGCGAGGGAATTCCGCAACGCTGGATTCTTACTATACACGTATTTAAAATCTTAGATATTTATCATTGAAACAAACATTATCTTATTCACATCCACAGGCCCGTAGCTATGAAAATTCCTTCTAAAACACGGAATAACGGAACATTGTTCTTACACATTGTAGTTGTGCCAGCGTCTTCGACAGATTCCAATTCCTTCCACAAACTTCAGCAGGTGCTGTACAATATTCAAATTTATATATGACGCTCGTCGTGTTTTTGCTAAAAAATCTTTCTTACAATTTTATGTTGCAGCATCCACATATGGTTTACTCGAGAATAAAAATGACACAGTTTGTCGTACCACAAGCCGAGACTTTTAATCTACTCGGAGAAAAAAAGTCTTCCAATGAAAAAGCACCGAAAACGAATACGGTGAAACCAATGTCGCATCTGAGAAGCCAAGTGACATTTACAATGATGACCAACGATATCCAAATACCCCTGAACAATGTACCGATGGAACTCGTGGGCGACTTAAAGTGCGAACTCTTTTTTTTTCTTTTGATTAATCACTGCTGCGACTTCATCTTCGAAGAATGGGAATTATACAAATTTTTGCATATTTTTCCAATAGAGTGATGCAAGGGGGCATATTTTTGCCGATCGTCAAGTATGATTTTCTACAGACGCGACACAAGGATCTTGTCCCTATAAACAGCAACAACGAGACAATGGACGTTACGATAAATTATGCTCCCATCTCGCTTGGGAAACTTCGATTCGTACTCCAGGTCGAAGCATCGATGCAAAGTCTCAAAAAGCTTGGTTTTTCCGATAAGGACGTTGACGAGGCAAAAGGAATTTATGCTGATACCAATATTTATCTCCTATCGGGCACAATATTGATCGCCTCTGTACATGTAAGAAATTGGATTCTAAAAAGGATACGAACGTTTTATCTTTGACCAGGTATCATAACACATTGTGTATATTTCTCATTGCAGTTGCTCTTTGACTTTCTGTCATTCAAGAATGATATCAGTTTTTGGCGCAGTAAAAACAATCTACAGGGTCTTAGCACGACGACCGTAGTCTGGCGTGCGTTCAGTCAAATGATCGTATTCTTATATCTTCTTGACGAGAAATCGTCTATGCTGATCGTAATACCAACGGGAATTGCCACCATCATAGAGGTACATAATTTTAGTAGTTTTCTCTCCTCCATTCATCATTGTCTTAATTATGTTTGTCAATTGTCAATCACTAGCTGTGGAAATCGAAAAAGATCTTGAGATTAGAGATTGAAAGGGGCACGGGTCTTCTCCCAAGGATAAAAATACGAAGTACTCGTAGCGATTCCGGCGAAGCAAAGACCCGGGAGTTTGACGCCGAGAGCATGCGATATCTGAGTTATCTGCTGTATCCGCTTGTTACCGGAGGGGCGATTTATTCATTACTGTATCAGCCTCATAAAAGGTATTTACTTTGCGTACACTCAAGGCTTTTGTTTTTTCACGTTTATGAGGTAAAAAATGTGTCTTTTTTTTTACAGCTGGTATTCATGGAGTATTAATTCATTGGTAAACGGTGTTTACGCCTTTGGATTTTTGTTTATGCTTCCGCAGTTGTTCGTCAATTACAAATTAAAGTCGGTAGCTCATTTGCCCTGGAGATCGTTCATGTACAAGGCGTTCAATACCTTCATAGACGATATATTCGCATTTATAATAACGATGCCTGTAGCTCATCGAGTGGCATGCTTCCGTGACGATGCAGTCTTTCTCGTCTACCTCTATCAACGATGGTGAGTTTCTTTGATTTCGAGCTTTCAAATAGTTTTAGTTTCAATACCCGTTTCTTATTTGAAACGATGTTTCAGGCTGTATCCGGTAGACAAAAATCGCAGAGACACAGAGACGATAATGGAAGAACCTAGTGGGCCTAGTTCCTCAACATCGACGAATGACAAGAAAAAGCAATGAGATTGCTATAGAAATGTACTTAAAGTAATATCGACAAATTTTCTCATACGTATGTCTATTAAATTATCGATCTTCCTCACTGTTTGCATTGGGATACTTCGGACAGGAGATCAATAGTCGCGTTCTCGTTAGCCTATGCATGGACAATTATTCACGAGACTATAGACATTGTACAAAGTGGAACTTTAACATTATTTTCTTTAAATTTTCCTACATTCACAAAACCCTTTTTATCAAGAGGCTTTCAGTGTTATTGGTTTATAGAGGAAGCTCATGTGAATGAGGATGAATTACGAACAAGGAATGTACTAGTTTCAATTTTCACCCTTTTCTACTAGGTTTCCTGATAGCCAATTTTTCATCAGCAATAGCAGTAAGAGAGCATCATATCCGTAGGACTGCATATGGATACTCTTTAGATAAGACAAATTGAACGAACGAATAATTGGGGTAAAATTACGAGACTAGTGTTAAATCTGATCACTAGGTGGCAAAAATCATGTTATTTCTCGTAAGTGGTCGGGTTACATTTCATTTTAAGAAATACGACAGTCAAATCTACCTAGTTACTAAGGGAGCAATCATGCGGGTGGTCCGAAGATCCTTTCATCGAGGAATCTCTGGCTGTACACAACCCAAACCCAAAATTCATGTGTTTACTTTGTCTGATTGGTTCACTTCAAAAATTCAACGGGCATCCCCGTAGCTCCCATATTTTTTATCGCCGTTAATTGTTTGTTATTGATCAATTAATAGCCCTTCCTGTCCTCTCACTCAATATGATTTTTATGAAAAAAAAGCTGACCACGTGATGTATCAGTTTGTGTCATTTTAAAACTACCGAAAGAATACTGTATAATTCCACCGAAGAAGGGTTAGTGTCCACTATGAAACGAATCGATTAAATGGTTCAAATTTTCTAACAGCTTTATAAACATGATTCGTGTCCTCCCATGGGGATATACCCGATGATCAAAATCACTCCATAAAATTAACGCCTCCACCGAAATAAAGAAAAATAGGTCGCATTTGATGGCCCCTCCACACCGTACAACTTTTGGTTGAAACATTTTTTTGTGATGTCGATAATTACCGAGTTATTTCGGGTGGCAGAAATAAAAGGGACACCCTGTATATACTGGCAGTCCGTACGCATCGCTAACATACGTCGAATGGCCAGTTTCTTCTCCACTAATCATTGGAATGACGATTCTAAGATTTATTGCAAGTAATCATAGATTGCCGAATATTAAATAATTATAAACAAATATGAATTCGAAATTTTGTTATTGCACTATCATATTTAATATAATTAAACAATTGATATATATTAACTTAGTTTTTAGTGTTTATTCATACAATAACATAATAATGTTTTTCTGTAACAGGATTGTGCGGCATAGAACGTGAATTGTTTAATTTTTTTAAATCATCCGTGAATTCTAAGTTATCACCAAAAAGATTATTTGATTCGGCTAACGTCACGGAGATGAACTGCCCCTTCGTGGACAAATCTCCTTATTGTTGTCTCATTGATGATCTTCGGAGCGTTTCAACCGTTTCAACTGAGAAGCGCGAGAAAAAGACAATCAACGACAGTGAGATATTGTCGGTTGATTAATCCGTTAAAACAGTACTTATTATCGTGATGAATAACCCATTTAAAGTCTCGATGAAAAAGGTTCATATTATTTATTACGTTGTCACATATTCAAGTTAGCCACTGTTGATTATCTCAATCAAATTTTCTACCGGGTACATTTTGCGAAAATTGTAACCAACAAAACTGTCGTACACTTTGCAATAATTTTTGTTTTTGGAAAACCATATACCCATACGTCGGTGATACAGACCATCGAAAGGGCTAAATATATTTTTTATTTTTTTAATAGAAATTTTTCGTAACGCTCCTAATATATTCTTATTAATAAATACCGAATTATACAACGCACACATGGTATAACAAAGAGATCGATATTCATAAAAGGTACACATAAGAATTTTGAAACTCACTTTCTCCAGGCCCCCAAGACCGCGAAGCCTGCTTGTACTGAGAAAATTGATGATTGTCAGTCTGGCAAACGAGGTCGGGAAAACAGCCCGGATGATTATTATACCACAACACAAAAAAAAATTAGAGAAAAGTCATCTCAGGTTGATGTCAACACTAACTCAAAAAAATCAGGAAACTTAGATGGTACTAATGAATCGAACGTATTTTCAAAAAAACAACATAAATGTTGCAAAAAAATATGACTTATAATGTTCTTGATATGAATCAAGATAGTGTCTTTTCTAACAAAATATGCCTTTTTTCTTCTCAAATTCTCAGGTGCAGAAAATGATAACGGCGAGCAAACAACGTATAAGACATCCTGTGAATTCAGTGATGAGAATTGTCCAAATACTATAAAAACAGTGAATACTGATAAAATGGATGAAAAGGTTGTTGATTCGACCACTGTGCCATTGGATCCCGAATTTGGCACAGATTTCCATGATTTCTTTGACGAGCCTTTTGACGACATTATTGAAAAGGCTCCTGATCTTGGAGAATTTCGTCGTTGTAAAATTTTAAATATCGAACGAGATAAACGTGGCACAAAATTAAGTGTGCAAGATATTAGAGAAAAGTCTACTGCAAGCGTTCTATGTTCTGGTTTTTGGTAAGATAGGAAACAGATTTTTCTTGCAGGCATAAAAAAGCCTCGTGGAGCATGTTTTCTGATCAATCTGTGATGCCAATATATTCCATATATTTTAAAACATCAGAATAGCACGTTTTGAAAAATACAACCTTTATGGAAAAGTGGTGGACTTTTTTTTGCATGCCCAGCAAAGTTAGATCCGAGGTCTGATTTCGTGGGTTCGGAATAGGCACAATTATTTGATAACCAAGATATTAAAAATCATTGGGGTAACTATCTGCTTATGCTGTAAATATTTGTTGTATATTGTTATATTCATTAGCTGGGCTACCTCATCATATATGCATGACGGAGTTTCTACAGTGAAATGATTTCTAACAAGCCTTGCACTTCCAGAGTTTATATGTGTAAAACGAGCAAGCAATGTGAATACTTAGATTTAAAGCATTGGATCTGTCTATTAGAGTTCCCAAATACTTTCAGATTTTCGAACTCAAATACAACCCCTAATGACATTCTCGTAATATGTATCCAAATAAAATTTGCGCACAAATTCTCGATACTTTACCATTTTCATAAAAAAGTTAAAACAGCAGCAAACGTAACTTTGCATGGAACACTACAGATATCGGTTTAAGAAAAATTATAAATATTCTCGAAGACGTCATAGTTTTTCATATTTCGACTAGAAATTTCATTTAAAAATTGAAAAACTCATATTTGTACACATTGAGATTTGTGGGTGAAAATATTAGTAATTGGAAAATATTAAAATTAGGAAAGAGATACCGATTGCAATAAGCGATATCGTGTCAATCAAAGCAAAAAAAGAATTGGATACTTGGATTGTCAACAACGACCATGGTTTCCTTGTTACCCACCCGGACCATCTGATATCCGGAACGACGGTTGTAGGCACACATTTTTGCCTGCGTCGTGGTGTGCTTAAAGAAGTGTTTGCCGGCCTCGATAACTTACCGAATCTCAAAACGGATGACTGTGGGATGACGATGGGCACAATAATCCACGAAGTCCTGCAAAAGGTATCGTTTTTTAAAACCCTTATTGCATGAATCATGAAGGGGATGGAACAAAATTTTGTTTGTTCACTGAAAACCTCTTATTTACCTTCCTTACCACATTCAAATTTTGTTTCAGCATGTAAAAAGATTTTGTTTTCAAAACCAACTTCGAATCCTCGTATATTTCTTCGTGTATTTTTGTTGTCGCAAAGCAAAGCAATCGAAAACAAAATCTTTTATCATATTGAAAAGTAGAAGAAACTTTAGCACCTGTATATGGCTTTTTATGCGGTAAAGGGTTAACACTATATTTCATTGAATTTCCTTAAGGTAATGTTAATGCTCCATTTCGATGATCCTTACAAAATTACCAGAATCATTTTTTACAAGTATTTAGTTTGAAACCTCGGAAAAAAACAAAAAGTTAGTTTTTTGTTCTAGTGTATCCAATAAAAAATAAATGACAGTCTCGGATTTTCTATTATAAATACAAATTACAGGATTTGTTAGAAATTCTTTGTGATTAGATAATTATATCTCGATGTTATGCAAATTATTTTTCATATGTTTAAACATAATTGAAGCGGATTCATAAAAACAACGAGATGTAATGAAAAAATCAGACAAATCTTGATTTCGAGTGAACAAGCTTTTCTTTCAGCTGCATTATCAATATAATTGTTTTAATTATTCATGAAACTCCATGTGGTCATTAATCGTGCTCATAGTTTATCCTCTAAGTGACTTCAATCGCCACTGGTGATATTACATTAACTGACTTTATATCTTATAATATGCAGCACGCATGTACCTTTGCGATTGTTCAAGGTGCTGAGAAAAAAGTTAACTACTATATCGGAAATACGAAATGTTGCTTACGAGATTATCAATTCACGTCATGGGGCACAAATATTGCTTGACGCTAATGTATCGGTACGCGATTGCAAACAACAACTGGAATCATATATCCCTAAAATAAGCAATTTCGTGAAGCGCTATATTCTCGGTAAGTTAATAATTAAACAATTAACACGAATACAAATATTAAAATTGGTCATGAAATGAAAAATATTTTTCTCATCAAACATTCGTTCTCGAAGATGATGTGGACTGGATGCAGGACAACAATTTCAAAGGAAAGATCGAGCACATACGAGAGATCGAAGAAAACATTTGGTTACCCGAGATGGGTTTAAAAGGAAAGATCGATGTTACCGTCGATACGACGGTTAATCTGAATCGAAAAATTATGCCGCTAGAGTTAAAAACTGGCAGACCTACGTTCTCGTCGGAACATCGTGGTCAACTTATACTGTACAACATGATGTTACGCGCCCTGGGACAAGACGTCGATACCGGTCTTTTGTTATACATTAAGTTAGTGACGCCTGTTATCGATTTGCTTACGATCCACCCTTATTTTTCGACTCTAACACAAATTTTATACCTCAGGGACAATATTATGCAGGAAATAAAGAACAATCATCCTGAGGAAAGAGATCTTATTATGTTGAGAAATTCGTTTGCTGACTATATATCGAAGATGCCAGAATACGAGGAAGTCAGAGATAAGAGTAACAGTGTCAACAAAGTTTGGAAACCAATGGAATTGCCCGAGCCAATCAATCATCGTGTAGCATGTCAAAAGTGTCCTTACAATACTGTTTGCTCAATTTATGCTGCAATAGACCCGAATCTTCAACTTTCGGACTCGCATGTTTTGAAAGATATCAGTAAAGGAGTCATGAATTATTTGAAACAGGAGCATATTGATTATTTCATGAAGTGGGTGACGATGCTCCGACTTGAGGACTCGGTCAGCCATGATCTCACAACAACGAAAGACTTGTGGATGCACGAGCCACGAAAAAGGTGATTCATGTAACGAGAACAGTCGAAATATCTATTCCGATCTGATTTGAAATCACATAATAAACAAACTGACATTAAATTTCGAAATTCGTTTGCGTTTCAGGGAGAAACGGGGAAATTGCATATGTAATCTGGAAGTTTGCGGCGACGTTGTGGAGGAAGACAATCAGTACTTGCACACTTTTATTCGCAAAGATCAGAATAAAGAGTATTCTGTAGTCGATTTAAATTACGCGCATTTCACAGACTCCGATTACATAATCGTGAGCACAGATACGAGGATAAATATAGCTGTTGGTTATCTCAAGAGAAAAAGCAAATACGGGCTTGAGATGCTCCTAGACAGGTATAATTAAAATTGTCTATTATAATATGTAATTCAACATTCAGTGCTAAACGCAAAATTCTAGATGTTTCAATGTTTACAGAGATGTTGTCAGACAAAATCCAACAGCGACATTTCATTTGGACAAATATCCGTTTTCTGGATTGTCGACGCGTAATTTCGCCAACATCGCCTGTCTTTTGAATGACAATGAGATAACTGAAAAAATGCGAAGCATCGTGATAGAAAAGAAACCAGCTACTTTTATCGAGAAACTACCAAAATCGGTCGCCGAGTTAATGGCGCCAATATTATTTCACCTAAATACGTATCAGCGAAAAGCGATATTGATGGTTCTGATGACTAACGACTATGTATTAATAAAGGGTATGCCAGGCACAGGTAAAACACAGACGCTAGTGTCTTTGATCGAAATACTGGTGAAAATGGGATTGTCGGTTTTGATCACCGCGCATACTCACAGTGCTATCGACAATATATTGCTGAAATTGAACGAACGTAATGTTGATTTTCTGCGATTGGGAACCATCGGGCGAATACATTCTGCTTTGCAGCATAAATCAGAAGCCGCTGTCACAGCCGAATGTACAACGCCGGAAAGTTTGGATGCTATCTACCGCAGCAAGGTTACCAAATAGCAGCTTCCCATTCGACGAGTGTTTACAAATTTGTAAAGATACTCATACTGGAAAAACAAATTTTTACAGCAAGTGGTTGCCGTTACGTGTCTTGGAGCAGTTCATTCGCTCATAGCTAAACGGATTTTCGATGTTTGCCTGGTAGACGAAAGCTCTCAAGTACTACAACCGACCGTATTGAGACCAATCTACAGTGCAAAGAAGTTCGTTCTGGTAGGCGATCCTCAGCAATTACCACCCGTCATTAGAAATGATGAAGCAAGGTAAAATCTACCGAAAGATAAATTCTCGTATTGGAAATGCAATGTCTTTCTACCGTTTCAGAAAAATGGGAATGAATGAATCACTGTTCGCCCGACTATGCAATGAAAACAATACGGCAACGTTGGTACTGCAATATCGAATGAACCGAAAGATCATGTCTATCGCCAACGACTTGACGTACAATGGAAATCTAAAGACAGCAAACGATCAAGTTGCGTCTGCCACGTTGCAATTATCGAATACCATGGTATGTTATCTAATTTAGTCGGTATTGGAGCAAATTTACAAATAGTCTGAGCATATTACAGCCTAAGATCATAAATTCAAGTAAACAAAAAAAAGAAAGATATTGATATGTAGTTCGGGCGCAACATATTTCGCATCTCAATACGTTACATTTTTCTCAGGTTCTTGAATCCTGCGAGAGGTGGATTTCAAAAGCCTTGTCCCTGAGTATCGAAGATTCCATAGTTATGTTGAATACAGGTGGAACCTATGCGCTACAAACTGAATCCGAACTTGCTGAGAATCGCATTGAGGAGGAAAGACGAGTTTGCAACATATTCGAAGCGGCAATTATTGTGCGTCTCATCAGTGTACTTCAAAAGGTAGGAGTTCGGTCATATGTGATATCATTCGTATTTAAAAAAATGTATCCGCTAAACAGCTATGCGTTAAGATATTTTTAAGCAATCAGTTAAATTGTCCTTAACGTGTACTAGAAGCTGTATCAAATAATTAAGCAATGGACTGAGTATATGAAGATTTTTTTACGAAGAAGTTAGCATTAAGAACGCTGATTATTTATAGAGAGTTTTCGAAAGTGAGACGATTGATAAAAAGACGAGTGCAAATGTTTAATTCTCCACTTCTCTAGGGTGGTGTTGAAGCAAATTCCATTGGAGTGATCTGCCCGTTCAGAGCTCAAGTAGAACTATTCCGACACTATGTAAGAGATGACATCGAGGTCAATACCGTTGACCAGTATCAAGGTCGGGACAAAGAGGTGATTTTTTATTCGTGCACGAGAAGTACATCGGAAATTTGCGAAGCACCTCAGGTATGCAGCACGCGTACGAAATAAATTCAATATCCTCTTTTTTATCAGATTGTAAGTTAATTTGTGCATTTTTTTATACAGGTGTATGAAGTATTGGAAGACTCTGAACGTCTCAATGTAGCGGTGACTCGGGCAAAACACAAACTCGTTATAGTAGGAGATAGATTGGCCCTGAAACGATTCACTCCGTTCGAGAAGCTTTTTAAAGTCATAAAGGAAGACATTGTGGATTTGGAACCTGGACGAGACGATTTTTCGTGGGACGATATTATGCCATTGAAAAAATGAGGGCAAGAAAAATCACAAAACGTTTCAGTATTTTGTTCCTAAACTCACTGCCAAAACCAGTATTTCGTTTGTTTTGCGGATTGCAAAATTTCAATGCATCACTAATTTTTTAAGCCTGAGCAACATCCTATAATGACGTCAGTATTGTTTATGATGAGATATACAATGCACATTCATTCAAATTTGAATAAATGAAACAACACCTTGAAGGTGATTTTGGTCTATTTTGCTATAGATATTAATATTTTTTATCCAGTTTATAAGTTTGTCCGACGCAGCTGTTTGCTATTATAAAATGTTCTGCGATCGAATAAAAGAATTGATACAATTGCCCAAAATGCAACTTTATTTTTATTATTGGTATTTTGTTGATTTTTTTTGTATCCATAGATACTGAAGCGCAGCGAAAGCAAAGCTACATTTTTAATTATATAATAGTTCTACTGATTTCTCATCTATAGTAAATCAAAAGTTCGTCGTTCTCGGGTTTCATCTGTTGCCAATTCGATACTCCATCTTTTGGCACTGAGAACTAATATTACGAGAGTAGACCACGCACAAACACGATTACACGGTTTTGGAAACACGTTGGCTGTTGAGAAACTATATACTGAGATCATTCGACGCCACCATTCAATAGCCATTTGACTCTACAACGGAACTACCGAATAATCGATACAGTAATCGAATGATTTGGCACACCTGTTATTTTTTACATTTTTTTTATACACCTAACGAAAAGAATAACAGCATTAGAATCGAGAGCTATAATAATAGCTATCTGGCAGACGTGGGCGATTAAAAAAGCTTCCGCGGGCACCTAGAAATGTGGAGGATTTTTTATACCCAACGTTGAACAATTATCGGCGATAATGTTCGCTTGTTTTCTATTTTTTAAATGTTTTTTTTTTCTTGCATGGACCCAGATATCTTGTCAACAGCGAAGACTTTCAAATATGACTACACGAATATACACGAATTATATGCGAATTAACTGTCACGTTCTACTATATAAATCACGAACAATTTACGAATTATGGGGCTCTGTGTATCGTATATATATGTAGCTAGATATTGAAGACTCGCTGATACTCAATGGTCTTATGGAACGAGACCACAATGTGTATCTCAAGTTATATTATACAACTATTTTTTATAATTTATGATAATCTTAAAAGTTTATTATTATTCTTTTTTTTACTTTTTTTTTTGCTTTCCTTCGTCACCTTATAAATATTATAATTTGCATGTTCTTATCGTCGATCAACCAATACTGTACACAGGGATCTCTTTCTGGCCTGATTCCACATCAAATCAGTACGGGATAATTTTTTGTTTTTTTCGTGTGTTTTCCTTGTTAGAAATCAGGTTGGTGGGCGGTTAGGCATCTCGGTGAGTAGCAGCTAATCAACATTATTCAGCCGACGATGACTCTCGCCTCTTTTCCGCGTGTTTTTTTGTAAATTCCTCCGCGTTCTTCAGATATTTTTTTCTATCTTTCAAAAATTCCTCCGCCAGGTCGGCCCTCAAAGGATGTTCGGGTTCTGGATCATTGACAAGCGCTATGAGAGCTTGTATTACTGCAAGAAAATGGGTGATAATTAATTCATAGAAATAGAAGGTTCGATAAATCTAGAATTACTGAGTGTCCACTTTTTTACAGTACTCTCCCATTGCTTCACAAAATTTAATTAGATATCGAGAAAGCGACCAGAGAGGCGATAAACTACTGACCTTGATCGGTCTTTGTAGCTGGTTTCCAATTCTCCGCAGTGATAATGGGCAAACAAACTTGACCTTTTTCATCAACATTGGGATGATATATCTTTGTCTTGAATGTTATTCGTGGAGGTTTGAAAGGATATTCAGCTGGAAAATTAATTTCAATGCGAAACGCACCTTTGTTGTAAGGTGGACTGTCCTGAAATGCACAAATGGGTTGATATGAGTATAACATTGATTACTGTTGGTTTTCATCATCATTTAAGTGATGAAATTCATTGAATCAATTGTTTTTCAGAGGGATGTTTCGATTTAAAAAAAAAATTGAATTAGGCCACACCATTTGTTCATAGATTCGTTTAATGTCACAGTCTACTTTACACTAAAGCCGTATTCAATTTTTTATGAATATTAAATTACAAAATTTATGAAAAAAAATTCGATTTTCACTATGACTATGATAACTGTTAACAATTGTGTACTAATTATGAAATCTCCATAATGACTCATCAATAATTTATGCCAATTTTCATTCACAGAAATAACTATGGTATTTGTGTCATCAACCGTTGTTCGATATCATTCTTTTATAATATTTATTTAAAAATGACACAGAGCATATTAAGATTATTGTGATTTGATATATTTTTGCATGAGATATTATATCAGGAAACTAGTGGCTATTTGACACGGATGTATTTGTAAATGCAAAGTTTTGTCGTTAACTTCATTAGTATTTTATGAACATTGCAACAGAAACATTTGCTTATATTTTCCATTAATGGTAAGACCAAAATAACTTACCGGTAATATGAGACCTTGCCAATTGAGAATATTGGAATCATCTACTTGGATACTTGTGAAATTTTTCATGGATGAGGCCCGCAGGTCGCCCAATTCCTAGAAGGAAAGAAAAGAAATTGAGGATTGCTTCTTGAATCGAACGATCGTAAGACGGAGTAGAGACAATCGGTGTCGTTCCCATTCCCAAATATAAGCACGAAAACGATGTGATTAAATGATAACAAAAATGATGAACAATGATTGGAATGCTACTGCTTATGAAAAACGACGAATTAACGGTTAGACGTAACGTGGTCGAAGTATGTCGGTTAACCGACTGCCCAAACACTTTTGGTATCAATATGAAGCTTATGGCTGTAGTATTCCATTATCTTCGTCATTTTATCACCAAAATTACATTTATACGTATAAATATTGACAGAAACTTTGATTTACCTTCTGCAACCTTCTCGTAGCTGCCATTTTGAAAATAAATTTCACTAGAATGATAGTCAGGGTTGCCGCCGTGTTTTAGAGGTTAGAAATCAAGATATCGCAATGGCGAGTAATGACGGCAGATAGTGGCGCTGGATAGTGTACAGGGAGTGGGGATGTTAGAAAAAAGTGCTACAATAATGCATTTCTTCCCCAGTCGATATTCACCATCGACAACAAAGTAGAAAAACAACTTGTATTTAGATCATTTTTCTGAATGACGAAAGAACACGAATGCGAATAATCATATAGATCCAACGCGATTTTATATAAGATAGATCTCATGATAGACATGGAATTATGCAACATGCATATTTTCCTTGGAACATGCAAGCTTATCGCAATATATTAAAAAAAACCTCTGATATCATCATAGAAAGCGTATTATAAATTATGATAAAAAATATAGATGGCTCGATTTAAAATGAGAGTGACGCATTAATTTTTATACCGCACGCTCTCTTGCGACTAAGCGCATGAATTATTTTCATGATCTTCCATCTTGTGATTTTTTAACGTTTATGGATTTCCCCTCTCCCCGCGTTGAAGCTAACAACACAGATGTGTTTTCGGCGGGAAACAGTGAGAGAAGAATGTGCAGTTGTGTATGGTTGTATGCCGGTTAAAGAACGAGAAAGAAAGACGATATAATAAAACAAATACGATAATCGATTGACTAACTATCATCGAACTCAATATGCTAACCGCGCAAGTTTCTCAAAATGGGAAAAGAAAGCGAACAGAATCTGGGAATCATGGCAACGATGAAAAAACGTTAGACAATATGACGGATTCCGCAGAACCTCCTCGAGTCAAGCAAGAAGTTCTTGTCGAGGAAAAATCGGAAGAGCACGATGAAGAAAAGCTAGACATTAAAGACAGTAAAGAACTACCACCTAAACTTAAAACAGAGGAAAATGCTAAAGAATCGAGAATCTCGAAGCACCAACCTAAAAAAACGGTACAGATTCAGCCAAGATGTCCAATGTGCAGGCAGAAGGAAAACGAAGTACAATTCTATCCGGGACATCCAAATGGAGCTATGGAAGAATTTGTATCTCTCGTCGATCCTAGACTTTCTCTATTCACAGGGGATGAAGAAGCTATTAACGAACGTGATGAGAGACCACAAAACAAATTAACACACTTTAGGTATACCACCCAAATACTTTTGATCAAGCGGTTCAATTTTGAACATCGCCGAATTACTATTCCCACCTTAATCAATAAAATACCATAAACACGAATTTCCAATGATTAATAAGAACATAAAACAATATTACAAGCTCCTATAATATAAGAATTATTCATTTATATCGTATCGTTTCAATTTTATTTAATGGACGATTTATGGTTCTGTTTTTCAGCGTGTACGATGAAAATGGTCATTTATGCCCGTTCGACACGGGTCTCATAGAGAAAAATATATATCTTTATTTCTCCGGCTATGTCAAAGCAATTTATGTAGATGATCCCAGTCCCGAAGGTGGAGTACCAACCAAAGATA
Source organism: Netelia virgata (assembly GCA_951802705.1). Classification (NCBI taxonomy): domain Eukaryota; kingdom Metazoa; phylum Arthropoda; class Insecta; order Hymenoptera; family Ichneumonidae; genus Netelia; species Netelia virgata. The sequence continues at coordinate 17,957,675 of OX637864.1, forward strand.
TGGGTCCTATAAACGAGTGGTGGGTCTCGGGCTACGACGGAGGTGAACTTGCGTTGATCGGTTTCAGCACGCCTTATGGCGAATATATCTTGATGGAACCATCCGAGGCTTACGAGCCATTCATGACCACAATGAGAGAAAAAATTCATATGAGCAAAGTAATCATTGAATTTCTTCTCGACGAAATCGATCCAACGTACGAGGACCTTGTTAACAAATTGCAGGTATTTATTTTTAATAAATCTGTGAACTTTTATCTACTCGAATTGGATAAGAATGCATTAATACGTAAACTGGTATGTTCCAGACAATAGTCCCGCTAAAAGGATTAGGGAGATTCACAGAAGAATCGCTTCTAAAGCATTCTCAGTTTATATGCGACCAAATTCTTGCTTTCGATGCATCTGCGAATGTCGAAGACCCGCTCTTGATAACGAATTCATGTATACGAACGTTATTCAAATTCGCTGGTGCTGATTCAAGTGTGAGACGAGCGAATCGAAGATCTAAGAAACTTGATCAAAAAATGAAAAAACCATCGTGGACAAAAGCCACGACAACGCAATTGGTTAATAACGTATTTGAAACTTTCTTTGCGGAACAACTGGCTGGCGATGACGACAAAGAACCATCGGTATATTCCTCGTTGCAACGCAACTGTGAAACTTAATTGTACATGTTAAAAAAAATACGACCCGTTCCAAGTCGGCTATTCTCATTTAAGGGTCCAAGGAGACGCAGATGTGGTGTATGCGAGGCTTGCCAGCAATCCGATTGTGGTTCTTGCGGTGCCTGCAAGCACATGACAAAATTCGGTGGACTTGGTAAATCAAAGCAAGCTTGTGAAAAACGCAGATGTCCGAACATGGCGCTCCAAGAGGCCGAAGATTCCGATCCAGAGGACGAGGACGAATACGAGGCACTCGCGGAAAACTGTGGTATCGAAGAAAGCGCCGACATCAAAGACAAAATACAAAAGCTACCGAGATGCCTTGAAAAAAAAGTGTTGTGGCAAAGCGATGTTATAGTCAATGATGGTCGCCGAAAGTTTTACCTTTCGGTGATGGTTGGTAACGAGGTAATCGTGCCGAACGATCACGTCATGGTAGCACTCGGAGATCCAACTATACCATTGCAAATTGCTAAACTAATGTACATGTGGGAAAACAATGATGGCACGAAAATGTTTCACGCGAGATGGTATCGTCGTGGAAGTGACACGATACTCGGTGAAACATCGGACCCGACAGAACTATTCCTGGTGGAGGATTGTCACGAGGTGTCTCTTATGTCAATATTGTCAAAGTGCGTCGTTATTCAACACGAAATTCCTGAAAATTGGGCGAAGCTGGGTAACTTTCGTTTATTAAATACATAAATACATTGTCAAGAATAGATTATAATACTGAAACGCATCTAATTACTCATTTTTTTAGGCAACACGGATCGTAGTATGGAAACTGTGATAAGGAATAATGAGAATGGGAAAACATTTTTTTGTCAAAAACGTTACACCCGCGAGAGTGCAAGATTCGAGGATCCTTTAGTCGATATGGAATGTCCACGACCTGAGATCAGCCACAGATATTGTCCCGTGTGTGGAAGATTTGGAGCCCGTCAGAAACATAACACGCCCATTGTACGTTTGCATGTGCGCGGTATTTATAATTTGGTAAATTTTATTTGGTACTGATTTTATTTTAAATAATTCATTCTGATAGTTGGAAGAGCGAGGGGAGGAAAAAAACAGACGCGAAGTCAAGTATGGTCTTGTGAAATACAAAGGCGATGAATATAGAGTCGGCGATGCCATCTATTTAGTGCCAGGATCATTAACATTCAAATACAGGCTGACGATTCCCGATCCTCCGGATCCAAAAAAAGTACAAGTCGACGAGGATAAGTATCCGGAATATTATCGAAAATCTTCGGATTATCCGAGAGGGTCTAATTGGGATACGCCCGAGCCTTTTAACATTGGATACATAACATCTATTTACGCCACAACGAACCGTAAACTCGTATCTCCCGATGAAATTTGGTTAAAAGTCAATAAGCTGTACAGAGCCGAGAACACGCACAAAGGTGACTCGTTGGTACATCAGGTCGATCTAAATATGCTGTATTGGAGCAAAGAAGGTAATCGGTTATTTATTTCCCAAGAGTATGTAAACTGAAGAATCTTCGAGACAATGAGAACCGTCCACCGACCATGATATTTTTCTCTACAGTTTGCAGAGTTCGATTTATGGAAGTGGCTAGAAAATGTTATCTCGCATATTCCGAGAATTTGGATATTCCGATCGATGAATGGACGTCAATGGGTCCTCATCGTTTCTACTTTACAAAGTCTTACAACATTGAGGAGATGGCGTTCGATGAACCCCCGTCAGAGGCAATGGCTATTGGACTCATTGGTAAAGGCAAGGGTATGGGAAAGGGTAAGGGGAAGATAAAAGGTAAGCCAGGTGGCGAAAATGGCTCGAAGAAACTCGTGAATAAACCCGTAAATGATCCGCCTGTTGTCAAAAAATTGCAAACTCTCGACGTGTTCGCCGGTTGTGGCGGTGAGTTAAGCCTTTTTTAAATCAAATTGCCAATTGATATGTTTTAGTTTCTATTTACACTTTTTAACTCTTTTCTCCGCATAAGGTCTTTCGGAGGGCATGCATCAGGCTGGTATAATCGAAAGTCGTTGGGCTATCGAGAAAGAAGAGCCTGCAGCTTGGGCGTACAGTCGAAATCATCCGCACACCACAATGTTCGCCGATGATTGCAACATGCTACTGAAGAGAGTAATGAATGTGAGTATATAAAGGGTATTTTCACGAAATTCGTTATTTACAAACAATTTGCATAATTTTAGGGCGAGAAAACTGACGATAAAGGACAACTGCTGCCACAGAAGGGCGAGGTCGAGCTAATGTGCGGTGGACCACCATGCCAAGGCTTCAGTGGGATGAACCGTTTCAAATCAGGACAATACTCGCTGTTCAAAAATTCCCTTCTGACCTCGTATCTTTCCTACTGCGATTACTACAGGCCGAAATATTTTATAATGGAGAACGTAAGAAATTTTGTCTCGTTCAAACGCAGTATCGTTCTCAAATTGACTCTGAGGTGTCTCGTAAGGATGGGATATCAGTGTACATTCGGAATTCTACAAGCGGGAAATTACGGAATACCACAGACGCGCAGGAGGTATGTGGCAACATCATTTCCCCAAGATAATCAAATTATCTTACGATTTACATTATAAGACAAATGCTTTCATTTATTATATATTATTTTCTTGCAGATTAATAATATTCGCTGCAGCCCCTGGCCAAGTATTGCCAGAATATCCAGAGCCCACTCACGTTTTTAGCAGACAAGCTTGTCAATTGAGCGTCATGGTCGACAACAAGATATATCAAACGGATAGTGAGTGGCATGAATCGGCACCGTATAGACCCATAAACGTTCGTGACGCGATGTCAGATCTGCCGAGTATTCCGAACGGATGCAATCTCGATACAATGTCGTACGGCGGTGAGGCAGTGTCACACTTTCAGAAAAAGGTGAAAGCCAATTGGTAGCCCGGAAACAGTGTAATCTTAAAAATAATCGTCCAGAATATTTTCTACTGTATCTGGGAGACCCTCCTTGAACACTCAAATTCCTTTAACAAGCTATTTCGTACTGTGTTTAAGATACGAGGGAGTCAGACCGCATTAAGAGATCACGTGTGCAAGGAAATGACACCCCTTATCGAGGCGCGGATGGCGCACATACCGATGGCGAGTGGTGCGGATTGGCGCGATTTACCAAATATCGTAGTGAAACTGAGCGACGGTACTTTAACGAAAAAATTGGAATACACTCACGATGATATCAAAGCTGGAAGAAGCAGTACAGGCGCTTATCGTGGGGTTTGCGCCTGTTGTACTGGAAAACCTTGCGATCCGGTCGAGAAGCAGTTCAACACTTTGATACCTTGGTGCTTACCGCATACAGGCAACCGTCACAATAATTGGACTGCCTTGTACGGAAGATTGGAATGGGACGGACATTTCAGTACAACTATCACGAATCCTGAGCCTATGGGGAAACAGGTAAAATAAAGAAAGAAAGAAAATATCCTGCTAGTTCAACGAATGTGGTATTCGGATTATGGAATTAACGACTTTCTTTTCAGGGTAGAGTCTTGCATCCCGAACAAACTCGTCTGGTCAGCGTCAGAGAGTGCGCGAGATCCCAAGGATTCCCCGATTCGTATCGTTTTCACGGTAATATTCTCGATAGACATCGGCAGGTCGGAAATGCCGTACCACCGCCTCTAGGCGCTGCGATTGGACGGCAAATAAGAAAAGCTCTGGCTGCTAACGTCAACAGCATTGGTCTACCTAACGTAAAGTCCGAGGAATCCTCAGGCCTCTCGACCGAAAACCCTCCTCAGATAGCCGAGACATCGTCAGGGTGCTCAAATTTCGAGATTACCAGTAGTAGCACAATGAATCAATTGAAACCAGAAAAGATGGATATTGGGTTGTGATGACTATTAAGAAGAGGACATCTGCGAAGATATTAAGTTTTTATTGTTCTTTAAGTATACGACGGTATTATATTTTTCTACATGGAACCAGATTATGAATTACATTTTATGATAAAACAGAATCCGGTTTTTCTCCGATTCTTGCTGCATAATCAAGAGTTAAAAAACGTATTATGTTATGTTCCATTACAACCGGATCCATTTCCATGAGACCGTAAAAAAACGCCGAGCTCTCGACAACATACGGAGAAAAATTATAAGACCCTTTGAGGTGTCGAAGACCCAACGTAGTGATCTACATCCAAGACTTTAGGAAAGTCGGAAAATTAAAAAAATATTTCGTCTAACAAGACTTTAATAACGGGTGGTTGCTCAATTGGAAATTTCTCGTATAACATAAATATCATATTCTTATCCTAGCTTCGTCGCCATCTGTCGGTCAGAAAAACGAGGATAAACGAGAAAATTCATTTTTTCCGGCTAGAGGCGGGCAACCATTGTCGAGATCGTGATGATTTAATATTGAGCATCATTGTCCCTCATTAACCAACAACCCTTGTCCCAGCCCAGTAAAATATACCACCTGGATATTTTCCCTTAACCTGGTGCAGGTTGCATGGATAACCGCCATGAATCTATCGCTAAATGTGAAAATCCACTCTCCCACTGTTTTCTCATTTGCCGACACATTGTCTCTGAGCTAATAATCTGTAAACACAGGACTAGCTCAAATGAATATTGCGGAATTGGAAATAATCCGCCCTACATATTAGCTAGCTGTGTTGTGGTTCAGCACCGACCAACATGTTGTATGAATGGTTTTTAGAGCTTTAGTCGACTACATCGTTTTAAGCTGAGCCTGATCTTCTTTGCTTTGATTCTCCAAGATTTTCTTACGATTCTTATACTTTTTGTGTAACCCTTGGATTATTTCAGAGTGTGTTTGTTTCGAGGGAATTGTCTGATCGGTTTATTTTAGGTTTTCAAGCTATGTTATGTAAAATTGTTCGTTTATTTTGTAAACACAAAACTGCGGCATGAAATATGGTTCACGTTTCTCCAAATAACGGATTCTTTCGTACCCCCGTCACTTTAATTCTCGCTGGAGTTGTAACTGCAACCTTGTGTGCATTTGTATTTTTTAAATTCTTACAAGTTTTTACAATTGTGAATTTTGGAAGGAATTGCGCATGCTTTCAAATTGCTATTAGAGCTCATTTAAAAAAACCTTTGGGTTATCGTGCGATCGAGGGGAAAGTATTGCAACGTGTATCGTCGGGATGATTTCGATCCAGTATTCTGCAACTTCCAGTTACCGGCCATTCGTGTAAACATACCAATAGGAATTCTCACATTCCGGAGACCGTGCGTTACGCACTAGGAATAATAATCGGATCGATATTCACGATATTCGAAATTAAATGTCAATCGAGGTCTAAATAACAGGGGAAAGCAAAAGTTCGTATTAGTCTTTGAACGGGTTGACTACTTTTCAGGCCCACGTATGAACCAGAATATTGACAAGTGGACGATTTAATGATTTGTCCAAATGCGGGGCGTGTGTTAAGGTTGGGTTTATGCGCGTGAAATTATACGTCGATAGTGGTGAATTCCGACGATTCCGACGACGTAACAACATAATACCGTTGAAAAATTGAAAAGGTTTATCATCAAAATTAGGCCACCCTAAATAACCACGACTATGGTAAAGATATTTTATTAACCCACGAGTAACGGCTGATTTTAATAACATTTATTCTGGACTCAAATATTGCCAGCTGGACTTTTTTGTATCGTAGATGCAGTTCGCGTGTAACTCGACGTATAATCTGACGTGTGCTCACTCCATATGCGCCTGACGTTTCATTCGAAAACTTTTTGTCCTTCAAATACATAAAATTAAACCTTGAAATGGGGCATTCTGTATATCAGCGTCAGATTATACTCTTTTATATAATTTCTTAAGTGTATTGCAGCTAAAATTCAATATCTCAATGATATAAAATATGTTTTTATTTCATTTTTCGTTATCCTAACCTAGCGAGGTGAAGTTACGAGGCGGCAAAATGCGCTCTAGCCACAACGTTCATTTTTTCAGATTTTATTACAATTAGGATAAAATGTCTGAACCCAGTGGCTCATCCGATACTGAAATCGATGTTATATTGCCGAGTCAAGGTCTACTCTATGAAAAGGAAACATTGGAATACATACTCTGCAAACCAAAGCTCCTTCCGTTGAAATCGATCAGCCTGGAGAAATTAGAAAATATGCAAAAGGATGCAGATGCTAAAATGAGAGCAGCCCAACAGAACAGTCTTGACGAAACTGTTAACGACAAATAACATAGTTATTCGTATCAATTTTGAACGATAAAAATGAATTGACTTTGTCTATAGAAATTTTTTATTGAGTCACACTCGGGCATGAAAGCCAACACAAAAAAACAAAAATGAGTCTTGGTCCATTGTTGACTGAAGTTATACTGGCTTTTTGCCTTGCTGCCAGTCTCTTATACAAATACAGCAATGTATTTCGGCATCACATTATCGTGACGATCTCAGTGCTTATAGCATGGTATTTTTCGTTGTTAATTATTTTCGTTCTACCATTGGATGTTTCGTCGGTGAGTAGAATTCAAGGCCGTTTGGGCTATTCGTATTCATTTGATAACATATTCCGTGCGTCGGGGTAAAATTGAAACTTTCTTTGTCTTTTCCAGACCGTATATAGGCAATGTATGGAGGAAAACAACAACAATCTCAATACTACGAACAATGTGGGTAATGCAACCGTTGCGTCTCCTCAGATGTGCAAAGAGCCCTGGTCGAACGTGCCTGAAACTGTTTTTCCAAATCTCTGGAGGATAGTTTATTGGACCTCGCAATGTCTCACGTGGCTTATACTTCCTCTTATGCAATCTTACATAAAAGCCGGTGATTTCACAGTACGCGGTAAATTAAAATCGGCCCTGATCGACAATGCGATATATTATGGGAGTTATCTCTTCATATGTGGAATTTTATTGATATACATTGCTCTGAAACCAGGCCTGGAACTAGATGGGTAAGTTTTTCTCAGAAATATCTTAAATTATTGCCACCTATTCCAAAATTCCAAAACTATTTTTGTTTTATATTTTATCTATTTATGTCTACTCTCAGCCACCAACATCTATTTGCTTTAAATTTAATACGACCGCAAAGGGTTAATTTTCCTCTATCGTGCAAATCGACTTATATAATTAATGATACAAAATTAGTTTATAATTGTGTTTATTTATTTATTTTTACCTTTTAACAAGAATGTACATGCTCAGTAATGCACAATGAATTTTGGACTTTATGTAAATAACCCTTTCACAGCCAAAAACTTAAAGCTATCGCATCGTCCGCTTCGAATACTTGGGGTTTGTTTCTGCTGGTTTTACTTCTTGGCTATGCACTCGTGGAAGTTCCACGTGGTCTTTGGAACGCCAGTAAACCCGGTTACACGTTGCAGTACAGTTATTTTAAAGCGGCAAAACTCAGCTTGGATAAGTGCGAAGCTGAAGAGACCGTTGATGACATTCTAGAGGTAAATACACCATGCAACCTCATTAAGAAAAATTGGTTTTCTATAAATCTCTAAATAGAACATATTATGATTCATTCGAACATTCATTTTCAGTCGCTTCAAGCAGCTTCTGCAGGCATAAATAGTAGTCATCCATTTCACCGAAACTTGGAAACCATATATCAAAAAGTTCCGGCTGAATTGAAGGATCGCATGAACCGGCGCCAACTAACGGACGAAACGTCTGGTGATACGCGAACGGAAAAATCTCTAATACGGTTACACAGACAAGTATGTTGCCTGCAATTAATTTAAGGAGAAATTGTCATCGTTCGATTCGAGCTTTTACTCTGTTCTGGGAAAATACTTGATTACCGAATGATTATTCCTATCTACTATTGCTTTTTTTGTAACGTTATGCCTAATTATTTCTCAAGAAATAATTTGTTTCGGTGAAAGGAAAAAGGGCAGTCGAAAAACTGATTCTCCTCTATCATTTTCAGACAATCAAAGCTCTTCAAACGCTTCAACGAACCGAGACACAGTGGGGAATATTGGTCGAAAAGATTTTTTATTTGGAAGACGTCGCAAAGAATCAAGCTAGTCACGACAGGCGATTTAAGCCTTCCTTTCCTTACAATCGGCCAATTTCATTGCGCCTCATCTACAATCCTACGATCGGTAAAATCTCAACATCTGAACGAATCACACCGGATCACAATATTTTTTTGGACGGATAAATAAAGAATTTTCATAATTTCAGAGTGGTACTGGGAATGCATTGTCAAAGGATATGTTCAAAAGATTGCTGCGGTAATCGCCGGTTGCCTATCCGTGGCCGTGGTATGGTCCGAAGTAACTTTCTTCAACAAATCACCGGTTTTGTCGCTGTTTGCTCAGTTTCTCAATCTTGCAAGAGACAAATACGATTACCTGACGATCGAGGTACCGTATTATCTTATACTCTTTACTAATATTTCTTTATAAGTGCATTTGCCAAATGAAGCTTCGAATATGTACGATTGTGCAGATGTTGAATTATTGTTTTTCTTTTTTTCAGATACTGTCGACGATGCTTATAGCGTATCTCTGTTATTGTGCCTATTCCACAGTTTTAAAGATTCGTCTATTGAATCTTTATTATCTCGCTCCTCATCATCAGACGAACGAGTACAGTTTGATATTCAGTGGAATGATGCTTTGTCGTTTGACACCACCGATGTGTCTAAATTTTTTGGGTCTCATACACATGGATTCGCACATTATAAAGACGCACATACTCGAGACCCATTATACCCAAGTGATGGGACATATGGACGTCATATCAATTATATCGGATGGGTTTAACGTTTATTTCCCAATGGCGATACTCGCTTTTTGCTTAGCGACGTATTTCAGTCTTGGCAGTAGATTGTTATCGATGCTCGGATTTCAACAATTTCTCGGGGATGACGAGCTCACTACGGATCTCGTTGACGAGGGCAAAGAATTAATACAGCGAGGTAAATATTTTACACATTCTGACTGATTTTGTTTCACGAATAATGAACAAATTGTATGTAAAGATGCTGGTACTTATTTTTACAAACATTGCAGAACGTCGCAAACGTCAACGTGTCGAGGATTCGATGAATCGTAGACGTGAATTTCAGGAAAGATTTAGCAATCCTGGTACATTGGCGTCTCGATATAGAACAACGAGACAAAGTACTGATACAGGTGAGTTTTAAAAGATTGAAAAAATATATAATATAAAAGGAAAGAAGCCAAAAAGCAATATAGAGATTTTGAAATGATGAAATAATTTTCTTCAAAGTGCGACCTCTGAAGCGAGATGATTCGACCGAATCGGCAAGGGCGGGTCTCTTGCGGGATTTCGATCCTACGGACTATTACGTTGGTACTGCTTTCGGGACCGGCGGTTCGTACGGTGCCAACGATCCATACGAGGGACGTGATTTTTACGATTCGAATACGAGTGATCCGAGAAATTCCGTATCAGCCACTGATACCACTCGCGTGAGGTCACCGCCACGACGTTTATTCGATGACGTATGAACCAGAGATCTATCCAAACTTCTTTGTGTTCCAAGTTACATATTTCGATAACTTCGAACTTTGGAACTATCGTAAGATTGAAACGATCGTGGTTCGTAGATGAAACATTATATCCCTCGATGATAACTCACGTCACACTTTGTATTGCAAAGTTTTGACTGAGACTAGCCGATTTTTTCCATAGATAATGTAAATTTTTCATTCAATGGCATGCTTCTCACGGGCAATCCCATTTCCGCGTCAGTGCAATATTACGATGAAAATCGTATATCCAAGATTGTGTATAGGTTGTTACCCAGACGATATGTGAGATTTTATTTTATTCCCTAGTACGAGTACTCGAACATAGCTGCATTACGAATTGGAGTCATAGAACAGCAGCGTAACACTTAATATTGTTTTCTAATATAAGATGTTGATACTGTTATTTTGTGGTAATATAAATTACCTTGCTTTCTTACTCACGACGTAACTCAGTCTGCAACACAAACTGTATTAAAATCCTCTTGAAGCCGTTCGACTTTTCGGGCGAAATGAAAAAATGACACACGAGATCTAACGATTCTGCCGTGATCTTTTGCCCAACGAGTCATCCCTTTTAGAGGAGATTGGAATGGCACAATGCCGCGGTATCTTTTGAACTCGCAGCTAAGGCTAAGGTGGGTGTTTCGAATCGTCTTAAGGCGACTTAAGTATTTTTCATAAGATAGATTGGGCATTCGTGTTGTTGAGGAGTATTCAGAAGTTGAAGATAATCAAGTCTGTGCCGAGATAAAAAAAACTATTTATCTATAAGCAGCCCTGCTAAAATAACAAATGCATCTTCAACACAGAACAAAATTTAGTAATGATGTTTGTCAACATTTTTCGTAACGACGTCCATTATTTCTATGCGCAGGGTACATTTCTCATGGTCGATGTTACCATATTCGTTTCGAATGTCCTTTGCCATAGCTACTTCAATCTGTAAGAAATATTTTTTTACCGATTTATCTAGTTATTTAGCTTGATCGTCGTCAATTGTGTGATTTTCTCCAGGGTTGAATCAAGCTGTACGAATAGCGGATAATTCCGATTGACCTGTGCGGTTGCTCCATATTTATTTTACTAAAGTTTTACAATTTTCAGTCCATAATCTAGAAACATCATTATTTGGGGTTAATTTGTTATAATTTTTTTTGTTTTTCCTTTGGTAGCTGGAATCGATCATTTTGTGTCTTATCGCCGATGCGCGTCTAGCGTGATATCGACGAATGCTTGTACACTTGCATAAATGAGAAATAACGAGGAAAACATTATGAAGATTATATTTTCAGTTGCATCGTTTAAAAAACCCCCCCTATAGTACGATGAAGACTAATTTCATTGCGTAATTTGCGAAATTTGTATTCTAAGGATTGCTTTAAAATATCGTGATCGACAAATATGTGGTATTAGTTGAAATATAATAATTTATAGAACAGCTCGTCTCGCAATAAACAATAGCAATGGCAGTTTCAATATCCGAAAATATATTTTTCGGATTACAATAAGATATCCGAAATGACTAGGTATAATTTTAACGCAATCTTCAATAAAATATTGTTCACTTCGGTTTAGTGTTGAATTAGAAGACTCGATAAATTTCGTTCGCACTGTCAAAGTAAAGTAGCTAGCAAAAGCAAAGCAATGCAAAACTCATGTTAGACGGTGAGTCGCAAATTTTTAATCAAGCATTATTAGGTGCGTTCCAACTTCCAATAACATATGTTTATGAAACGGATATTAAAATAACATAAAAACCACCGACACCGAATATTAATAACGATTAAGTCTCTCGAACATCGGCTAAACAAATTTTTGTCTAATTCGGTGGACCAAAAACAAGAAGGTCTATCGATAACGTTCGTATCACTATGACAATTTACACATAATTTAAAAATCACTTTTTGTTCTCTTTTAAATATTCATACCGATCATGGAAGACGTACAAAAATACAATTAGACTTTTCCTTTGGACCAGACAAAGTACTATAGATTTTCTTTTCTTTTCGAGCAGTGTAAACTTAAATTCGTTGTATATAAGGAAAGAAACAATAATATTCGTAAAATCACCCTACTTCGCTTTTTTTTTTTAGTATCATAGATGTACGTAGTTACGTTGTTATGTTGGCCACTTGACGTATTTAACTATTATTGGTGAAAAGCTACGACGCATATGCAAGTGGCTATTCCAAGAGTATTAGAAATGTGACGGAAGATAGAAACATTAATATATTTAGGGGACAGCATAATTTCACGCAATTGAAAAATTATTCGATGATCATTCCGAAGATGGCGAGGTTCGAAAACGTATCGATAATTGTACGTGCCTTCGTTCCGAATTGCAAGATTTAATTTTTCATTGATTTAAAAAATTTATCATCCCGAAAAAAAGCATAAATGTCCTTCGTCGCACTATTTCTTTCGATGAAAATCTATCGAAATAAAAAGTGCGACGGTGCACGGTGTTTGACCGAATTGTTTCTCGACAATCGGCCCAAGGTATTTAAAAAACTAAAACGCGTTAGAAAGATTTTTGTGCCAGTCCCACGCGCCAAAGTGAAGAGAAAATTGTTAATCCCCAACGGTTTCAGCCAGTTTACTAGCTTCTACGTGAAATATACTATGTAAAACGTGATTATAGCGAGAAGAAAAAATGAGAGGGTGTACGCAATCACCATTCTCACTATTTTGACATGCTCGGAGTGGGTGATACGATTTTTTGCAACGTTCTGTCGGGGACTCGCCAATTCGGGCATCAGTAGTAACGGCTCGAGCAGTAAAAGGCTCGATCTGTTGTTGTGATTAGCCTCCCTAATAGACAGTGATAAATGTTGATCTTCCCTTTGTTCGGTCGTGTCACGCTGCGTTCGTAAATCGTTGTCGTAATTCATCCAGTATATCGTATTCTCGTCATAAGCGGCGCTCTTCACTGATGAAAACGTTCGGCTCGATTTAATTCCCCGAAATATCATTGGCGTTAAAGCTTCGATTTCCGATATTCTTGAGTAATGATTTTTGGCGAACCGATGATAAATCTGGGTGTTCGGATCGCTCGATTTTCTCACACTCGTCTCAACTTTCACACCGGGTCCTAAGCTGTCTTCAAGATCGAACACGTCTTTAAGAACGGAAAGTGGATAAAGTATTCCTGAAAGATTTGCTTTGGTCAAATTCGTAACGGGCATGTAGTCCTCTCGCTTGGCGGCGACCGAGATAAATTCTCGAAACGTATCGTCGATCCGAGACGACGATGGAGAACGATACGTGAAATAAAGCTGGGAGGATGAGAGCTCGTATTGATGGAAAATAGCTTCTTTTGCACGGATCATTTGCTTTCCCCGTAATAGCCGATCGCTGTAAATCACTGGGCTGCCGTTGAGTGTCGCACATTGCGAGCATATTTTGTGACTTGGCAGAACGAACGTGTCGACGGGTACTTTCTTTACTTTGCAACTGTAATTACGACCACGTTTGGCAATTTCGTATTTTGATAATTCTTCCGTTTGTCCGAAGGAGCCAACATCCTCGTAAACGTGATCGGTGGACTCTTCTTCCTCTCGTGGTTTCGCGATCTCAATCCCGTTGAGCTGATCAATGGTGAAACGATCGGTCGAACGGCTCGTCCCCATTTCGGACGTTCTGGAAGATGCTTCGATAACTCGAACGGGATGATCAACGTCGGCCAATACTATGTCTACTATTAGGGTGCTGTTTCTGCATACCGGCTGAATTTCTTCCTCGGATTGGACGCGCCGATTTGAATATGCGTGTGTCTCACTCCGTGGTGCCGAAGTTTGTGTACCTTGTGCTCTTTGATATTTGACGGATCGCTCGCCGATACGACGCGTCTCGTCGAATATCTCGTTGCGCTCTTCTTTTTCTACCAAATTTCCATAATCTACGTGCAAGTGACGATGGTGAACACACGCAAAATTGTATCAGTTCGCGTTCTCATTTTTCGGATTTATTCGCAACTCTCGTTTAATCGTCTGAAGGTCGTAGAGAACTTCGAGAATACCGGATGCGCTCCAAGCCTGAGTGCGACAACTGTCGCGACAATATTCCCCATCCTTGTTCGTTAGCTCAGCAAGTCCTCGCCAATGATTGGTCGATGCTTCGAGCAAATGACGCGATATTATAGCTTCGGTCGATGCGACTGTACGCCGGAGTTCTTCTTCACCGCCGACCAGAGGGGCAAAGTGAAGACGAGCTCGAAGGAAAAATCCTACCGGCCAAATCCATTCCGGTCCTTGATGATAATTCCACCCATGAGCCAATTTCGTATCGCTCGAGTCGTTTGAGTTGTCGTAGTAACCATTGTACGCCCAATCGGCGGGATCCAGAGTCTTCATTCCAAACGGACCGAGCAATACCTCCTCGGCATTTTTCAGCGCTGTCCACGCATGACGAGGCTCGAAGAGATCTGGCGCCACTACCATAGCCACTGGGAAATTCGGTCGAAGCTGAAAATTAGCCCACTCCTGAGTCGCTCCATGACTGTCTTTGAATATACCTCGACGATGTATCAATTCCGGTTGTAATTCGTCTTCCTTCGGTGTCTCGTTCACGTAAAAGTACTTCTCGAAATTCGCGGCAATTCTCTCCGACCATTGTTTGTAACTCCAAGTGACGATTGTACCATCGCGGTTTCTTCTCTGAACGCTTCCGTATGGGAAGAGATTCTGCTTGTAGAGTTCAGCGAGAAACCCGAGAGCACTTTTGCTCAGACCAACGATCTCGACCGCGGAACCATCCCGCGGAGTCGCGGGTTTTCCCTTGTTTCCTGCTTTCTCGGAAGATCCCATTTTGTCCATCCAAGTGCCGCAATTAGCATCGTTGCCACCAAAGACGAAACCGGTGTCCGGATTAACGCCGATCTGATTGTTGAAGCCGCGATCGGTCATGTGCTCGTCGATTTGCTTGCCAGCATTGCGCTCACGGAAACACAAGCCTTGGAAATGGATCGTGAGTACCTCTTGTATCACGTCGTGAAGAGGTTGATCGACTTGTCCAGCCGGCAGAGCGGGCGAATCATCGGTCGGGAACAGTCTCGATACTTTGTCCGAGAGAATCTTCAAACCGTCCGGAACGTGTTGAATGTAACTCTGAATAGTGTACAACCACCACCAAACTGCGTCGCGACAGTTGAATCTTGCATTAGCTCCTTTATCGAGGAGATTAGGTATAAGGCCATGGCGCAGGGTTGCAGCGTATCCTAGAATGATGAATCGAGTCTCCTCGTGACGACCGGTTAACAGGAACAAGCCTCGCAGAGCGATGAAAGTATCGCGTCCCCAATTTCTCATGTATCCCGTTGTGAAGTGAGGAAGTCCGGCCGACATCGTAAGGCATATCTGCTCCTCGACATTATTCTCAACTTTAGTTTTGGGTTTGGGCGCATCCAAATTTGGAGACAAATCCGGAAGTTGCGAGGATCGCACAATTCCACCCACTTGGACCGAAACGAGCGCCAGCAATTTTACGAACGTCGAACCATCCTTGACGAAGCCTGACATCAGCGAGTAGCATTGTTCCAAAATAATCATGTAAATGTTTACAACGACAACGTCGAAATAACTCGGTACGAGATAACGCGGGATCAATTTGAAAGCCTCGCTAGCTTCTTCCAACCATTTGCCAAGAGCGGACGTAGACTCATCCTGTTTCAGGCGCTGCCAAAGATAATCTATCAGCCAATTTCCGTCCCGAAGATTGACGCACAATGGATGTCCAAGGTCGTTGTTTGGACGGATTTCCGAAAGCAGAGATATCACACCTTGAAGTCCCGCGTAAACTAGAGGCCCGTAAGACGGTATATCGTAAACTCCAAAGCGATTTTTGGTCTCGTCTCGTTCCTCCTGATCGCAACGGAATAAAACTTTGTTCATATCCGAGAGGTCCATGCGTGAAACGATTGCACGTAGTTCTGAACTCTTCGAAGACGTCATGATCTCGATAGTGGATTGTAATTTAGCGAGTACCGGCTTTATATTGGCGTGCAAAGAAACTCGAATCGCGACGACCGAGCCTGGCTGAAAGTTGACGAAGTTCAATTGCGTGATTTTCGAATCTCCCGAGTCGACCTTCTCCAGAATCGTGGAATCGCATATTTGTATGTGTTCTTTAAGATTCAAGCCGTAATCCGGAAGACCGTTTATGAACTGATCGTCCTTGACGTGTTTGTCGGGAAAGTGAAATGGCGATGTGCCGTTCGTTGATCCTCCGAACGAAAAGGACGCTTCTAGAATTATTTCCTCGACAACACCCTCGACGCGTAAAGGCCTAACGTGTCTCCTGAGATCGTTGGCATTCGAGTCAGGATGTTTGAACGCGGTGAATGCAACGAGAACGACACTCTCGTGGCTCAAAGGTGAGTGTCTGGTAACTGCTACGATATCAGGATCCATCTGGTCGACAAAGACTTGAGAAAATTTCTGTCTACCCAGGTTATAATGAAGATCGTTCAACGCTCTCTTCGCAGCTATGATTCCTGATTTTTGGCTGACTAGACGAGAATCGCCCTTTGCCAGACTCGCGTTGTCGGTCCATGCTGTATATTGCCTATTTTCGTCTACGACATGAATGTGATGAGGCACCAGCTCGTCGTATCCACGATTACTCCCACTTGCGCAACAAGCCATCGATACAAGACCGGCACTCGGTAGCAGATCGAAAATGCTGCGTTTTTCAATCGGGCTCGGATTATCGTGTGTTTGATCCATGAAAAGAGCATGAGCGATCGACGGTACGAGCGGACGTTGGCGAGATTGGAAAAAAGCGCCGACTGGTTCACCGCCATAACGATAAATCAGTCTCCCCTCCTCGTGACTATCCCAAGCCGACATCGCCTCTCTAATCAATGAGGTGATACCCAGACGATTGACGAATATGTTGTCCTTCTGATCGGAATTTGTAAATAACTCAGCGACAACGTACAAATCCGGGCGAACGCGTCGTGCCACGTCCAGCATATACTCTGCCACGGGTATCGGAGTCGAATGACAATTGTCCAAGCGAATACCGTCGAAGATCCTCGCGGTTTGTTCGACATATTCGGCCATATGTTGCCACAAAAATGGACTCTCTTCGGGCTTGTCACCGAATCTCAATTTCACGCTATCGCCCCAAGCAATCAATTCTCGTCTGATGTAAATGTTGGAATCGGAATCGGCAAAATTCTTCAAAGGATCACTGTTCATGACCCAACCGTTGTGGGCCATCAGGTAACACCCTTTCTCGGAGTACATTGTCGTTTCTCGTTCCATGAGTGAGCGAGGAGCTCCATAGTCTGTAAAATACCTATCAAACGTATGCGGTCAGTAACGATCATTCAACAATTGTATGAATCGATGTTTACAATTTTAAGGTCACGAAATAGTATTTGACGAAAGAAGTCGACCGACCTCGGTATATTTATGTTTCGGGCTCAAGTTACGTTGAGATTAGACTATATTTAGAAAGTAAAAATCGGTGAGTACTGGACTGATCATTGTAACGTCTGGAAGAATCTTACCTGGGGACTAATGGATTGCGTTCACTAATTTCCTTCAACCTTGGACCATCCGCTTGTACTCTGAAGTATCGAATGCCAGCAACCGTATTTTCTATCGCGGCGTTCAAGTGATTCTGGATTTCGTTCATGATGGCGTTGTTCATTTCTTGAACTTTTGCGCGAAGATCTTCGGCACATCGTCTCAAGCGGGTCTCTTCGTCAAAGCAGTCCGCCCTGATTAATTGTCAAACGTAACAATACCGTAATTAAGGATGAATACGGTTTTCTTCTTTTAATTCAGAGATTGATTCGTCACTTTTCAATAAATTTTTCAACCTGTAAGCGTTGTAGATTCGCAGTGCGAGCTGCATATCTATCGTTGATTTAAGCCTGTGATATTGCGGATCTTGTATTATCGAAATAGATGATTCCGGTGTTGGCGAATTAGCCGCTGGATCTTCGGGCATGCGGGTACGGGCCAGATTCAAGAAATCGGCAATTATCTCGTTAACGTCGACTGTGTACAACTCATGGATCTTGGCGAGAGGTAAGAAGTAAGTGTGCAGCGCATGACGTATTGCCTAAAATTTTTTAAATATTTGATCGTTAACTCCAACATCGTAGAGAAACCGTAAATATTTCATATGTTTTATAGAAAATGTCCATACAACATTTACTATGTTGTATAATCACTGATTCGCCAGTTTCAAGAGTCTTAAAGATTTTTGGAGTATTCTTTTCAGTTTAATCTCGAATCATTAATTTAGAAAATCCTACGTATTCTCGATAAACAATAGAAATCTGTAGCTTCCAGCTTCCTTGAATCGATCGGATATAGAAAATTGCATCGTTGATATTTACGTTCAGGTGATCCTCGGTTTCAACAATCGAAGGAATTCCCTTCAAATCCCATTCTTCCGCGGCAACTTGAACCGTCAGCTCGAACAGCATTGCGTCCAATAGGTAAGCAGGCCGCAAGTGTGGACTGTTGACGCAATTGTACGTGCATTCTGGGTGTGATACCAGAAATGGACTCTCATTTGCCGTATGATTCAAGACTATATCGCAAATACTCAGCACCTGTTCAGCATTATCAAAATAATGAGTACGAAAAGAATAGGTCATATCTAACGTTCACCAAACAACAAATATATTTTGGTTATGTAATAAAAAAATCGTTGAGAGAAAGCACACTCACGTTCCACTCGTTTCGCATTTTATTAGTGAGCTGTTCGACATCGGTAAATGTAGTAGGTTTATCATTATCGTCGGTAAATGTGGGGTTCAGTTTCAGTTGATCGCTAAGACTGTAGGCCGATTGAGAATCTCCAAGTTCCTGAAAATGACAATAACATTAATTGCTGCCATTGACATAGCTTAATTTACAGATAACTGGTAAAAAAACGAAATTGCTCCAGGAGGAAGAAAAAAAATAGAAAAAGTAAAATCCTCATACACGAAGCTGTTGTGAAAACAGAATAAATGTGAGAAAGCAAGGGGATCTTCGATAGAATCGAGAGATAATAGGATTGTAAGATACGAAAAAGTTTATTTCTTTTAAGAAAAGTAACAATGATTCCTTGTCTTTTGTAAGTTACGGACCTGTATTGGTGTAAAATGGATCATGTTGTAGCCGGAATTCCTTGAAACGACTAGTTTATCTTCCCAAGTAGAAAAAGGACCGAGGCACTTCGACAAGACGGTTTGACACTGAATACAATCCAGAGGAAGAGTTTCACCGCTTGTCGGTAATTGAAGCTCGGGTTCTACCAAAAGATATCCGGATGCAATTGCCTTCACTCCGCTCTCGCCTCTGCGCAATGGAACAATATTTAACAACCTCGCTTAAAAAATGTTACATTATCATCTTGGTTTATTATTTCTATTTCCTTTAAATTTATTGCATATACTCCATAGGGCTTTCCAAAAAGTGTTGTGTTTTGGGGTTTTTTAATATCGGCAAATTCTGATTTAGATTTTTGCTCATGAATGGTATTGATGAATAAATTAGTGATTGAAAATTTCCAAAAGGTGTGCTCACTTTGAATCCGTCACATAATAATGAAACGAGCCTGCGGACATCAGTCGAATCGTGGCTCCATCGTTATTCCATTGGAGCTGGTAGTACGTGTGTCGTTCGAATTGTCGATCGGCGGTCGACGGATAATTCGTGAAGATGTCTACGACCTTGCCAAACAAGGAAGGTCCCAATCGAAATTCGATCAGCCATCCTGTTTTACATGGAAAGAGATAGAAAAAAAGGTTTGAATCGAGATATATTTGAAGATATTTATTTGCCTAGATAAATTGTGGATCACTCACCCTTTTTCACTCTGTACTGTATACCGTCCAGATGCTCTCCATTATTCAAAGTAAGTACCCTTACATGACCCGTTCCATCGTCGTCGTTATTTGAAGTTTTCCCGGCCATTTCGTCGCTCGATTGCTAGAAAAATCAACTAAATGAAGAGCCGAATTGGCAAGTAAAAACTTCGCACTGGTCTCCTCAAATTTATCTTTAAAGACTGTGCAATTATTGTTCCGGCATATACGAACTGTCCATACTTACATCAACAAACGTGGCTAAGTGAACAAAAGGTATGGATGCAAGCGCTTAATATAAGCTTTCGTCACAATGCAGTTTACAGAGCATGCAAGCCGGTATCGCGTTACTTTTCGTTTCGCTACGTGATCGCATACAAGAACCAGAAGCTATTTTCTTACTCTCTATACACACTTGAATTACACACAGTTTGTAGCAAAAAAACAGATACAGCACTTGTACGAAAAAAAAAGCCAGAGCTTCATTTACCCGTTGTGAACAGTTTAACGCGAGCTACGGACTGAAAGTATTTGTGTATAAAAACTTGGAAAATATTAAAGTAAATCTAGTCTCCAAGCTTTGATTTACCCTCAAAATAATTCTGTGTACAGATTAGTCTGGAAAGTTATTTTTAGAGTTTATTTAAAAAGATAAGTCGGAGTAAAGTTTGAACATTGAACATTGTTTGCTCGTGTAGTTCTTCTGACATCTAGAGTCCTCCGTTAAACGTACGATGTGGCCTCTAGACATCATTGTTTTGTATGATTCGCTCTCGTAACTTACGGTCGCCCAGATAAGTCGCAGGAAGCGCCGCCTGACCACTCTTTGAAAGAAATTCCTAAGCTTTCGGAAGAATTGCTTCATCTTAGTCCAGATAGATCGTGTTATACCGATCGACACATCCATTACTCTCGATATAGTGCCGCCTTAAGCAAAGTTAAGAATTATCAGCGATTATTAACTCGCACAGTGATTTGAACTTCCACCTTCCGAGCTAATCTGGCGTGCTCTTATCGGTTATAATCATATTTCTTTTTTCTGGACCAAGCTTTGGCGCGACCTATAACAAACATATCTGAAGCATAAGATCATCCATACCTTCTTCAAAACTAGGATAATCTTACATGGAAGGTCTCAGGTACATTGGAACTTCGATTTGTATAAACCTAATTGTATCGATCGACCATTATATATGTTTAATAATTTGAGGGTGATGAATGAAGAATTTATCAAAATCAAGGTTGCCAAACCTGAAGCTCCCATGTAATATGAATGAAGCAAAGATTAAAAGCAAAAGCCATGCATATCCGTAATAAATAAATAAATAAATAATTAAATAGAGCATGCGTTAAATGGTGAAAAAGTTGTATTATTCATAAATATATTTAAAATGTAAATACTGTAAATTAATAGATGTCGATTTATAAAACCGATAATTGAGATCTACCGTTCACGATGATACGCTGTCCGCAACAACAATCACAGCACGTTACAATCGGAACGCGCGGACTGACGGTTAGAGGGAAGGAGATGGAAATGCCTATAGAGATACAAGACAATATTGTTCCGGAATAGAGAAAGGCCAAAGGGGTATCACTGTCACGTATCAAAACAACGTCAAATAATGAAACGTGAATTATGTATGCAGAATTTGAATATCATCAACTCGTAGATGTGAATCGAAAAGATTCGATTCTTAGACATGTGGAGAAATGTTTGTCCTAACGAATTTATACCTTTGGATACACACTCACTCACAACTCCGAGCTGCTTAAATTGACCGAAAACTTTTAAATTTGACCTCTATTCGAAGAGGCAAACGGTGTTAAGGTCACGAACATAAAAGCATTGTCGCAGCGACGAATTTTGGGGTAACGATCATCATAATACAAACAGTATAGATATACTAACAGTATGCATCTAGCAGACGAGCCTTAGGGGCGAACTTCAGGACTGTAAAACAGAAGAATGATGTAGTCGGGAATTACAAAATTCATAGATCAAAATGATGTATGTAACCCTGCTTTATTTTCAAATATTGGACAGTTGGATTCTTACACGAAACAAAGACGGAACTATACGTCAAAAAGCGAGAACCACGGTGTCCGGTTTTCGTAGAGAGCATGTTTTTTTCAATATTATAGCAGACGACAATCACAAAGTGCCAACTTCAGAGTAGTTAAGGAATTATAACCTCCGCAAAAAGATCATCGTCTATAGAATAATAACATATATGTTCAATCTGCTTAATTCGATCGCTATACATAATGTATTGCGTTACAAACGTATGCAAATATGATATATTCTAATAATAAAAATATATACAAACGCGTACTGTCAGATTCCACAGCTTAGATGTAGCAGACGATGTGCATATTGCGCGGCATCTTCAGAATCGTTCAAAAAATTACTATGCCGCTAAACTCTACTGCCTTCAAGTGATACGTCAAAAATAGTTATTTAAACACAAATTATTAACGAATAAGGACTTTACGATAAATCGCATACATGAGATTTTTTCAAATCAGCAACGAGCGGGTATCAGCCCTGTCGTTAATCGTAACGATGCTTTTTCTCGCAATTATCTGCAAGGAGAACGGTGCCATCGAGACCGATGCGGATAACGACGAGAGTTCAATCGTTGACGAATCACCGAACGGGGATGAAGACGATGAGAAAGAATTAAACTTTTCCATGAGCGAAGAAACCGCTACTTATGGGACTCTCACATTGTCACCCACAATGGAACGTGATAGATGTAACGAGAATCAAATAATGATTTACCTATCCGAACTCCAAGTTATAAATCCTGAGACGATTATTCAAATTGCATCTTCCGAGGATCTCGATAAACTCTGTAGGTCGGTATAAAGGCCTTTTGCAATGAATTATTTTTCCTTTAGCATAATAAAAGCTTTAACTTCATAAAACATTCGGTGGCTTCAGAAAAGTTGGCACAACTTTGAAATCCGTTGATGCTTTCATGCTAACCTGCATTCCACTGCCACCAACAAATTTATATATGCAGTTGATAACAGGAGTCCGTGTGCTTCACGACAAGTTGTGCACGTATTCAGATTATCAGCTAGGTCCTCTATACTTTTTATCGTCGAATTTAATAGCTCGATTAAAAAAAAAATATGTATACCCTAGTAACGAAATGATTAATTTTGTTTAAGTAAATTTTTACTTTCTAAGGATTCAAAAAGTACATGGCATGCTATCAACAACTTCACGACGAGTACATAGACTGCGCAGGACCTGCTGATTGGACAGAAAATATGGAAGGTCAAGAGCTCTGCAAGTATGCAAACGGGTTACATATTTCAAAATTTACGTCGATGCCTAATGGCTATCCTCCATCACTCTAACCTATTTTATCCCCTCCTTCAGCCAATATAAGATGATAGCGGACTGTTATTATATGCAAACAGCGACTCTCTGCGGTGTAAAAGCTGCCAAGATATTAAAGGAATTAGTCGTCAACGTTATCAACGCAATTATCGAGGTATATGAATATGAGTAAACAAGGGCAAGATCAGAAAAAAATTATCTTTCCATCTTGTTGAGGCACTGGCCAATAGCAATTACAAACTATAGTAAAATATTTTCATAGTCGCGAAACGGGGTATGTCGTCGTGTATAGTGCAATCAGAGGGCAAAAGCATTATACATTATCGTACTTACTAAAATAATCCATTTCCTACATCCAAAATCCCTTCTTGCCATTACGTCTCTACATTCTGTATATTTTTACTTTGCGTAGAAAAACTTTCGTCGCGGTATATTATTTACATATATTATTACGGTATATTATTTATGGCTTCGTGTGTCAAACTGTCCTTCAATTCGTCATATTCGTTTTGTGCAAATGTTCATAGACCTCGTGTCCAGAGATCCAAGAAAATCCATTGGTACCCGATCCTATGCCGGAACAAAGCGCTTACGCTAGAAAATCCAGTTCCTCCAAGCCCCTAGCCGATTCCAGAGTATATACATTGATGATTGTACGATACTTATTTATCTTAATCGGCAAATCATTTCATTGAATGTACGTGATACGTACAATACAAATCTACTACGTGCATTCCCCGTGAAAACAATATTTTGTTCCATTGTAACCTCCAAAGTGAGTTTTCATAATACGAGAACACAAATGAGTGCTTTGAATTACAGCAATCAACTATAGAAATATATACTTCTGCGATATATCTAAATGTACTCGATTTCGTGCGATTATAATGCATTTCGCGAATTAATAAACCAAAAAACGAATTTTATTATTTCTCGTGTTATCGAAGGAATCCACTTTATCAACGCTATTGATGTGGTTGACATACATTCATATTTGCGTCTTTCCGTCGCACATTACTGTAATTTTGTTTCTCCGAGAGTAGAGGCATGACACTCGGAAAAACTCAGTTTCAAAATGGCAGCGGCTACGGACGAGCTGAGTGAGTAGTGATAAGAAACTGTTTTATTATCGTATTAACAAGTTCTTATGCGATTTTCGCAAACGTCATTCTCTCGTCAATTAATCGGTTCCACGAAACTAGTTTACCAAATCCCTATAAGTCAAATTGATTGCGCCATATTTGTCAGAGTCAAAAGTCAAACGTCACGCTGCCATGAAGGGACAACTTCAAGTTTATGCCCCATTTTTTGCAAAGAATGAACAATTTTTAATTGTATTGTTCGAGATCTTTTTGTTAATGCAAATACAACTGCACGATTGTATTAGAATTTTTTTTTCGTCATTTCATTACTCTGACACTATAATGAAATGCAATATGCAAATAATATTTCATGCACATAATTTCTCAAGTACGATTCCCAGTGACAGTACAACTTTTTTCTGAAGTTTTGACAATCGGTTGATTAGCCTTTATCGATTAATTGGTTGGACGAAGCAAATGTTTATAAATATCATAATGGGTTTGCCTTAATCAGAACCCACCTGCGTTTATGACGTTAATAGGTGTAATATTATTTGTAGATGTAAATTTGTCGACACACTAGAAAGTAAATTACTAATAATACAAAACAATAACTGTATGAACATGATAATTCGAGCACCATACATTTACGAGAATACGGCAATTATAATATATAATTATTGTAGAAATATAGGAATTGACATAGTTTGCTAGCACGCATACATTATTAACATTGAATCCTACAAATTCGAATTAAACGATCAGTTTAAAAATGACGATCATCAAAATCGTGTGCCACACACGTACTGTACATATCTTTCGACGTGTTGATTCGGTTCAAATCCTAAATTACATTTTTACCAGTATACAGGGGAGTATGGCAATATGGATTACTTTTTATAGACATTATTATTTATTTCCCGATCGTCAATAGTACATGTTAATTTGCCTATAGCATTGCATATTTTATATGTGCAATCGACAGAATGTAATAGTTTTATCAAAATTTCATATGGTATCAGAAATCAGAAATTAAGATAGTTTGGCCAATTGTCATTCTGTGATATATTGAAGTAGATATTGCAGTATGTGTTGTAAGTGCTTGAACCACTTTGATCCCAGGGGGCATTGAAAAAACACTGCCAAAAAATTCCAAACAGTGCAGAAATCATATCCGCGAATGAATATATGGTTTCAATGTTCTGAGATTTTTTTATATGAAATGTAAACAGCAACATTACGATCAGCTTGGGATCCAAATGATTAATATTTACTGTGAATTATGTTGCTAGTTATTCATCATATAAATTATAATATGTAAAATTGTGTTAGTATTCTAACAAAAGCACATAAGAAATGAACAATTTGTTTAATGCGTTATAATACTTCTTGCTGCAACTAGTGTAATGAACAAACTGCTTATTGCTTATATACAGTTGTTAGGATATTAATATTCAATTATTAAAACAACGTTGAATCCTCAATCAGCTTATGTTCTGGACAAATAACACGCTACTCATTGTTTATTGCTGGCTGAAGACATATTTAAATTTCTCACAATAGGAATTATGAAACTGACACAGTGTTGTCCATCATTATTTTCCTGCCAGTTAATTAGTTTACGAATGCAACTACTCGCCAACCAAAAATTCAATTATACTTACACCTTTGCTACTTACTTACATGTCGACTAAATAAACTATGCATTTTTAGGCAATTTTTGCATTGCAAATATTAACAAAAAAACGAGGCCTTCAATCGTTTCAATTATAGAAATATTAATGATGCAATCCGATGTATAAAAATGACAAAACTTATGAATGTTTTTCTGCTCAATAGTTTTGTTGGAGCGAGTGTTTCTCTGTTTGGGAAGCGCCGACACGGACGAACAGCTTCAGGCGTCGGTATGCAAGTTTCTACCGCCAGTTTTGCTGAAACTTTCGAGCCCCCAGGAGGGGGTCAGAAAAAAAGTTATGGGGCTGTTGATACACATCAATCGGAGGGTCAAGAGTCGGCCAAAAGTCCAGCTACCGGTTGAAGCACTTTTGCTTCAATATCAAGATCCAGCTGCTAGTTCATTCGTAATTGTGAGTCATATAACGATAATGAAGCATTTTTCGGCACTTCTTCATCTAATATTGCGTATAATAATGGAAGCATTGATGATAATGACGTTTGCTATCTTAACATACAAAGCAGTGGGGAATCAATTGCAAACAAGTTCAGACGCAGTTGAAGATATTTTAAAAAATGTTCCTCGTCGCATTAATAATTTATATTTTACAGAATTTTACTATTATATATATCAAACTGGGATATCCACGGATGGAGATGAAAAAGCAGGCAGAGCTCGTTCCGAGCGTACTGAATGCCATTGATGGAAAGCCTCTATCTCATCAAGATAGGTAATTCATATTGGATCCCTCGATTCACATTTAATCGATACATTGTGAATTTCCGCTAACTTACAAAACTTTCAATATCTTTAAATTTTACAGTTTGCTACTCGTGATTATGCCAGCATTGGGACAAATTCAAATTCCCATGGATGCAGAAAAAAGATCGGCCTTGATTGGTCTGCCAGACAAACTTCAGGTAGCCAAACATCTATTAAACTTCATACTGGATATGCTACTTCTACCTTATGGGTAAGCATTACATATACAAGGTGTGTTCCTATATTATATATAGCTTATACTTCAAGAGGTAAGAATTGCATGCTTGTCAGTAGGTATGCATTCATCAAGCCTGCACATAATTACGAAATAAACAAACGTACGAGAAAATATTTTCATTCTAGAATCACGAAATTTTGACTACGCAAATAAAATAAATAGCTTGATAGAATATTATAGCAGGAAATATTGGAATGCATGGATTATCGGATAAAGTATTATTGTGGTAATAAATATTTACATGCAAATTTCTAATTCGATGTTAGGTCCGTGGGTCAAATGGATAGTCAGGAACCTGGTCAAACAATCGATTGGTCGCAGTTTCCTGTGCCGTCAGGATTAAGCGAATATGCGTTTAAAAGAGTGATCGGTGAAAATCCAACGTCGGCCGAGCAACTCGAGCAAATAAAATTGGGAATCGTGAAATTCATTGGTGGTGGAGTTTTTCCTGATATGGATATTCTTATACATCTTATCGTCGCAGCGGCAGACACCAGATTCAGTGTTGCGAACGCGGCTGATCAGGAATTAAAAAAGATCGTAAGGTACAGTTTATCGATGATTATCACTATTGTCGATATTATTATTATCGGATTAGTATCGGAGTTATCAATTATTAATACTATTTCAGTGGATTGGATTGGGGCTTGAGACAACTTGCGATGCCTCTTTATACGTTGTTTCTCGGAACGGGCGCATTGGGTACTCGGAAAGACGTCAAGCCAGAAATGAAGAGGGTTCCAGCTAACACGAGAATACGTCTCAAGCTAATGTATTATCTTTGCCGCGTGACTAAAGCCGGATTTATCATACCAACCTGTATTCACGTAAGATACTTTGCTCATTAATGATTATCGGGGATGTATCAACAATAGGAATCGTTAGAGTACGACGAATGGACAATACTCTCGATTTCTATTTTTTTTGTTATTCAGGTTATCTTTGAGTCGCTCTATGGGAACAATCCCAATCGTAAATTGAAATCGCTGGCTTTGGAATTCACGCTTAACATGGTTCAACAGTGAGTATATCGCTGACCAAAAACTTTCCAACCGTATCTGCACGAGATATCATTTTGATCCATTTTTCCAATAAATTCGTTAGACCTAGGAATTTTTTAAGATATTTGTGAGTATATTGAATATGATCGTTTATTACAGATGTAGTCTCGCACCGCTGGTTCGAGTAGCCGGAGTTCTTCTGGAGGGAATGATCAAACTGATATCGGAGGGTGAACGGGAACACGAGGCAATGGCGTACACGATAATTGGTAAAATGGGTCAGAGAATTCCCAGTCTTGTGAACAAAGATTTGAGTCTTTTGCAACGTTTCTTCGAAGCTCTCGCTACGGTAAGAATAAGGTAGAAATTTTCACAAGCTGGGCAAGCTTATTATTGCTGAAAAGTTATGGATGGCATTTATCTCATTCCATGCAGAGCGAACCCGAGTTGCGAAGAAACGTGAGAGATGCTCTGATGTGCAAGGCCTCGGCCTTTGTACTGAACCGTGAAGACGAAAACAGCATAGAAATGATGACTACTTTGCTTGCTGTGCACATTGAATCGCCAGACCCTTGCGTCAGGTACGTCGTTCGAGGATCGGAAACCGATTTTATAATAATTTAAACACAAATTATCTCATTATTTTTACGAGTTGACTACTTATTTGAACAAGTCACATAATTTTTCGTAATAAGACATGACATTGCCTACTGAAATGTTTTCAGATCTGTCGCTGGACACTACGCAGCTACAGTATTCCCCCCAGATCATGGGCCATCGAGATACCTTCTACTGTTAGCCTCTGGTGACGAAAAGAATGAAATATCCGTGGAAGCCATGAAGGCTCTGTATGGTACGCATCATGTGACCGAGCGAAATAATCTCGACGAGAAAGTATATTTTCTCCCGGAATTCCCACAACTGGTGTACTACATTAATAAGAAGATGTTAGCGAGAATGGAGCGGCCTGCGAGTGAAAAAGTCATGGTTGGCAATGTTTCTCTGCCTTACAACATCGCGACATTCAAGGAGGTACGGATTATTTTTCATGTACTCGAATGAAAGACTTCCAATCTTCGACTAACGAAAAGTCGAGAACGTTTACATCTAACGCTCCAACAAAATTATCTTGAAAATCCTTTTGATCGTTATTATTAAAAGCTTGTCTTAAAGCTGTTCGAGCTCTCATTTTTTCAAGTTTAATAAATTAAGCCAACCAATTATCCTTTTCTTAACAATTGTTGTTCGATAGATCATCAACTATCTCCGTCTCTGTCTCGCTAAAAGTGCCGAGATCACTTCACTATCAAAACCAATAGAGCATCCATGCGAACATACTCCCGTAGTTGGCCAATACTTGGAAAAATTGTTCAAGGAACAACCAAAAGCTTTGAATGATTATTTGGACATAATAATGCCCCTCAATCGAGCAATCGCTGGTACGTATGTTAAAGAAGGAAGGCAAAATATCTGAAGCATTTTGTTATCTCTGATAGATTTTTTATATCGATTTCAATGAAGTAACTTGAATTATATTACTCATGCCAAGTATAAGAGCGAGATATCGGAGCTTCTAATAAGAATGTTTATCGCCTAGATCCTCTGGCTCTGAATGCTATGTTGGAAATCGTGGGCTCAATACCTACCTGCATGACCGAGCGTTACGTCGCAGAATTGCCCTGGCTAAGAACTCTGCTGATCTCGACTAAACCAGATATAAGAAATCTTGCGGCGCAAATTCACGCGACTATTGTTGCCCACGGCTGTGATACGAATGAATTTGAAAAACGTGCATCGGAATTTCTTACGACGTCGAGGCACAAACTCTTGGAGAATCAACATGGAGCGCTGATGGCACTTTCCTGGATGCTTGAGCGAAATCTGATGATTCGACGCGCGACTGTCGGCAAAGATGTTCTTCTCAAATGGACTATTTACATTAGTGCTGTAGAAACTCTATGTGAGTGTCGATCATGGCATAGCATCGATTTTGTTCATGCAATTATAGATCGTAATCTAGCTCGTTCGAGATATCATCACAAGTCTAGAGTATTAAAGGCCATGTCTCACGTTGTTGATTCAATTTCAGGGTCTTTTCTCACGAGCAGTACGGAATTATTAGTTGGAGCAGCCGCTCAAGGAATAGGTATTTTGGGAAAAACTTTCGCCCTTCCGATACCCGATGCAGCAGAAACCGACACCCCGAACAAAAAGATTATCATGGAGAGCTTGTTTTCTATTATCAATAATGCTAAGATAAATCATAAGGTAGGTTTCGGAAGCAGGTGGTACGTCGACTTTCGCACCAAATATTTCGGTCGAGAAAATATGTCAAAAAGGCAATTTTTCGGAAACGTTGATAGTCCCCAATACTATGTGGTGTTGCAGATCAAAGAAAAGGCGACTCTTTCATTGGGACAGCTATGTATCGGAGAACATTTTCCATACACGAAATCCGTGGCAGAGAAGTTCATTGGACTAGCGAAAGAGGTAAGTGTTTTTAAATGTAGACGAGAATGATGAAACATAATTATGTGACAAGTCTAACGATGTACCAAAACCTCAAAAATTATAGACGAAAGATGTAACGACTCACTTGACCATGGCAGAGACGTTGGTACTTTGCGTGCAGGGAAAAGCGTCTCCGGAAGCTCGAGACGTGTGGAAAGTCCTTCCGAGCGAATATGATGTAACGTACACGCAAGAGAGCGATGAGCTGTTAGCTTTCGTCACGGACGAATTGTTGAAACTTTGTCGAGTGCCCCACCCTAATTCTAGACAGGTGAGCTTTCGCATATGAAGATACTTGTTATTAGCCGCAATTAACTTGTCGGACAAGTGGAATTCTATTTTATTCTTGTTGCACAGGCCGTTGCAATTTGGCTTCTCGCTATAGTGAAGCATAACGCAAAACGACAACAGATCGTAAGCAGATTGCGCGAGATTCAAAGTGCGTTCATGGATTTACTGTCGGAAAATAGTGGTAAGTGGGACCGTGTCCTTAATTATGACGAAACACATGTTTTTTTCTTCCTAACCCGACCGCTACTAACTTATTTCGTTGAATGGTAATCATTTACAATTTTCGGTTAAAGATATAGTACAAGACATTGCGTCGAAAGGTTTGGGTCTGGTATATGATACTAGCGAAGCGAACGGTCGGGACGAGTTATTATCTAACCTGGTGGGCCAACTGTCGCAGGGCAAACGAACGGTCACACAAGTTACACCGGATACAAAAGTTTTCGAAGAAGGTCAATTGGGTACGAGTCCCACAGGGTGAGTAATCTATTCCTAGACTCGAGACTGAACTGTGAGAAATTTACGATAATTTCCCATGACACGCGTGATAATTATTATTCGTTATTAGATATATGAAAAGCAATGTTTGACGGAAATGACTAAAGTGCAAATCCATTAATTAAAGGGGCAACATATCAACGTATCGTGAAATCTGTTCGCTTGCTTCCGATCTAAACAAGCCAGAACTCGTCTATCGTTTCATGCATCTTGCTAATCACAACGCGGTATGGACATCGAAGAAGGGAGCTGCATTGGGATTTACGGCCATCGCAAATTTCGCTGGCGACGATCTGACTAAAAATTTATCAAGCATCGTGCCAAAATTATACAGATATCAGTTCGATCCAACGCCGAAGACACAGCAGAGTATGTCAAGGATATGGCATAAACTCGTCCCATCGACACAAAAAGTTGTAAGCTACTACTGATCGATTGTCACGATCAATCTTGCAAAACAATATTCGCGATAGCAAACATCCAGGATTGCCATCAGTTGTGTTTCCTCAGTTAGAACAATACCACGAGGAGATTTTGGACGATCTCGACGCAAACCTAACGAACAACGAGTGGCGAGTACGAAGCAGCTGTTGTCTCGCTCTTGCTGATTTACTGAAATCCAGCGCTGAGTTGAATTTGGCGAAACGCTCGCCAAAATTGTGGAAAGAATTGTTCCGCGTTATGGACGATGTTCACGAGGATACGAGATTGCGTGCGACCACAACTACGAAAATTCTTAGCAAGGTATGTACGGCCATGAATAAAAGATTCTTTGTACACCGAGAAGTAAAGAGTGTGTGATAAATGACGATTTTAGTTGAACAACTAGAAAATTAAACTTTAACAGAATTTTTAACTTTAAACAAATTTAAATTAAACAAATTTTAATTAGTTTCGAGTATGCAAGGTTCAATTTTATTTCAATCGAAGCTGAAATTCAATGCAACGCTTTTATTTCCAAGGCTCGAAGTCGTGCCTGACATCGTTGTGATCAATATTAACGATGGTGGTGAAAATTCGCCTATAGATTTAAAAGAGTTCATGAAATTATCCTTTATTTCCTTACAGTTACTCGTAATGATAATAATTACATTTGGTACCAATCGGTGATCACCAATCTTGCTCATGAATTAGCTAATATAAAGCTTTTCTCACACAGGTTTGCATTCGTCATTGCGACCCTTCGTACGGCAAATCGGGCGAACTTCTATTGGAAGCAATGCTACCAGTACTATTGGACATTGGGATTACTCACACCGTCGCTACAGTCAGAGCGATATCTCTGCAAACTGTTTCCCAACTGGTGACGACTGCTGGGAGCATGCTCAAGCCTTACCTGGTGGCTCTCATACCGGCTCTTCTAACTGCCGATTTGGAAAGTCCGAAGCTCAATTATATGAGCAACGCTTATGGAGCCCAGGCGGAAGTCCAAGAGGCCATTGACAGTGTGAGAACGAGCGCTGCCAAAAGTCATTATGCCACGGAAACTATGACAAAGGTACAATAAATTTCTCATCGCACCACAAAAATCAACAAAATTATAATCATGCATCTCGCATTTTAGTAATTGCTGCTTTGTGATCGTTTTATCGTAACAGTGTACACAGTATATTGACGGCACGATTCTCAAAGATCTGATGCCCAAAGTTATAGAACTAATCAAGTCGAGCATAGGCCTGGGAACCAAGGTCGCGATATCGCATTTCTTGATACTCCTATGCAGTCATCTGAAACAAGAGTTACAGCCGTTCGCTGGTAGGTTTCGATAATTATTAACAGCTATTAGAAAACTGTGTTGCTCGAATGCAGAACAATTTGTAAATACGATAATACTTATATGACTTACTGAAACAACAGGTAAAATTTTGTCGGCGCTTGCTAATGGTCTGTCCGATCGCAACGCTGCCGTGAGAAAAACAAATGCCGTTACTATTGGATACATAGTCGGCTCTGCGAAGCAATCTAGTCTGGACAAATTGTTCAATATGCTAAATATATGGTACATGGAGAGAGAAGGTAACACTCATATTTTGTCAGCATCCCCATACAATTTAATAAATATCAATTTATGCGGCTTTTGGATTGTCGTAATTATTTTGTTGTTATTGCCGAAGGTTCATTACCTACTGAACACATTATTATATTTCGTGGTGAATTTAAATATCCGTTTCTTTGTTTTAACAAATATTTGTTTACATTCCCAATTTTTCGAGCATATACAAATATTGATCCCAAATCAATGTTGAAATGAATTCGTTTTTAAAATTATTTTACAGATGATTCGATAAGACTCGCGATCGGACAAACTCTGCAATCTATAAACAATCATAATAATGATATTATAAAACAGTACGCTGAGATTTTGTTACCCTTAACGTTCTTCGCGATGCACGTGGAAAAAGTACCCGGCAATGAGACTAGTGTTGAATTATGGACTGATCTATGGGGTGAAATTGCCCACGGTACCGAATTTGGTATCCGGCAACATTTGACCGGGATCACGAGCGTTTTGAAAAATGCCCTCGAATCGGCATCTTGGACTACCAAGGCTCAAGCTGCAAATGCCGTCTCTACTGTAGCTCTGAAACTTGGATCAACAATGGACGAAGAGGCGCGTCGAAGCTTGCTCATGATTTTGAAAGACGGTCTTCAAGGCAGAATATGGAATGGAAAAGAGCGTCTCGTAGAAGCACTGTCAACCCTGGCATGCAACAGCAAGTATGTTATGGCTTTGATCCACCCGAGTACTTCCTCACATATTTTTAACATATTTTTTAAAAGCTTTGTACCTTATATGAAATTACTTCAACTTCAGTTTAGATATCCTTTAGCTATGGACGTGGGGCGTGAGGTTTCTAAGACCCCATACCCACAGTTAAAGGATATCGTTGGCTAAAAGAAGAGCTTAGAATAAATTAGTTCTTAACATTTTTAAGTAAGGTAGACAAGAAAGTCGAAAAATGTTGTTTTCTTCTTTTTCTAGAACTAAAAAATATGCTTATTAAACGAAGGACATCCACCTCCACCTGTTTAAGAAACAGAATTTTTTATGATAAAACCTGTAACAACTAAATCAAACATTTGCTTCCTCTTAATTTTCAGAGAAGCTCTGAATAACGATCCCGATCTAGCAGCCACTGTGTTGGACGCTCTATACAAAGAGAGTAAAAAAGAATCTGTGGACTACAGGAAACACGGGGTGAAAGGTTTTGCTGAAGTTCTTCATGCTTTGGGCATCGATCGATTTACCCAGCTCTACGATGTTGCTCAGGAAATATTGATAAAAGTGAGTTTGAATCTGTAGTAAAAATGAAGAATATTAGACAGATTTTAGTACACTTGCACTTTTTAGTTATCGAGAAAGAACGATGACGACGATGACGACGATGTACGGAACGCAACGAGCGAGAGTACAAAGCGACGAGAAGACAAATTAAAATTGCAAGAAACCGTTTACGAAGCTCTTGGAAAAGCTTGGCCACTGTCAAGCGATAGCAAGGACACGCAAGGTGAGTGCTCTACTTCGTTGCAGTAATAGGCTTTTCGAAACACAACAGCCCGATTGTACAAACTCGTTGAGTTTTTTTTTTTATATTCCAGATAAGTACTGCGTACAATTTGTAACGCACTGTAACGAGACACTGCCGGGTACCACACGACCTGTCCAAGTAGCAATTTTAACGACGTTGAATCTGTTCGTGGACAAGCTTCTGTTATTGAAGACAAACATCTCGGATATGAGCGATCAAGATCAAGAATTACTACAAACAATTTGTCAGACTCTCTACGAAATATTGAAACACTCAATCGGTAAGGAAACATATTGTTGGTCAAACGGTGTTTTTGCGAGACGTTGCTGAAACAAACGATGCTGCATCTCAAAAACTGAATTTTTTCTTACAGTTAATAATTTGAATAATTTAGATAAAATTAACTCGATTCAGATTTCGGTCAATCATTAGAAATTGTAGAATTTTATTAAAAGTGAAAAATCGAATATTTGCTCCTCAAAAAGGAATCAATCGATTGCCACGACTAACGGACGAAACGCATCCATTATAGGTATATCAAAGTACACGAGAATCAGGAAAGAGGCGTTGAACATCATTGTTTCCTTATCGAAGAAACTCGTGGATACCGGAAACATAAAGCAACTAGAAGATCTGACGATTTTCTTTAAAGAACTGTTGCCTAAGCTCTCTCGGGACAATCAACCGGAAGTGCGAACGCGGGTCACCGATATCAAGGGAACGCTGAAAATATAATACAAATTTCGCTTACACATCCAATCGAGTTCCGTACAGTTTTCTCATTTTTGTTTTTATTCAGTTGTATTCTTGTAGGAAAAAAATGTGAAACCTGTTTTTGTTTCATTTGCCACCGATTCTGTCCGGTCCAGATGAAATTCAGTCTCGTTATTATCGGAAAACTTTTTAATCAAACGTTCATCGACGTTCATATATTTACAAAGCTAACACTCGACCGTGTACATTTCATACAGTTGGACCGTACCTCATAGATCAAGTAACGACACTCTATCGTGCCTAATTAATTATTCGATCGGTTAACTGAAGCATAATTAATACAATGACGTTGTACCCTTGACTCTTTTTTCCTGATGGTGGAGACAGGAGAGTATATTCTTGGCTGGGAATATATTAGGTTTGTAACTGTATGCAAATGTTTCATAACAAAAAGGCTGTATCGAAATATAACTTAGATATCTAGTACACTACACGGTTTATTTTATTTTCTTCAGCAATATCGAAGCACCAGGACCTTTTTTCGTCTTGAGCGATTGAGACACTAATTTCAATTTCTTATTTAACGAAACGACAACGGGAGCTAAGCTATTTTCAATTAATAATATCAAGAGAAAGCAGCCTCTGTTGAAATTGATCCACCGCTCGATTGTTTCCACATCCAGCCGTTCCGCCATTATTTCACCAAATGTCTTTGAGCTCTTTTCCGCAAAATTCTTGTCTGTTAGAATGAGTTTTTTCAGCATCATATGAAGCCCCGAGTGTTCAACGACAATGCGTTCCACACCGTCTTCCTCCTTTATCGTGGATTCCTTGTTCGTAATGAATCGAGCGATTGCCTCCAAAGCACCCTCAAGTTTGCCACCAGACCCGCGTTTTAATATCGCCAAAGTGACCATCGCGATCGAGCTATTCGCCAACCAGATTTCAATGTTTTCGGCTATAGATACAAGTAATGGCTCGATAATTGCTTCGATGAGTTCCGTTTCTCGAATATCGGCGGTTTTTTTGCTCGTTGCGTTGTCATCACCCTGCTTGAGTTGTTCGATGAGCGCTGGATGAAAATGAGCCTGATCACGTCGTGCAACAAGATGAAGAATGACTCGTCTACCGTACTCGTTCGACGCTATTTCGACCAACTCTAGCAATATCTCGCTGAGTACCAGCTTCTTCATGAGAACCGTGTCATCGATGCAATCGAACATTGCCATTAGTATGACGTGACCATGTTCGGACTTTGCGATATTAGCTACCTGCTGTTTTATCGCCTTGAGCGACAACTTACGATCCTTATTCGTTCCATGCCAGATACAAATCATAGCCAATCTCGCACCATTTGCGGATCCTGACAATTCGACGATTGAGTTTCGTAATATAACGATCATTTCGGCTCTATCCTCGGCTGTGCATACAGCCAGATAGTCGACTAACACAGTCTGTATGAGAGGCGAAGCGACAAGGTTCTTGTTGAGAGCTCGAGAGAGATTGATTTTAACAGCGGACAACGTCGCCGACTTCATGTCACTTGCTGAAGCATATACATCGCTAATAGCCTTAATATTGTCGTCTTTAGCTTGTTTGTACATATCACCATAGAATTCTTGTTTGAAATGAATCTTTTGTTGATCCGTAGCAAAGGTCTTGTAAGCATAGTCTACGAGTGGCGAAGATACACTGTGACTGACAAGCTTGACAACATGGCCGTAACAAGATGTTACGATTACCTTTCGCATCGTGTCTGTGCCATGCTTCAGCATTTTTTTTATGCAATTCTTTGCGTATTTGGACTGAAACATTGGTACGAGAGATGGTTTTAATTCGGTCAATACAGCCTCGCGAATTTCAGGGCTACAATATTTCAATAGCCACTGAATGACTCTCGACATATCATGGGTAAATATGGCTTTGTTGAAACTTCCCTCTAACAATTGGTACAGTTTTTTTGTCAATTTTGCACGCTCCTCCACAGTACAGTCAGCTCGGCGTAACTTTTCTCCAATTGATTTGGCTTTTACGCTTGGCTCGTAAACTGCGGCTAATCGCTTTGCTTTACGTTTCTCCTTAAGCTCCCTTTTTTCTTTTTTCAACTCTACCCAATTAGGTTTTTCACCATCTGTGGTCGGCGTAGGAAACTTTTTTCTATCGTCAACTTTATCTTTTTTTACAAAGGATTTATCGTTTTTCTGGACAAAATTCGATTTTGCTGATTTATCAAATTTCTTTGTCGCTAGTGGTTTCTCAAATTTACCCCTCTTTGGTTTTTTGTCCAATGTTTCAGACTCGTTAGACCCTGCGATTGGTCTCTTCTTGGGCTGGGTCTTTTCTGAGAAACTTGTAGATTTCTTATGCTCATTCTTTACAGATGGCTTGGCCCCTTGTTTATTCTCTTGAAGATTCATTTTCATTTTGGATATCTAAAATGGAGCAGAAAGTAACAGTAAGATTATACGTATATCGAAAAAATCTAGATTATAAAATCTTGTAAAAAGCAATTGGATCTACCCTAAGAACGTCTTTGGAAATTGTACTCAAATTTAGTGCAGGATTAGAAGAATAAGCCATCTATGTTAGCAGCTAATTTCGCCTAAACTAGTCAAGAGGCTCGAATTTTATGGCATTTGTCATTGCGCATATCATTGTATTTTTAGAAAAATGTCAGGATAATGAAGATAACGTCTACAAAATGCTTTGAAAAACCGATCCGAGTTTGCACAGAACCTTTTACCGGCTCTCAATATGTTATTTCTGGCTCCTTGCAATACTAATGAACTTATTAATATTTTAAGGATGAAAATTGCATTAACTGCATTGAACGCATGCTTCCACATAACCTCGAATCTATATGGAACCCGGATTTATAACATGCTTCGCCTACGAACAAAAAACGTACTTGCCTCTCTACACGCTCAGATAATACAAATGTTAACTGTTGTAAACAGATTGAATTATGAGTTGAATAAACTTTCTCACATTCTCATTAAACAAATTTGTTGACTGGCTTAGAACTGTTTAAAACGCACAATGGCGCTCACCAACTTGCATACATGTGCCGTGACATACATATTCACCACATCGAATGTTGGTAAGGTAAATCCTCACCTTCTCATCTAGACCTTAGAGGCAAAACGATTCTTATTTCTGCATTATCATTGGAGAGAACAAGTGTTCATTCAGAAAGTTCGATGTAATGCCGCGATCGATAGGAATACTCTTAGAAGTTAGAACCCCATTTATAGATTGTTGCAGATTTCACTGGAAGAAGAATGAGGTCTTACCTATTTATCCGTTAGGTGTTTAGCATAACTGTTATTTTTCGTGTAAATAAAATTTTCTCATTAACATGTAAGATCAATTTTATGAAAAGTTCCAATTATTTCTAACAACCTCAACGTGTGACGGCCTACCATGCCCACGTGCTAGCCAGCATTAGCCAGGTTTTGCGAGTCGACAGGGCTTACGCGCTAGTAAATTTGTATGCCGTGATCATTGTGTTATTTGCATGTATTTCTAAGTACTTTGTCGAATGCATTCTTGATTATTGCCGATATGGATTTTTTTCACTCTACACACTAATTAAGACTGCCGAAAACTTGTTACTTGGAACAGTACGTGATTTTCGTGTCAAGTATTGTGAAAAGTATTGGGAAAAACCAGTTCCCCGATGAAGACAGCAATTACTGTTTGTCGGTCACATAGGTTTCACAAGTGCATTTGTCCCTATCTTCCTTGGTTCAATGTTGACCGCTGCTGCCAATACAAAGTTGATATCACAATTTCGAAAATATCTTCGCCGATTCAAAACACGCAATTATAAAAGCAAATATTGATGGATGATTGTTTTATTAATTATGTACAAATACGTTATTATAATTTTTAGCCGAGAAACGAAAGAAATTTCACTAGCATATGATGATAAATCATGATAACCCTAATGTGTAACATTTATCACCCGAATTCATTTTATAATTTTTAAGGTTTTGCGGTTTCTTATCTTTATTATTCTTTATTATTATCATCTCTGTTATTATCATGATTGTCAAACGAATCGGGAATAGTCTTTGTTATTACAGCGACATCTACGGGCCAAGCTTCTGGTGACCTATGTAGAACACAACACGGATATATGACGGGTCTCTTTTCTGGGCTTGTTGCCTGTGGCCCAAGCGAGGTCTTCGGCCGTGTCGTTTCATACTGTAATATTGCGGTTACCCTTTTTACTCTCTAATTTGCAACTGTATCCATTACGGAAGTCGTGTGTAGTTTGTTCACACGATCTATACATACAAGCATGCGAGAAATTTGTTTTTCGTATTTCGTCATAATCTCACTTCGATGATACTAGCGTGACAGACATTTTTTGGTAATTCTACGATCATTGTTCATTGCCTCTATTCGTGTTAAACTCGGCGTGCGAATCACATATAGTAATGGTGGCGTGATTACATTCAATATCGAGGAACAAACGCGCTTCTCTGAAAAACATTAAGAGTTTTGGGAACATTGTTTGAATTCATCTTCGAGCAGGTAAAATGGCAGACGAGGCTATGGATTTGGAAACTGTAGACGTAGAAGAAACTGACACCGCCGAGGCTTTCGACTTGGAAGCGTAAGTGTTTTTTTGTGTTTTTAACTTGACTTCGGTATCTCAGTCACATTTTTTATTATCCCACCAGTAATGAATTGTACATACAACGCAAATAGAAAAAATAAAAATATATAGCCGTCCGTACTCGTGCGCAAGTACGCAAGCGATTTCGTGATGGTCAATACAATACCGTTATCGACGATTATAATCATAATAATACGTGAGTTTTTAGTCATCTTGTATCGGGAATGGTAGGGTTGATGGGGCGGGTCAATTATATTTTTTAAGTTCTTTGTACTACGCTATTGCATAAACGCATTTACCAAATAAGTATATAGCGTGTGTCTGATTAACGATGTACCACAGAATATGTAACGGAGATATAGATGGAAGATAAGACGCTGTTTGATATATGTTAAGTCAGAAAGGGAGTAGTAGATGGCGTTGCGCTTCGGTTTATTTTTTACCACCACTTTTAAAATACATATGTGGTCGATAGCGATAGTCGATACGAGAAATAGAAGGAGGAATGTGTCTTACATACTTTTCCTATGTATATTATTGCCAGCACACTATCAATTCTGAAGACCAGGTATTCTGATATATTCTGGTATTCTCCACCAGAATAAAGACATGCGCTAGTTAATTGAACGCCGAATTTCGAAAATCGTTTTTATCTATTTTTACAGTCTATTGTTGAATAGATACTCTGATTATTGCCAATTCCTGAGAAGAATTGAAAAGAAATTGCACTATTATAGCACTTTAGACATTTTTGTTTTATATGAAATACTGATATGATTATTAACCTTTTGCCAATGAGACAATGCAAAGTAAAAGCACTTGAACTGCTGTTTGCCAACACTCGTTCATCGATGGCTAATGTAATTATGATTTAATGAATTAAAGATTGGCTGAAATGAAGAAAAACGAGGCTAATCAGCTATATGCAGCGGAACAATATAAATTGGCACTAGAAGGTTATACTAAAGTGATAGGTAAGATGTAAATCCTCAATCTATCTGTGAATCTCCTAATTCTATTTGCAAATCTTATCTAATGGAGCGATATTTCATTGCCCTCAGTTCAATAACTATTGATCAAACTACCGAATTGAAAAGAACAACTCCGAAAGTTATCAAATATTTTCAGAATTATGTCCAAACATAGCCAAGTATTATGGAAATCGTGCCGCGTGTTACATGATGCTTGGCCAATATCGTCAAGCACTGGTAGATGCAAAGAAATGCGTGGAGCTGAACCCCAATTTCGCCAAGGTAATTTATTATATTTCAAAATTTCACGTAATCATCGCTATTTTATCAGTTATTTTTACTATTTGAAAATCTTTCATAGGCATACAACCGTGTTATAAAGTGTTGCTTAATACTGGGTGAAATGGTCGAAGCTGAGACTTTCTTGACCAAGAAATCGCTCGTAGATCCCAATCCCGAATCATCGGCCAATGAACAGAGAGATCTTGAACATGTTAAGAGGTACCTGAAGGAGGCTGAAGCTGCTTATGGCACCAAAGACTACCGTAAGGTAAAGTGTCGGAATTTGAGACATGGAAGAGCAACTCTAATGTCTAGTAAATGATAATTAATCGAAAGTATTTTCA
Source organism: Netelia virgata (assembly GCA_951802705.1). Taxonomy (NCBI): domain Eukaryota; kingdom Metazoa; phylum Arthropoda; class Insecta; order Hymenoptera; family Ichneumonidae; genus Netelia; species Netelia virgata. The sequence goes on from OX637864.1 coordinate 17,999,541, forward strand.
TTAATCATAGAATAATCGTTAAAACGTTTTTCGGTGTAATTTTTCATTTTGTTTTACGATTTACCTTTTTGTTTTTTTTCTCATGTAACTAAAAATTGAATCACGATTAACTCGTTTATTTTATCATTATACAATCTGCCTATAATGTTTCCAATTATTATTGAGAATTGTGTATTACTTCGTACAGACCAGTGGAAAAAAAATTTATTTGAAATATCCATTCGCAAAATGCATTCATGCATTTTCATCAGAGTTTTCGGTGAATGGTCATTTTTATCGAATCTAACTTTTGTAATGTGCAGACTTTACAGACTAAACACCCTTAATTATTATTTACGTTTACCATTTTCACTAGAATGCACGTTATAGATTAAAGTTAATAGATGTTACATCATATACAAATGGGTACACGAATTTTTATCTTGCCCAGGTTGTATATTGCATGGATCGCTGCCGCGATGTCAGTACATCTTGCCCAAGATTTAAATTAATGAAAGCAGAGTGTTTAGCGCTATTGGGAAGATATCAGGAGGCTCAAGAGCTGGCAAAGTTAGTTAATTCACAAGTTTTAAGAATCTTGTACAACCTGGTTATCGCATATTATCTTTAAACCACTTCAATCGTATGTTACAGCGATATCTTGTATCAGGACCGAACAAACGCCGATGCTACTTACGTGCGTGGTATGTGCTTGTATTACCAAGATAATGTTGAACGAGCTTTCATGCACTTCCAAGAGGTTCTTCGACTCGCACCTGATCACGCTAAAGCTCTGGAAATATATAAGGTAAGCTAAAAATGTTTGAATTCAACATTTTTTGCAACATCATCCGTATAATAAGATTTGGTAGACTCGTATGATAAAGAGCAATTGTGTGAATCATCCGTGGACCAATAAAACTGATTACGTAATTTATATTATTTTTCATAACTTCTTCACAGAAAGCAAAGTCGTTGAAGCAGAAGAAAGAAGACGGGAATGCAGCATACAAATTGGGTCGTTATCAGGAAGCTTATAATCTTTACACGGAGGCATTGGCCGTCGACCAACATAACAAATCGGCTAATACCAAATTGCATTTCAATAAAGCAACGGTCGCAGCAAAGGTAAGCTTAGTCGTACGAAGATAATAATAATAATTTGTATTTTTCATTTACAAGATGACGATTTATCTCGAAAAAATTTCCCTTCAGCTGGGACGACTAAACGAATCAATATCAGAATGCTCGGAAGCATTGAAACTCGATGAAAATTATCTCAAAGCAATTCTCAGAAGAGCAACATGTTTTATGGATTTGCAAAACTATGAAGAGGCTGTACGGGATCTTGAGAAAGCTTGCAAAATCGATAAGAGTCGGGGTATTTCATTTTTTTAATTGCCTACAAATATATAATAATAAAGTTTTTTTTACTTTGCATGTATCTGTGTATTTTCGTTAGGGGTTCATGTAAAAAAGTCAATCGATCAAAATCTTAACTCTCTTAAAAACTTGTAAATCATAACAATAACCTTACAGAAAACCGAAGATTGCTGCACGAAGCAAAAGAAGCACTAAGAAAATCAAAAAGGAAAGATTATTACAAGATTTTGGGTGTTGGCAAAAATGCCTCCACGGACGACATCAAGAAGGCATACAAAAAGAGAGCATTGGTACACCATCCAGGTATATCTCTAAATCATCGGATGTGACTCGTTTATTATCAATTCCGGTTCCTATGAATATTTTTTGTCGACTTTATTTAAGATCGCCACGCCAATGCTAGCGAAGCTGAGCAGAAAGCTGAGGAGAAGAAGTTCAAAGAAGTGGGCGAAGCTTACACTATTTTATCCGATCCGAAGAAACGTTCTGGCTACGATCATGGCCAAACTTTCGATGAGTCCTGTAAGTATAGTGTATTTGCGCAACCATCAAATTTTCTTTAGTACAACGTGTGTTACGCTAGCATTTTTTTTTACGGCGTTTATAAAATTCGCAAAAGTCTATGACGTACTTTTGATTCGGGAAATAGGTAGAAAAGATAATTAGTAACTGTGGGAGCCTGTTTTTCAACTCATTTACCGAGGCTTACTGTTAAAAGGAGCTTGAATTAAAAATTAAATATTACTTTCATGTGGTTTTTATGTTGCCAAATAATCTGAATTTTTCTTGAGAAACATAAATCTGGTAATGAAGCTTCTGTAATGCATGCCGATAGTGACGAATTTTATTTTATTTTTTCCAGACGAATACGGGACCTTCAAAGCGTTCTTCGATGGATTTGGAAAGGAAAGAGGCACTTATCAATTTCAAACGGGTGGATCCCCGTTTACGTTTTGATTTAATAACCAAGATTTCAACGAGTTTCATTTATACCGGTAGATAAATGTGTGAGCTCGATTTTACCATTAGACCGCGAAAAGTGGGACGATTTGACGTATATTTTTCTTTGAATCAAGGGGAAGTAGAGAAGAAAAGTCCAAGTTTACTTCTATTTTATGGTTTTGATGTCGATTAACATCCGAAAAACTTCTCCAGCTAACAAAAACGACAAAGTTAGCCGATCAAATGACGTTTCGTGTTCTATAGTAGCAAAGAATATTGTAGCGTTAAGGGGTTAGACTATCACGAACCACCCAAGAAAGCAAGTAATTTTCGGATGTATATTGTAAAAAAAAAAGACACATCCTGACAACAGTGGTCCAACCCCTTAATGAATAAATACAGCATATTCGTTCACGGATTCTTCGATGAAATCAATGAAACCCAAATAAGAAGGTTGTTGAAAAAGAAAACCCGTAGAGTTTCGAGCAATAGCTGCTCTTAAAAAATACCATTTAAACGATTAACCATACAATATGAACCCGAAACTTACAATAGACTGCGATTCGAACAAAAAAACAACAGGAATAATCGCGTTTTTTTATTTGTTTATGATTTATTGTTTCCCATCAACATTTAGCTAAGGAGAATAATGCTTCTAGCGTTGTAAACCCAATTTTCTCGATCAAGCATTCCTTCACTAACATTCACGAGTATGAAAGAGTTTTTCGTATACAGGGTATTCGGAGAGTGTGGTACGTGACGCCAAGGTGGGGTTAATCGGGCTAGTTTCATGTACGAAGGAAAGAGCGACCGTTGCACTGTAAATTATTAAAATCGCCATGAATTGAATATGAGCGATGACCGATTGAAAAATTCGTTCCCCAGTAGCTGTTATGCCCTCAAATTTGATTAGCTTCTCGTTTGAATCATCCCAAAGTTCGATTAGCAGTCAATGGCCAGCCCCTAGCCGCATATAGCATTTGATACCTCGAACAAAAACAGACATAATTTGCTGTTATACTAACACTATCCTGATGTTTACGTGTTTAACCCGCCATGTACACTATGACAGGATGGTAATCGAATTACGTAGATCCGAAGAAATCGTTGGAAATATTTAGACTTATCGGACGTTTCCTTTTTTTCTCTGGAAATACGTGCTTTGTTTGTGGCATAGTGCGTGAAAGACTTTTTATACAATGCAGGATAAAAAAAAAGAAGCGTGACGATGAATCATTGGCGTAGAAACTTGCGCGTGTTGTGTACTTTCTAATAAACCAGAGATTGCACAAGTTCTAATGAATTGAGTGTGTTTGAACGTCATTTGATTCCAGTTCTTTCTGCTCCAGACCTGAAGCGATTTGCACTTTTCGAACTAATTGAAAGTCTGACGCCTCTATAAAAACATCATCGAAGGGCACTTGATACACAAAAATCATGTCGCTAACGTTTACGTCCGTAAAATTATTCAATTACCGAATGATTTTGGGCACGGTGAAACTACTTTGGATTAGGATGAACTTCGTTATTATAGCTAAATTCATAAGACGGAACAAATTCAAGAAAATATAAAAACTCGATGTTGTTTCAAATTTAATATTTAATTGCTATCTTCGTTCGCGTTACTTTGCATTTGGTAGTCCCATTCAGTAAACACTTATCAATTTAAATACATACATGTATCTCATCTCATACTCGACCAGGTCGAACGCTGGTTTTAAGTCGACGTGTAATACAAACGAATGAAAACCGCACTTAACGTTAAACTTTACGTGTCACTATGGGGTAGGAGATGATCTAAGTTTAAATGACACTCCAGTGACAGGGTCCGATGGAATCATCAATAATCGAATAATTATATCCAATATTAGATATCGAATAGATTCATTTTATGTATTTAATCCTGGGATTTTCATGTTTTCACAAGACAATTTCGCTACATCCAATCCCATCGCTATAATGTACAAGATTTGCTTGCGAGACAGGGAACAAGTCGATACTAGACACTATTATGTAGAAAATTTTCTCTATCGATCGATTTCACCGAAAACAACGTCGAGCGTACCAATAATAGCTACAACATCAGCCAGCATGTGATCGGGTCCTATATATTGGAGTGCAGCAAGATGGGGGAATCCGGGTGCTTTGATTTTGCAACGATAGGGTTTGCTGCTGCCGTCGCTCACGAGATACACACCAAACTCGCCTTTTGGCGCTTCAATCGCGGTGTACGTCGAGCCCGGTGGAACTTGGAAGCCTTGGCTGAAGAGCTTAAAATGATGTATGAGAGCTTCCATGCTTGTCTTCATTTCGTGGCGACTCGGTGGTACGATCTTTGCATCGTCAACTTTTACCTCGCCAGGGGGCATTTTATCAAGACATTGATTTATAATGCGCAAAGACTCTCGCATCTCCGCCACGCGGCACAAATATCTAAAAACGGACAAACGTACAAAGCATATCCAGGCAACGTCGTGTCTCTGCTCCTAGTTTGGCAATCCTTATTATTATTTTCTTACCTGTCGTAACAATCTCCATTGATTCCAATCGGTACATCAAAGTCAACAAGATCATACGCGTCGTAAGGAGCAGTCTTTCTCAGATCCCACTTTATACCAGACCCTCGAAGCATAACACCGCTGAAGCCCCAGTTTAGCGCATCTTCGGATTTTACAGTACCAATGTCAACCGTACGATGTTTCCAGATTCTGTTTTCCGAGAGAAGATCCTCGACCTCGTCGACTCTCTCGGAATACTTGGATGCCCATTCATGAATGTCGTCCATGAGACCAAGAGGAAGATCCAGGGCAACGCCACCAGGACGTATATATGCCGCGTGCATACGAGCGCCACTCACGCGTTCGTAAAATTCCATAATTTTCTCACGCTCTTCGAACAACCAGAAAAATGGAGTCATAGCGCCAACATCCAAAGCGTGTGTTCCAATTCCCATTATGTGGTTCAAGATCCGGGTGAGCTCAGCAAACAGAGCTAATTTTTGAACAAAACATTATTTTGCTTCGACCCTTCTGTGTCTATCATATCACTAGTATATCCTCAAACACAAAAACAATACCTACTTCGAATGTATTTTGCTCGCAGAGGTACCTGGATATTGAGAAGTTTTTCAATAGCCAATGAGAAACACTGTTCATTGCACATCATTGATACATAATCAAGACGATCGAAGTATGGCAGAGCCTGCATATAAGTTTTGTACTCTATGAGCTTTTCTGTACCCCGATGCAAAAGACCTATATGAGGATCGGCAGCTTTAACAATTTCGCCCTCCAACTCCAATATCAAACGTAGCACGCCATGAGCCGCGGGGTGTTGAGGACCGAAATTAATTTTCACATTTTTAATATTTCTCTCAAACACTGGTTTGGTCTCTAACGGTGGCATGTCCCATTTAACACCATCATGAGGATATAGCAACGGGCCATTCCAGAATTTCATGTACTCCGCGTCAGGATACCATGCTGCCGTTCTCTTCTGGCTGAAATTAGTGACGAAAGCGAGAATAATAATTAGACTTGGAACTTATACTTTCGTAATTATACGATGATAAATACGGCAGAGTCAATACGGTCGGTGTACGGTGTCTGCATATATACAATTAGCGAGTGACAGAGGTTAGGCATATTATATAATGTATTCGTCGGTGAATTTTATTGAAACGATTTAACATGTGTTGAGACTAACTTAGTGAGATGCAGAGCACCGCCTACGTTCTGTAGTAAAATCTTTCCATCGTTCGTAAATCCGGTGGATTTTCGTAAAACCGTTCTCAACACACCAGTCGCCATATTTCACAACAGACCCAAACGACAAAATTCTGGCGCACCGTGGGTGCACCTACCCGGTGATGTTTATCGTAGTAGCTTTCCATTTGACAATCATTTTGACTATAGTAACTTATTTCTTATGATCTCGGGCTATGATTGGACGATGTTCGGTCTGTTGTACCACTATGGTCAATGTTCACTAATTTCATCCTGTGTTTGAGAGAAAAAGTTGGTAGACAATTCGTAGAAAAATATTGCTGTCACGACGAAATTGCGATGGATCTCCCGTGTCCTTACAAATTTCTCCCCTTGTAAGTACAGATTTTGTTTTGAAGATTCTTGGACTTTCGGGCTAACGAGGATTTATTTATTGACACGGATGTATCCGTGAATATGAAAAAGGTAAGCTAAGTATTTTTGAAAAAACAACCCTTAAACTTGTAGTTTTTCGATAAGAGGTATCAAAATACGTTCATTTTACATCGAAGGATAGATGGAGAAATCGTCAAATTAAACAATCAAACATCCTCCTGCTCGCCGGCAATTTCTTTTTGAATTGAATAAGAATGTTTAGAATACCGGTTTAAAAATTAACGATGTTTGAAAATAATATTTCCGGTGCTATTATTATTATTATTGGACACTTGTATGAACTACCCTTTATTTTTCGCCATTGACAAAATATCACTAATAACATGGAAAATATACAAATTGTTCAGAACACTTGCGTGTAGTCGAATGGGTTTGAGCAATTCAAATGTCGGAAGTAAATGCCGAAAGTAGATGTCGCTCTCGATTAATGTCGGGTGGCGCACTCTGTAGAGCTTTTCAGTGAACAACTAACTATGAGTCTCACATCCGTTCTGCATATAATACAACGGTCACCTGCTGAGATTTAAGTGTTAAAACATATATCATTTATCATCGGCTATTCAAAACAGCATCGACTCCCTCGGTTCTTCGTTAACGACATAACATTTATCAAATACAAGTCGATCCATTGCAACATTTATTCTCTCCGAATGTACAACCTCACATTGATCCGATTCCAATATATGTTTAGTTTTTGTTTGTTGTTCAAGGTCCGGATAATGATTCGCAACAAAGTTCATGTTGTCGATCGATTTTTATTTACGCAAATGTTTTTATAAATTGATTAAGTAGCCTTATTTACATTCCATTACATTTGATTCTTCGGCATCGGTAATAATTACAGGTATTTTGTTAGACCCGAGACATAACGCATATAGCCGTGGAGTTTCCCGACGACCGAGGCGTTTTCTTCGCTGTTGTCTCTTTATTCTCGGTGCAATGCCGCGAGTCCACGGTGAAAGACCTTGTGCTGGTAGCCAAATTGTTTTATTCCTCGATTCACGTCAGACGACGCAGCGACTCTTTACGCGTGGCGCAGGGATTTCCCTCGTAACCGAGCCAATTTTTGAATAGACTCGCTACTTTTACGAGTTTCTCTTAGCGGTTCCCGCGATTTTCACTCAACCTCACGAGTTTTCGGTTTGTCATCGATGCCGCGTATATACAGTCGAACCTTCCGACTCTGAAAGGTTCACACCGTAAACAGTGGGACCATTTCAATTAGCCTATTTGGATTGGTAACTAACCTCTTGGTCTAAGATTTTGTTTCCTTCTAGTAAGACTTTTTTTCATAATATCCCGTTACTTTTTCTTGTTTTCGAAATTAGAACGTTATCGATCTCGAAATGGCAATACGACTTAGGGATTCGGATGGATTCCGGCTGATTATTGACGTGCAAGAGAGTCGTGCTTTCATGAGAAAAATAAAGGAAAATAAGACCGGTCTTAGATCAATATACACAAACGATGATGACCATTGCCAGTAACAGTGAATTTTTGTTTAAATATTTTAGTATGGATAGAGAAAAGTCAAGCGTAGCGATATTGTGGCTTAATTGCGGTGAGTTAGACTGTATGGATCTTTTTCTTTCGGTGCTTTGTCATATCTTCTTGTGCGTCGTCGTGCACACGCGGTCATCGAAGTGCGCAGCGCAACGGTGAAGGACCTTGCGTGCATACGCTTTACGTTTTGTACGATATTGCATCGTATTTTGGAAGAAGTCTTACATTAGACAAGCTATACACTTTACTGTAGACTCGTAGCTCTACGTTTCAACGTGTTTGCACCGTAGGTATGACGTACGGAAACTCATCAGAACGAAAGTCGCGTCGATGTATAGAGGGGGCCACGCTCGGTACGCAAGCTCTCGCGGTCTATCGGCTTTTTCTCTCTTTCTCCCTCTTTCGCTTCTTCTCGCACGATCTCTTTGTGTTATTTTTGGCCGTTTCGCTGTTCAATGCTTTAAATAGGACCGGACTTTCGAAGAAGAACTCAGTCTATAAGAACGCCTCTACATGTTGGAGCATCGAACAATCTTTGACGTAAGTAAACAAAATATGTCTCGCGACCCTTTCGGACGGATAATACACATTTCTGTTCGTTTATGGTGAATCTCAGGAACTCCTGTTGATCGCGTACGAAATACTTTGCGCTGAACTTGAAACCCGTGTGTCTTCGTTAGCTGTCGCGAAGACTACCGGTTTAATTAGAATCATTAGTACGAAAAAATCAACGTACATACTTCGCGCAAAAAGGGGCCTAAACTGCGATATAGCTTCGTCGCTTGAGTTTCGTCCACCTCTTCTTGTTTGTTTATTTTCCTGTACGTATTATTAAATTTTTGCACAAACTCAGATCCAAATCGATCAGTGACAATACAAATTCCAAATATCTATACGCGATTGTGCGGTTCTAAGAGTATCGAAGTATGGATTTAACGGTCTGGTTCTACATTTATAGAATGACGTTTCTGAATGTTCTTACAGTCCTGAGAGACGGACGACTTCGCGAAACGGATCATTGTTTTGACATTAGTGAGGGACTTGACGTGAATCGTCGCAACTACCATAGTCTCTCTTCGTTCCTTTTTGCAACGCCATTCGACAACTGCGTAGTAACTTTTTGGCTTCTTTGGCAGGAGTTCCGAAGCATGATTCGGGATTATTTTTGAAACTAGACGGCGTTCCGTGATTGACCGGAATCGAGGAGCCACACGCAATTAGAATCATCTACAGTATTCATCGGAATCATTGATTATACAGTTTACATAGATAACGAAATTCGTATCATGGGAATTGACTTGTTTAATATCAGACGATTTTTATCTAAACGTAAAATTGATCGTCATTATGCTGTCTTATCTATATCTTGAATATAGTCAGAAAATTATTGGCCAAGTTTCGTCGATAGCTAAAGTAGATTACACAGCCGATATGCGGTTTGATATAAAATTTAATGTGCAGATGATATCGTGCATCGAGTCCACGTGCAAAACGTCTCGTACAATAGGGTGTTAACTCCCAAGGAAGTTTAACGATTTAAACACGTATACCAGTGATTTGTTCGTTTTCAATGTGAGTTATGACATCCGAGTCTCTTCAATTTACCGGCAATTATGCACTTTTGCTTTGAACTCTCTCATATCAACTGAGCCTACGCACTAGTATGCATAATAATACAATGTACATATAGGTGCAGGGTATTTCGGGTCAGTCGAGCCATCTACTGAACTCATTATTCTTCTTTCCGTCACAAGTTTTTATTTCGCGTTTGGATCGCAAAAGCGCGGCTTCGCACGACCAACGTAAACGCTCGTCGGTATTTGGGTCCAGTGGATACGCACGCGTTTGGTAGGCGCCCTTGAAGAAAAACTGTTATTTGAGTGTCAAATTATTATCGCATTATCTTATGAGCTATCGAGCTTTCGAAAAGTTAACTTTACCTCTAGAAATAGTCAAGAATCACTCGAGTTGACTTTTTCAGGCTTTAATAACTCGTGGTTACCGTCCAGTAGCCAACATTCAGTACCCATGAATTTAGACAAGATTTTTAAATGTTCTACTTAGGCTCGAAGAATATCACCTACTTAATGATGCAACTTTGCTTCTTTCGCAATTACATACTCTAGATGCCGGCAGAGTGCATCGCAAATCCGCTGCAGCGGGAGCTAGCAGATTCGATAATTCGTATGCAACCTCTCGACGAGATACGAATTTTGCTTGCATGCGGAGCTAAGCCGAATGATTCGGTGACACAGGGACTGAGGCCACTCCATTATGCTGTTTGGCAAAAGTACACAGATGCGGCACAGCTTCTTCTTGTGCGTGGGGCTGACATCGATGCGACCGATGAGTGCGGATATTCCGCATTACACTTGGCCGCCGAGCACGGTTATCTGGAACTTGTGAAGCTTCTACTTAAGTATGGCGCAAAGGTGGATCATCGCCAGGATACGACTGAACTATTTCCCAGGTCAGCTTCCGCTATGTGCGCCTAACACAAAGTACATCTACATAAATACACGCAATACGATCAGGACATTGCACGATTTTCTAATCTCGTTTGTAGCAATATATCTCCATCCAATAAACACATACTGAATTATGTCGAAGCGTTTGCATCGCAGCTTTGGCATATATTATTTTTTCGAACATTCGCATATACCGAATTTTTTCGCTAGGTAATCGAGTGCTGGTAACAAAAAGTGGAATTTGAATAAGTACGAATACTCAAGTCCATCCCGTAGTAACATTAAGTATGTTATTTTTATTTTCTTAAGTAATCAAAGCATTCTAAACCACAATGAAATATTTTTGTGTGTTTTCTTATTGTTGTTGCTAGCATATTTTTGCATCTTGTCTTCAAAATAAAGATAATCTCATACACGTGATCACCGATGCTCACATAACTATCCATGACAAGGGTGTCGAAGGGAGTCTTCAGCTATGTTAAAGGAATAGTTCATTGCTCCGACTCCTGACAAAATGAGCTGTTTTGCTTCCTTTGTGAAAAAAAATCTTTAAACATGAACATTTAAAACAAATTGAGTGAAAAAGTCTGCTTTAAGGAATTCTTTTTGAGGCCTGGAGTATGCCTATAAATATTTAGGTAATAATATTGATAAGTACATATCATAGGAACATTAATAAAACTCACAATGGAATTGTCGTACTGTTAAACCGATCGTGAGTATTAACATGTACTTAACTTTTGAAAACAGAACGATGTTGTGCGACGAGCCATTAAGATTGGCTTTGCGGAACCGTCACATAGAAGTGGCGAAAATTCTACTGGAAGCTGGCGCTAATCCAAACAAAAGATACTTCTTTGGATCTGAGATCAACTTGGTCTCTCCCTTGGACCTTGAATGCATGGAACTACTCTTAACGTTCGGTGCACAGCCAAATACGAGAGATCGTGCAGGCCTGACGCCTCTCATGAAAGCAGCTCGACTGCCACAAGTAAGAATGGAATCATTCGAGCCGCGGGCACAGCCAAATCTCATATCGATCAATATTGCTTGTTGAACCATTTCTCAGTTACAATGGAAAACGCGATAATACCGGGGTTTACTCGATGAGCAAAACAGTACTTGCAAGCAGATATTTCGATAGTATAAATAATACGAGGTGTTATAAAAATTGCAGGGCATATCGTCGGTATTACTGCTGCTGAATTATGGTGCCAATGTGAACGCAACGGCCGGTGATAGGCATGATTACCGAACAGTCGTTCATTACGCGATTCTCGGAGGTGATCCAGCGGTCATCAATCTTTTGTTGAAACAAGGAGCGAGATTAGACCTTGGCCCGGACTATCAAAAACCAACGGCATTGGACTTGGCCATTCTGAAGGGTGACCTGTCGATCATTGAGATGCTTTTGCAATCAGGTAATGCTATTTGGCTCGATATTATCGCCCGCATCAACACCAACATACCTTCAGTAACCTTTTCTACTATATATATATATATGCGTACATATGTATGGATCTATAAAATATTTTATATATAGTATCGATATTGTCGTATCGATTGAATAATCGTCAATTTTATTTTAATTCCCCAGGCGCTGACGTAAATGCTACATCGCCGATAATTGGCTCCCCTCTTCATGTAGCTTGTGCGGATAACATTCCAAACAGGTTAGAAATCCTCTGCATGTTATTGGAACGTGGTGCAGATCCAAATCTTGTGATCCGAAGTGACGAGGGACCAGCGTTACGACCTGTTTTGGCTGAATACGTCGCGTCCAACGTAAATCCATCGGTAGAAATAGTTTCCCTCTTGCTCAAGTACGGTGCGAGAGTTGTGATCAAGACACAGTTCAGAGATCCTCATGGTATACTTAACTCGCTCCAAAACACTGCGGGGAAACCGAGGCTATTGAGGGCTTTGCTCGAAGCTGCCGAAAGTTTTGATCCCTGTATGATCAAGAGATCCAGTAGTCTGACGGACGCTCAGAGGGCATTGGTTATGGAGGCTGCGAGAACGCCATTACCATTGGTCCATCAGGCCAGACTGACAGTACGAAAAATGTGTGGCGTTAAGCTGCCCAAGGTCGTCAGAAGACTTCAATTACCGCAATCGCTACATCGATATCTTTTGTACGACTTGTATTAGCTCGGGTAGAAATCCTCATTTGAAAACCGGGGGTTAACTGGGGACCCACCGTTACAGCCCGATTTCCAAGCAAACTTTTTCAACCCGGGAGACTATTTTTTAAAAGAATTATTCACAGACATGGTGTGTGCGTCATTACTGTACTGCAAAGGTGACTGGATGAACCGCCATAGCCAATGGATGAACCGTTCCAAGAGTTCCATTAACTTTGGAATTTGAACCGGGAGCTTCTGACTGGCTGGTTCAATAGACACTCCGTCTTCCACTTGCGATGTTTACGATTCCAAAGTATGGAAAAAATCGAAATAGTTTGAACATAAGAACGCGTTAGTGGATCTTACTGCATAAAGTCCATAAGGGACTTGTCATTTTCTTTGGATTGTGATACGTAGGATCTAGGATTTTACCGATGTAAATGGAATACCGTCGTTATTACCGCTAATGTTGGTACAACATCCTTGCAGGTATTTTGGATCATTGTGTTATTACATCAAACGTAATACGTTGGTCAAGTCGTTCTCTCGTCTGGTGCGCTTGTTTTTTAATTCGAATCGACCAAGTCTTGAGTTCGTCTATTGTTTTACAACGATAAAGGTTGCTACGCACTATACGGCACGGACCGTGCCGTCTAGTGTGTTGTGGGAGTGTTGTCCCACTGAAATCCGCGATACATCACTTGTGTTGCCGGTCCGTGATGGTCCGTGCCGTATAGTGTGTAGCAATCTTCATACTGTGCTGTTGTGTTATTGAAAATTAACGATAACTGGCAGTTTGAACTCTGCAAGATCTTCGAATGACTTTTACATGGCAAATCCAAGTCCTATTTGTGAAAGTTCAAATGCAACTATTTTTATTCCAAAATCTAGCTTGGATTGAAATTGAACATTCTATGGAAAGGATGGTGGGAACCGATGTCGGATTTAACTCGATAAAGCTATGAGATGTTGCCCAAAACATTTATTTGAGGTCAACATGCTCGACTGACTTTCTTCATATTAGTATTATACGCTTCAAATTGTGATCAATCGATTATTCGATCTGCAAACATTTATCCATATCCTGTGTGACGACTGTTCCATACGATTCAATATTATATCCTGACGATATATAATTTTGTATCTTTCTATATGATTACGATATACACTGTAAAAATAAACGATTATCAACTTTTTTTAGGATTAGTCGAACTTTTATATATGCAATTCGCATTTTTATTGTAGCGCCATATCTAGCAGCCAGCCTCGGCCAACAAACCTTCATGGCTGTATAATGAATTACTGCTGATATCAATTCAATACGGAATAAGCGATGGTGAATTATTAGACTCAATTCATTAACTTGTAATACTTGGACGAATGTCCTATAGGCCATCATCTTGTACTGGATGAGAATTATACTAAACTCCCAATCTCGAAATAGCAGCCTCAATAGCGTAGCTTGCGTCAGTCTTGGCAGCCCGCTTGACCGATGACGAAATAAACTCGAATCGGTCGTAATCCTATTCATTATATGCGTGTATACTTGGGGAAAAAATCTATCGGGACGAGAAGATATTATTGAATTCATAAGGTTGTTAACGATGAAAGTTTGAATAGTAAATCGGATATAATAATACTTTCGCATCTCGTTGATTATTTTTTGTAATCGCTGGTGACTTTCCTAGTTGATTATTTTATTCCAATAAACCCAGGAAATAGGATATATAAACTTCCAAGGTAACGCAGAGCTCGTCACAGAACTGATCTAAGAAATGAATATGCAAAAAGCGTCGCGCTAATTACTTTTTATATATACTGTGCGTTTCAATATCTGGATTTCACACGAAAATATATGGAGTGCCAATGAAAATACCCACGTAGTGAAACTACATGGTTTAATTACAACCAGAAAATATCAGATATAAATATATTGCAAGAAATAATAAAAATAAAATCGAAAGAAAGTTCGACGTGTTTATTAAAGTTCTTTTACTCTTTTACTTGTTATGGTATTGCAGCTATGAGGGGTCAAATCAGAACAGTTACATCCGAAAATAAACTTGATAGCGTCGTTATTTTCGCTAAAGTCTGTTGCATGGAAACGGAATATATTAGATGGAGAATCGTACAGGTAGCTTAGCTGGCGAGAACCTTTGAGCCCCTATCAGAGTTACTTTTGAAGCGGATCGAACCACTTCCATTTGTTATTACGCCCGTACTTAATTCAATAAAAGATACGAGGCATTCGGCATATATACAGTTATTGCCAAGTATTCAACTCTGCTGACAGTAAGTAGCGGCAGTGGTATTCTATTACTCGCGTATATACCGACACATTGATAGGGAAGATACGTCTGAGAGCAAAATTATAATTTCCGAGTGGGACCCGCCGATCGATAAAACGTTTAATAACTTCAGAGTATAGAAGTTGCCACTCCTTTGTTGATTCCATTCAGCAATCCCAATCTACTTGAGTTACCTTCGGCAGTTCTTGGGTATTTTAATGTCAAATATATTTTCTTATATCGTAGTTTGAAAATTTACTTCATTTTGAACTTTTTCCCAAATTATGAGCTATCCTAATGGGTGTCAGAGTACATTTTTTTATCTTTGTTATATTCGTGGTAAGATTGGGGATGGTTGTTAATTTCGGGAATTTTGTGCTGATCAGCTAGACGAGTGTTTTCGTAAAAAACAGCAGGTTTTCGTTGCAAGGACCGGTAGACGACAATTAGGGATTTTCATGATTCGTTTGCAATAATCCAACTCGATTTAAAATGATATTTCAAACAAAACCTGCGATTGATTTCAGAATTACTTTTATTAAGAAATACTCTGCACTTAGTAAATGCCTTATGATCAGTAATCGTAGTTATGATAATTATTGTATAGCGCTGTCCTAAATCACTAAATAGAAGCATGACCGCTAACACATTTTACATGCCCTTAAAATTAAAAGTAATGTATCCTTAAAAGACGACGTATTTTTTTTGTTTTCTTTTTCATCGATCAAACGAAAATACTTGGATCTCTAGGGAAGCTTAACAAAGTTTTGATCGTGAAACTTATCAATGTCGACGGCTCCAGGTTGATTCATTACTAACGATAGTGACGATCGATCTGTAAGGATTAAATGAGACGTATAGTTTTGTTTCATGAGTTTCACGTTCATTGGAGATGTAATGTTTATCTGTGATTGGAATACTTGATCGATTTGCTATTTTTTGTCGTTAATCTGTTTCACATCTGTACAACTTTTGGCATGGACGAGCACATAATCGATACTTAATCATGTCATTTAAGAGGCAGCATGATACGATTCGACCGCTTTGAAAACAATTCGTAAATTCACCGGTACGCCGCGGACGATCGGGAGAAAGTTTGAAATTGGCCAATGCACAATTGTGACAAAATCTTAGCTATATTTTCTCCTGTTCGGTTAAGCCGTGCCGGAGGAATTTTCAATTCACTTTTTGCGGCCACCTCTTTCGTACACCAGCCAGACTTAGCACTGTAATATTGCCTCTTAACGGAACAATCATCTTGAACATTAAGGCGCGAGTAAGCTGTGCCCTATAATTATAAACAAATTACCGATCGCAATCAGAGTAAATGTTGTACTAAAAAAAATATTAAATAAAATAAATGTTCTCGGTAAACATTTTTCCATTGTAACGACGTGATATTAACTTGTCAAGCTGTCCCGAAAAGGCGAAAAATGTGAAGGACGAGATATACAATTTTTTTTTTTAATCATCGGTTACGCATTGTTTCTCACCCACAATTAAATTTAGGGCCCTTTGGATCGTTGCAATATGGAACTTATAGAATAAATCCTTTTGTTCGCCTGTAACCCACTTTACGAAAATCCACTAACCCAATCATTGTTGTTCGTCACTGAAGAGCTGATTTTTCTTTATTCTCTCCAACCTGCTACTTTCGTGGGATTGTAATAAAATTACGTTCTCGAAATAACACGAGATTGCATAGTATAAATAATCCATAACATTTGGAAATCTCGATTAATGGGAAAAAAGAAAAAAATTATAGCAACAATTGATGTGCAGTCAGGTTTACATCCCGATCGTCATATAAATAAACCGCTACATGTGGTACTGGAGCAGTATCGGTGATTGTTCCCATTCGGGAAAAATATGTTCATTGCTACGATCCTCGTCGACAAACGAAAGTTTCGATAGCTGCGCAAGATTGGGAATATGTATAAGAAAATGATTGCGATAATTGTCCAATCACCGAACTGAATTTCAACATTTTGCCCGAAAATCTGTCTACAAATAACGACGTAATGCGTTTTACGACTTGGCAATAATTAAATTAAATATATATACGCTTCGCCTCAGAGTGGCCAATTAATATATGAATCAGTAGCTAAACACGCTTAGTTACTTCTAGAGCCTTCACTTGCACTGCAATATTGCTATTGAATCGCGCATCGTACAAGAATCTCGCAGCTGGGGTTATCCTTTACTTTTTTTTCCGTGTCCTAAAACATACACTTTCCGAGATAATGGCGAACGATGGAGCCTCCCCATCTGCCCGTTACAATTAATTTTACGAGGAAAAAAAAAATCAGTTCGCCCGGCATCGCCTAGAAAACTAATTATTTTTCATTGGTTCAGAAATACTAGCTTAACAAATCTGGTTAAAATTTTTCTCTCAATTAGAACACTCGGTAGAACGAGGTCTTTTTACCATTGCGCATAGAAAGACAGTGTTCATCGATATACAAGAATGGATTAGATCGTAGTCATTTTTTGAAGTTTGGTTCGTTTGGGCTGTTCGAATCGCAAATCTTCGATTGTTTTATTCTGTTGTTCTTTCGTAAGACACTACTTTATCCTATTGGCGCTCGCGTACTCATCTGCTCTTGTATTCCGTTTTTTTTTACTGTAAATTATTATGATACAAATATTGCGTTGCATGGAAAAATATGACTTCATCTGAGCGCTATTTAACAAAGGCTATACACACACCGAATATTCATCAATGATTCGTATAACCGGTGTTCACGATATTTCCACAAAACGGTTGCAACGTTCGTCTCGTTTGTATTTTGTATCAAGATTTTAGTTTCTCTTTTATACGAAACCGGATATTTCTCTCTCGTCACCTAAGCGTTCGATTGTTTTTTTTTATTCTTCTTTTATACACTAACATGGAATAAGCATAACACAATGTACGTCATGATTATTTCTTTTTTAATCGTTTGGTGTGTGTCTAACATGTTCAACAGCCATCGGGCTTTGAATGATTGAAATCGGACGTCTTACTTTAAACGCGGTTCGGAAAATTCATTTAATATTTTGCACGGGCATAATCGACACGTTGTCAGGCTCCAATATGAGGCTATAAAAATATTCGTATGTTGTTGAAAAAGGGACTGTTGAAAGCTTCAGACTTCCGGAAAAACTCAAACGTTCATTTGGATACGCGAACCATTTTGAGTCGTAAAATAATCGGATTCTTTTTCAGGATCGCGAGTAACCCAGCTAGGGAACACGCTGAACCAGATCGATTAAAATAAAGAAAAAAAACATATATATATATGCACAAAAATCCCACGTGGAATACGTGCATCGGAGGAATCTGTCTACCTGTGTATGAATTATCGGATTGGGTGTTAAACAATTTTTATACACTATTTATAATATTTTTTTGTGTTTTTTTTTTTGTTTTGTTTTTGAGGTGAAACTGTCTCTCGTACTAATACTGCGACTCTAACGCACTCAGTTAATTCGCAAGCGTGGTTAGCTCAAGGATTGCTCCGTACTAGGTATTCTCGCGACGCGACGCGACAAACGGCCTAACGAGTACACTCTTGTTATGCTATTAACGATCGGGCATAAAATCATCGATTTTGCAGAAAATCGATCGACGAGGGGAAGTATTCGGATGACCGAACGGTTCTATATATACGTAGTTGTCGACTGTACTGTTTCGACACGAACTATATATACCTCGGGACTGTTCGGTTGAACAATCCTGATTACACTACGGCAGGCTCGAGTTGAGGCTCTCAGGCAGGCGATAATTCATCATGTGATACGGCGGACTCGCTGGGCTACCGGGTTGGCTGTTGACACCGTGTTGACTGGATCCGCGGCCTCTTTTTCGCCTCTGCAAAATACCTTTTCGGGCCATATAGAAGCGAATCGTACTTATCGGTATCTTGTATTTTTCCGATGCAACTTGGAACGTCATGCCACGTGCCACCAAGTCCGAAGCCTGTTTCAATTCATGCTCGGAGCGACGTTGACGTCTCTGGTATCCTGTAAGGAATATTGCACAAATATTAGATTTAATTTTTTTATATACGAATAGCTGGTTTCAAAATTCCATCTCGTTCCGTTAGAGTCGATGCGAAAAGTACGTAAAATATTTTCTTACCTTCGATCGCTGGAAATGGACTGCTGGGACTGCAATTACTGGTCGGTGGTACCACGCTGATGGAATATGGTTTAATGTCTTGTTGAGTGAACTGCTCATCCGGTTCCATCTTCACCAAACCTTGGGTCTCCGTTAACGTAGCCTCGCACGCGCTTAATGCTTTTTCCAAATGTTGCAAGGCTTCCGTGTGCTCGATGTTAACGAAGTTCGACGGGTTGCTCGATGGCGAATCTTCGGTAGGGGTCGATTGGATAGAAGAATTTGCCACCATACCGGGTGATACAACCGAAGTAGTCTCGATAAAGCTGGAATTGGTTGTATTGGTGCTTGCCAGTTCCTCCTGCTTGAAAGCGAATGGTGCTTGTTTTGAGGGCATAGGTGGGGGCGTTGTTGGTGCGCTCGGAGTGGTTTGTTGAGGTGCATTATCGCTTTGCGTAGTTTCTCGACCCTGGTTCGACAATCCTCGTACCTGTGAGCAAAGCGACAAAACTATTGAAGAATAACCCCAAATAATTTTCAAAGATCTCACAATCTTTATTTGAGCAAAATGCCATTGTACATTATTGAATTAGAAATTCACCACTGAATTTGTCACTTTTCTGAATGAACGTCGTAGTAACATAGGTTATGAAGATAATTTTTTGAAAAAAGCCGCTACACTGTAACAGAATAGCTTTCGTGCATGCAAACGTTTTAACTTTAGCATATAGAAAGCTATTCAAGCTCAACCACAAAGTGATTTCAATTATGATAAACTGAGCCAGACCAAACCAACCAAGTGCTATGTCAATAAAGCGTTACGACGATTTGATGTCACTAAATTGGTACCGAATTGACTTCTTCATTAATTATTTTATTTCTATTTTCGCAGACATCATTTTTTAGTTACGGCTCTATGAAACTGTTTCACTGGTGCTCGAATATGTCAGGAAGCCTTGAGATATGTCGAGCTTATACAATATATATCAATTCCCAAGTTTCGAGTATCGCACAAATATCATAAACAGCAGTTCATGTTTTTCGTACAACATCAACAGCGTGTTATGTTCACCATCGGAGGTTTTACTATCAGATACAACGATTGGCCTAATAAGTGCTCATATTAATCAAATCGTATTGTTTGACCGACAACAACAAAAATCGTAGAGGTTAACTGTTCACATAATATAGTGGAAAAATTGGGAGGAGCCTAAACTCGTGATTGTTTACATTACACTTTTTCCAAATATCCATCAAAGCAATGAGACACAAGTCGAAAAATGGATATACAAGATGCTACTCCGAAAATATTACAGTACTGGAGATAACTGTGAGACATATGTTTGGGCGGAGTTATTAAATTGTGGAATATAAGAATGAGAATGTAAGAGTCGGTAGCTTGAAAAATTTGCATAGTGTACATAAGTGTTTCTTTAGTCAAATAGAGAACACGGAAACTTTTCTGAATTTTTGTTTTTTTTTATCCTCAAAAATAGCGATGTAATAAAATCATGCGTTTTTTCATTACCTGTAATGCATCGGCAGCCTGCATCAGTTTCTCAAGTTGCTGTTGCTCCACGTAGACTTCACCACGATACATGAATTCAACCAATGCTTGGAGCTCCCACATTCTCATATCCCTCAGAAATATAATTGGATGCGTACATGGAATTTCCAACAACAAACGCTCGAGATAATCGCTGCAGGCTGAAAGTACGACTTTGTGACACTTTATGGAACCGCCGTCACATGCCAATGTTACATCGACAAATTGTTCGGAACTGAGCAATTTTGGAAAAGCACTGTGCATGTTCGACTGATGGGAATTCCATGATACACAAAACTGTTGTCTGACACCTCCGGGATAATTCCCAGCGGCGGGCAAATTGTTTCCAGTATCCATGCTTCGGTTACTAACACTCTGTTATCGATCTGCAAATATGGAAACATAGTTTGTTTTATAAAGGTTCAATGACCTCCGTTTAATGAAATATTGGTAATCTCTGAGAGTCGTTGAAACTCTAACTCTAACTTTTACAAAAAAATATTCGGATATTACTCTTTTAGAGAATTTAACTGTAATACTTATAATAAGCGTTTCTATGGCATTAATAAAAACATTGACACAACACAAGTTGAAGGAAAATTTCATCATTATTATTTGATAAAAAGGGAAACTCCGATTTTACAATTATTAACAAAAATGAGTATTATCCCATTCCATGTTAATTATAACGGGACGCAGAATTTAATTTTTATTCCTAGATTTAATTTTAATAGAATTATAAGCCGTTATCTAATATCCAATATGATTATCAATATTTTTAAATTTCTCCCATTTAATTTTGACTTAAGATCTATTGTATAATGTGTAATATAATTACCGGTTGCTATTCCTCAAATTGTAAATGTTATGTCCAACCGCAATATTTTCTGGTTCTCGAGTTGTTGTTTCTGCGATATGCGGAATCGCAATATTCCACCTGCGATGGAAACAAAAGAATAGAAAAAACAAACGCATTAGAAAAAAAAAAGCCAGACGAGTAAAGCAATGACGATGTTAGTTGAGAACAATAAAAAATAATTAAAACACAAATATGAAAAACCGTGGCGAAAAATTGTGAGTAAATTTCGAAAGTGGGAACCAAGTACCTAAGATCGTCGCGAGACCAAACGCTCGCGACAAAATTTACAATATGGCTGTCAAGCGTTCCTAAAAGTTCCGTTTAGCAATAAACAGTCCGCGAAACGGCCGATCGAAACCTTTCCGAATTCACGTAAAAATGTCATTCGTGAGGGAGAATAGTGTTGTCGATGGCGCGGAATTCTGGAGTCTCGTATAATGCACGTACCTATCTACGTGAAGATAGGGAAGTCACCGAAACCCGGTTAATATTATAACGGCTAAATAAAAATTGACGAGAACGTGCGATACATCGAGCATGTACAACAGAACAAATGACAAACGAAAGGGCGACAAACACGGTCGGGCGGTGAAAAAAAGATTCTACGATGTTTCGAACGCGTGTTATGAGTACAACAACGAACGGCGTCTATTGCCAGTGAAATCACGTGTTCGAGAAATAGCCGAGAACGAGACAGGTTAGCCAAACAAAAGTCAGGGACGCGCGTGTTCGGAGTAGCGAAGCCTCGCCTAGACCAAAAAATGCTGAGATCTTTGTGAGACGCTGTCGGCATTGGGGGGGCCATCACCCTTCCCGGGATCTCTCGCGTTGATCGCTAACTTCCAACGTTTGTTCTTAATTTTTTTTTCCGATCTTACCGAAGCGTCCTCCGATACCGTGTATCACTGAAAATTTGTATCAAACGAATTGTTACTATTTAATGTTTCACTCACGTTCGTGTGCACTCGATAATAAATCCGTCGATTGTCGCGTCGTTTTCGGTAAGGATTTCTCAAGAAAACATGCATCAGCCGAGATTTGCACTAGCTAGGGGAGCTGGAAAGAGAGGGGTGGGTGTAGCGAGTCTGGCGACGACTCGCAGTATGGAGGGGGTACCGCTAGGAACACTAGCGCACCTTCCGGACTAAGTTTCGAATGAAAACCCGGGACTTTCTTCGTCTTTTCACGTTCGTGGTAAGATTCGGTAAGAAAGACGGACAAATCCCTCGAGCGTTTATTCGTAACTAATTATCGTCAATACACGATTCGTTCAGTGGGCTACACGATAATGTCCCGGATTGGATAAGTTAACGAATGTGAATGACTAACAATAAGATCATAGAAATTGACATGATGCGGCCGGCGATAGGGATCTTGTCATTACTTTATAGTATCCCGAGTGGCAGAAATCCGAATATTGAATAATCTCCATTAAATGTCCTCGGCAGGTCCAATATCTCGAATTTTCGTTTAGCCGACCGACAAATAAATTAGAACTAAAGATAACCGGTGGAATTACGTCACGAACGGAAGTCGTTGCTGTTGGTCGGTTATGTAGGTTTCGAAAGTAGAATAATCGACAAGTATCCGCAATTCGACCCTTGTCGATGATGCCACCACCTCGGACGAATGTAAAACGAGGTACAGGAGTGTATCACGAATAGCTGGCACCACAGATATCACATATGCCAGCATACCTCGCGTTATATGTAAATAGATACACACTTACACCCGAACGTATGTCAAATCAAGACAAACCTTTTCCAAATACACCCTACAATTCACATCAAATCAACGCTGAATGCCCTTTAAATAGATTCGACCACTCGCCGAATCCACCCAAATCACATTCTAAAAACAGTCCAAACATCCCTCCAGCACATTTCTCGAACACTTCATTTGGCTACAGCCACGGTGTCAAATTTTCTCGTATTGAAAACGGTGTTTTGCATCAGAATAACATAATGTCGACGGGGTTACAAGAGAGATCTAACAATAAATTGAAGGAAAAGTGAAGTAATGCTGGTCGGTCAAAACGTGTCTTGTAACATTTCTGGCAGTACGACGAAATATGGGGCAATCAAAATAATGACGGTAGTACAAGAGGAAAAGTCGTCGTTTTAGCTAAACAACTAAAGTCACGTCAGACATAGAATACACATCACCCACATAGCATGCGTTCCATGCATACAGATATACTACACACATATAGGACAAGCACTCGACCCTCACACATTATACACGCAGCAGCACATGGCAAACACACACATTAAAAACAGGACAAGGTAGGCGCACTCATGCACAAATCATATACACAAAGTGCACACATAAGGACACACGGCATAAATGAAGGATAATACACAAAGGAAACCCACACACACGGAGCACAGCTGCTACAGCGTTCTCAATATTTTTCGAAACATTAATTTCTCATTAATTTTGTGACGTTCGCGAAATAGCTAGAGAAACAAATATTAAAAGTCTTCTCCATGATTCTAGCTGTTCTGCCAAAGCCGCGGAGTCAAATTTTTCTCCAAAAAGACATTCTTTTGGCAGAACCGCAAAAGTTGTAAAAAATTTGCGCAAAATTCTGTGAAAATGCTAAAAGTCGCAAATCTTGAAAATTTTGTCATTTTCGACTTTTTGCATCGTCTGAGGCGCTACTCGCTGAGATTTATTCCGCAAATTACGACTATCACGCGCTCGTTCTCGGGTTAAAAAAACGCAGTCAAAAGATGAAAGACCGCAACAAGTTTTCAGCTTTTTCAACTTACAACCTTGAATTTAACCCAGGACGAGAGCGAGATTTTCAGATTTGGAATCTTCGAGAAATTGCCCATCGAATAGAACCATGAGCGGTTGAAAAAAATGAAAAACATGAGTGTTTCACCTCTATAGATTTCTCGAAAAAGCGAAAATATCGAGATTTCAAAGACTCCTAACTTTGGTACTACTTGGCCGATTTAGGTTCAATGATATTGTGTTGAAAAGTTCATGACGGAAATTTTTAAGACACTTCCCGACTGTACCGTCCGCTCGGCGCGTACCATGGGTACGTGTGTTGAGAAAGAACTACATAACGTGTGTGTGTCCGTGTATGGTCTATAGCGCATGCGTACGAGCGTGTTTATCCACGTGTGGTGTAAGCGCGAATGGTGCGAAAGATGCGTGGATGGCGCGGTGTCCGTGCGTGGCGCGTCCTGTCTCGTATTCATAGTTTCTCCGTCGATAATATCCCATTACCTTACGACGAGCACAACGGACCTAGTCGGTAATAAAAACTGACGTTCAGTTCCCGCCGAGACCGTTGCTCTTTCGTCGAAAGAAGAAAAGAGAACCATGAACTTCGCTCGAAAATTCCATCGGTTCACCGTTCTCGTGTCTTGTCCGAAAATAAAAACATTTGTGGAGAAATTTCTGACAAGGAAAATACCGTTTTTGCACCGATGCGAGCCATACCAATATTTCACATAATGTCAAAGCTTCTCAAAGATACTCCGTTGCTCTATGTAACATCTGATAGCTAGCTATGCTTAATTTTTATGCCGTATGGGCCGTATGGGAGTTAGATGGCAAATATATTATCATACAACTATTATTGAAAGAGATATATATATATAGATAGTATATATATTCGTCCCTAGGCGGACAGACACATGTTGACATGTTGTGAAACTAAGGTCGTTATGGATACGTCTTTCGTACCGTGTGCCATTTGCCAATGTACACAGGGCGATGGATCGGGCGCCTCCGTGTGGTTTGTTATCGCTATACCGGGGGCCACATAACATGTTCGATGTACGCGGTCGTTCGCAGCTAACGCCGGTGCCGATGAGCAAAAGTATCATAGGTTATACACGCCTTTACAAAAATATAACTACAGTACGCCGTTGTGCTATAGTACTTTTTTTTACCGTCCTCAATAAGTAAAATACACCCGCATTGTCAGTTGCTGCCCAGACTTCTTTCGCGACATCTCAATAACTATATATACGTTCTATTAATGCGCTTGAACTATCTTTTGTGAACTATTTGAAAGTTGATCTCGGCACGCGACGAGCTACCTATATCGTCCTCCGCAACAGCAACTTTTCAGACACTCTTGCACGTAAGTACTTACCTATACGATTTATATTTTATTACACGTTTTATTCCAAATTTTATTTACGTTCTCGTGTTTTTCGTATATTTATTCTGGACTGTTGTGTACAAATTCTCGTACGATATCTTGTCATAGATTTGCCAAAGTACGTTCGAGTTTATATTTTGCAAGGTGAAACATTGCAAAAGTTTTTTTTATTCAAAGAATAGGCTAAGTATACGATTTTATTTTTTCGTTAAATAATTCTGAGAATAGAAATAGGATTCCTGCGCTTTGTTCTTCTCGTTAATGAAAGAACGAGGTTCCTCGATGCTGCATCCTACCTCCAAGAATTTTTCTTAAAGTAACGTGCAATGTACTTCGGTAACAAAGACCATGATCCAATTTTTGTCGCAACGATTCGTCCTTCAGAGAAAACAGATAAATCGATCAATTGTATCTGACGCACTTTTCAACTTTTGCCCGGAATGTCAGTCGTTTGGGAAAAAAAAGTCTCAACGGACAATTATCCTTCCGAGCTTTTTAAAAGCTTCGTTTCTTTCGAAACATTGTCGTCGAGCCAGTTACGTTGAATTCTTTTTTTCTTTTATAACTTAATAAGTAAATATTCTATAATTGTATTACCGTGAAGTTTTTATATTCATCATTATATTTAAAAAAAAAACTTGATTTCCCTATCGTCTCAATCCAGACCGAGAAACGAAAAGTAGAAAAATACGATCTCGTATCGCTACTCTCATTAATTAAAAAAGAAAAATGATACTAAATATAGACGGAGAGGGTCTAAGCTTCGGTTCTGAAACGTTCATTCCGACATAGAGAATATCATAAAATATAGGTACAGCACGGAACAGGAATACCTACGGAACGTCTCGTTCGGCGTGTTCGGTCGAGGTCGGCGACTGGATCGATGATCGGTACTTTATCATTTATGTGAAAACATATAGGGACACGCGACAAACCGTATATCATTCAATTACGATGCGTTTACAACCGGATCGTTTCTTTTCCTCTCCAATCGACGATAATCGATTATCGATACGCGTCGTTTGGACAATTTGCGGCTTTGAATCGATTCGTACCAACGTTGTGTATAGACCTTATTTATTTAGTGCTTTAACGCGCGTGTATACACGTTGATGTGATTTCTTCGAATATTATCCAAGCTGAAAACTCAACCTAGCAAATAAATACACGCCACGATAAAATAAACGAGAACCGATTGTCTATCTCGTTTCATTAGCAACGGATTTTTTAAACCCGCTTGCTCAGTCGCTCAAAGTTATGATAATAGTGATAATAAAATACTAATAAAAATAAAAGTCTGATTTCAAAAAATATTCTCGATTTAATTCCCACTATTACTGGATAAAATGTGTTTTTAAAAAAGAGATGTTTTTCTGTTTAAACAATGTATCGATAGATTTGTGTGCTAACTTCATGATTTTTGTTTTAATAGAATTCGATAATTAGTTCGACTTTGTTTCGTTTATTCCAATGTTGTACATACACATATTTTTTAATGTTTTTGTTTAATTTTTTATATAATGTTTTTGGACACGGCGAAATGATGCATAAAAAAATAGAGCTTGACGATAGAAAGTTCTACTTCTCAAAAAATTGTCTGAAAGAAAAAAAAACCAAAAAGATTATTAAACCAGTATGAAAAACTGTAGTACAGAGGAACGTACAGAGGAATTTGTTTTCGATGAATATTAAGAAAATGGTAGTCATTTCAAAATTAAGTGCCAAATTAGGCCCTTTTTCGATAATTTTTCGTTGAAGAAAAAAATAAAATCTTCAAATAAAAAAAAAAACGTTTCTGTACGCCGTTAAGGAATGTCGCGAAGAGTGATGTGGCAACATTTGAGACGCACAACTTCAAAATTCTTCGTGTAAAATCTTCCCCCATTTCGAAAAAAAACGATTTCAAAAAATTGTACACTGAAATTATTCCTTAATTCGTAAAGTTTGAAAATTTGAGCAACACCATCAAAAGCCCCCTGAGCCCCGCTTCACCAAAAATTATTCTGTCGAGATCTACAAAAACAAAATCAAAAATCTTAATATCGCGACCGATTCTCATCGTGGGACAAAAAAACCCTTTCATTATATCGACGCCAACTACCTAGGTATTTTCTGTGTTCCCATATTCACCCAACACTCTGTACAACTATAAAATGGTATTGATTTAGAGACCGAAATATGTTAAAGAATAAATCTGTATATTATAGTTTTAGCACCTTAATTCTTATTTACATACGAATAAATAATAATATTCTAGGAAACACAAGTTATATTTCCCGAAGAATAAATCCACAAGCAAACGCAACAGTTCTTAGGCACGATACAAATTTAATATCAAACAAGCGCGCCTTAAAGTAAAACAAACATTGTCTATATCCCCTCTTGCATTATAAATCCTTTTACGTTTAATCGAGAATCGCGAGCCGTAAACCGGTGCGCATCGCAGCATACGTGTTTAAGGCTGTGACTCATCAAGGCTAATGGTTACGTATAAAACCAGCGTGACACTCCTTTTAGATACAATGTTGAATAGACCACAGAGCGCGACCACGAGACAAGAGGCGGAAATGATCAATAAGGCGCAGCGAGCCCTACACGGAACTACGGATGTTATCGAAAAATTGCGTCTACTTTGTCTGGCACGGGGTGCCAATGGTATTCTTGGTCTAGCCAGGTAAGTCGAAGATTTTATTATTCGAACCTGTATTAAGATAATTTCTTCGCGCGAGAAGAATTTCGCAAATTACAACAGCCTCGATTCCAGGCGACTAGTCATATCGCATGACGCGTAAACGCGTGGGTTATCGCCGTTTAAAGATCGTTACATTGTCTCCGAGATGACTAGCGCAGCGCGAAAAGAGACAAGGATCGTTTTAATGAAAAGAGAATATATAATGTCTAGAGGGAAATATGAAAATGAAATTTTTACCGATCGAATAATTATCTTTGTTTCGCGGGAAAATCCAGGTATTGAGAAACCTGGTGAAAGTTGAAACATGTGATAATTTGAATATATTCATTGTTTTATGCTTTATGATCGCGTCAAGTCTTATTAGAAGATTGATAATGATGAAAAAAATTGATGGTTACCAGGACTGCCGGTTTTTTCGTCCGTAGATTGAAATAACAAACGACGTATTTCTACGTCATGATGCGTTTTAAGACAGGAGACTCGTAAAGACGCGTGAATTTCAGTCGATTTTCATGAATTTCTTTTTTAACGAATAACTTTTTCGATGTTTTTGTAATTTGGTATATTGTTTATTTATATTTTGAACTGCTGCGAGATTTTTTTAGTTTTTAATGAAAAACGACCGATTTATTGTGCAATCTTCGGGGAAGAACGCAGCGCGAGTTGCTTATCGGTGGGGCTTCTAGTTCTTCTTGTATTCATTCGAAAAAAAACATCTGATTGTTTATTAATGTTATAATTAGTCGGTGAACTTACAAAAAATGAACAAAAAAGAATAATTCGCGAATTGACACACTTTATAAACAAAACCTTGCAATTTTTACTACATTTTCTAATGGTTTTCGCCTCGACAAAATTTTCATTTTTTTTTAAATTTCAAAACAAGTAGGTTTTCATAGAAAGTAATTCTATTTTTGATTCTATGATTGATGAACAACTTTTTGAGCTATGTGCTCCACCGATTTGAAAAACATAGTTTGGAGAAAAACGCGTTTAAAGTTCTGACGGCGGGCGAACGTTCAATATAGGAAGGTCACATTTACACGTTGTAACATGAAAAATACTGTGCATCAAGTTTTATAATATTTCTGACGTATTCTTAACATTAATGTTATACTAACATTTTATGAAATAAAAAAAATGATTTTTTGAAAATTCTGTACGAGTCTCCTGCCTTAAGGATTAAGATAACGGGCGTTACCAAGCAGTCGACGATAGAGCTAAATATGCAACGGCCTGTCTCGATTCCAACTTTCTTTTCTTGCATTGGCTTGGAAAAAATAAACAGAATTTCACTTTTTGTTACCAGCTGAGTCGATTTTACATCGATCCAAACATATTGTTAGCCAAAAATTACGGACTTATTATCGACGAAGATTCGAAAAATTTATACCTAATCTATTTTATTTTGGTAGAGTCTTTCGGCGTATGGACGAAGATGGTAACAAGCAGTTGAGCCAGGAAGAACTTGCGGAAGGATTGGCGGAATCCGGTTTTGAAATCACTGAAGATGAGATCGCGGAAATTTTTACGAAACTGGATGTTGACGGTAGTGGCGGAATCGATCTCACCGAATTCATAACCGCAGTCCGGGTAAGTTAAGGATTGAATCGATACCTACGCGTAAATTTATTTACTCCCACCCCACGAAATAGCGAAAGAATAAAGGCTCGCGTTTTGTAGTTACGGCTTATCTTGCCAATCTTCCTTATGAATATTAACGGGGTTCGCTTTCATGAATGGAAAAATCGTCGAGGAAAAGGAGGAATAAATTATGTACGAAATACAAAATAATCAATAGTTTTTATCGCGAATAAAATATTTCGAGTTAAGTAAACCCTGACAATTCTCCGTTTCAACGTGACGACGATTATTATTTTTATTTTATACTAGCGGCATACGTTACAATCTAGTTTTTGTGTCATAATTTCTTTTACAGCAAATGTCAATGAAAGAAGTTTTTTTAAAATTATGTTTATTGATGTGCTTTTAGATATACAATATTTTTTATTTTTCTGTCTGGTGCGTACACGAATACATCCGAAGGTTTTCCTATGCGTGAGCAAGTCACACAATATAGCTGTCCATGTGTGAAGCATGGATTTTCCAAATTTAATCCACAAACTTGTAGCGATTGTCCCTGTGCTTTGTTAATGGTCATTGCAAAAAATGCGAGTCGCATCGGAAACTGCAAACGTTTGGATTGGAATGGCATATCTGTCGGTATAATTAGGACACGTGGCAATAGTACATCTTCTCCTTTAAATTTTCCATTTAAAATTGTAGGTTCGATGATATTGTTCATCATATTTTTCACTGAAATCCTGGTACCATTGCAAAGTCGTGGTAGCGATATTATTTTGCGTTTCATCCGAGTGACTTCGACTGGTTTCACTCGAAAATTTAATTAACGATTAGGAAAATACTCGATACGAATTACTTACAGCCGCCTATGTCGGAGAGCCGAAAAAAAGTCGTGCTACAGGCTTTTCAAAAACTGGACAAAACCGGCGACGGCGAAATAACCGTGGCCGATCTGCGTGGCGTATATAATGTAAAGTGTCATCCTCGTTACATCAGCGGCGAGGAGAGCGAGGAGAACATAATGAAAAAGTTCCTAGGAAACTTTGAACAAGACTGTACGAAGGACGGAATTGTAAGTTTCGATGCGATTTAAATGCCCGATCTCTTACGAAAATATATAGCTCTACCAGAATACTTCATTATTTTTCTAAATAGTAAAATACGTTGCTCATGCAACCTTTCATTTAATCTTTTTCCATCAATACCATAGTCCAAAAAATATTGATTTATAATATATAATTATCTCCAGAATCCCCAAAAAAATGTTAGTTCACATATTTGAATGTTTACGAAATAATATGTGACGTTTCTCATTCTTATTTCGAATACATATATTTCTGAAATATTCAAAGTAGAATCGAGCGCGAAGTGGACATATATATTATCTATCACCAAGAAAATAAGTACAAAGTCACTTGCTCCAGTATGAAATAACAACAGTTGCTGAAAACAAAGCAAAGAATTTGTTTTCAGTTCAGCATAACAAAATTATTTACTCCACGCGCGTACGTGTTCTACGTTTTTTTTAAGGTGACCGAGGAAGAGTTTATGAATTACTACAGTGCTATCAGCGCCAGTATCGATCACGATGCTTACTTTGACCTCATGATTCGAAATGCTTACAAGCTCTGAAACCAACGTACCATACGAGATGTTGTACAAGATCACCTCAGCCTCGCTACTTCTTTGAGAAAAAAATAATCGTATTATCATCGTTATGCGTACTAATCGGTAACGTGCTGTGCACGGGTTTGTTCAATAAAATGGTAATAATTAAGTTAATAATTTGTGGTGGGCACTTAATTAAATAGACGCACATTTTAATCCTTCCATAATGAACTTCATCAAGTTTTCGTTGAAACAAAAAAAGAAGCCCGTGTTATGTATCGACATATCGAAGAAAATGTGTTATGTATTTGATAGACCAACAAGATTACGTGATTCGTTATTCATAAAACACATATATTTTATCGATAGTTCCGAGCTTATCCCATCACTCGAATCCATCCCTTGAACTCAACTAACTAGGAAGCTCCCATCTCCCCTAATTGATCTTGTCGAGTGAAGTTTATTTAAAGAGTGAATACTGATAATTCGTTAAAAGTTTAAAAACTTGTTATGTTCTAATATCTTTATGATAATAAATATGACAACAATTACACCGTAAAACAAAACTTATTAAACGAGCTCCAGCAGCCTGCTAATGTTCTAATTTCGTTTTTGTTATGTATTCATTTTTATTAACAAGTATAGATATTAAGAAAGGACCGATATCATCGTGTCATGGGGTTGTTATGATTGATGCAACGCCAGTGAACGGCGTTCAGACTTTGTTCGATATCAGAATCCAGAACTATACCGACAGTTGATTTTATTCGGAAAGAGTTTTGTCACGCCATGGTGACTTTACAATATTTTTTGTAAACCAAACCTTTCTCTATAACTGTAATCTACAGCATATAAATAAGTAATAGAAGTACATATATAGTTCTTATGAGATACCAGCGGTACCCGGGATGCGTTGCAAAGCCGTTTTTGCGTCATAATTTCTTTTACAGCAAAATCAAAAAAGGGATTTTTTAAAGATTATGTTTATTGAAGTGCTTTTAGATACACAATATTTCTTGTTTTTCCGTCTGGTGCGTATACGAAAAAATCAGAAGATTTTCCTACGTCTGAGCAGTCCCCATATACATAAAGCTGGCCATGTGTGAAGTATGAATTTTTCAGATTTAATCCACAAACTTGTAGCGATTGCCCTGTGCTTTGTTGATGGGCATTGCAAATGGAAGTCGCACTGGAAACTGCAAACGTTTCAATTCTTTTACTTTAAATTTTCCATTAAAAATTGTGGGTTCGATGATATCGTGCATCATATTTTTTTAATGAAAGCCTCGTACCGTTGCAAAGTCGTGGTGGATTGATGTTTCGTAGAAGAATGATAAGCACACCAATTTTCAATGTTCAAATGTGCGGCAGTATGCCTGGCAAATTAAGTGGATTGAAGAATTCAGTTGGGCAATTGACAACTTCTTCTTGATTTATTACAGTATCGATGAATTTATACGTTGTCGCTTCTCCAGGTATGTCGTTTTCAATCCTGAAATTGAAGTCATTGACATCGTTCTTTACTGCTAATATAGCACGTGCACTTAGCCAATGATGATTTTTGTAATTATGTGAAATATTTTCAAAAACTTTGTTAATCAATTCGTCTGTTATCGCTGTGATTTTACAGAAGTCTGTTGGCAATGTGATACATTGTATGGATCCATCGATTGTTCTTTTCCCATTTCCAATATCCAACAACTGTATTCCGAAACGTTAACTGGATGCATCATATTGGAGTTGTACACGGAGATTGGTTTTCAAATTCAATTTATGTACGTGTCTCTATAAAAATGATGATTTCAGACATGCATTAATTTCATCAGCGGACGTTGAACGTGGTATAACTAATAGAGTTTGTCTAAAATCACCAGAGAATAAAACGAGTCCTTCACCGAAAATATCTGCTCATTTCCTCTTAAATCTTTTAGTGTACGATGAAACGCTGCCGATGCCCAAATCCAAATCAAAGCGAACCAAAAGCCACCAAAACGAAAATCAATAAGGAAATATGGGTATGAAATACCAGTTTTAGAAATATAGTATTCACTGTGACAACACTAAGCAATAACATTACATTTTGCAGATCAAATAATAGGTTGAGTGTCGAACCATAGATATCAACGAAATATGTGTACCTAAAAACACGTGTGATAAGTGATACGTTGGAAAAACTGTCATTGATAAAAATTTGTCATGGGAGAAGAAAAGAAAAAAAGAACCCGAAGAAAAAAAAAGTTGCATCGGCCGGGAATCGAACCCGGGCCGCCCGCGTGGCAGGCGAGCATTCTACCACTGAACCACCGATGCTTGTAGAATCGATATTTCAAAGAACGTAGGAGTCGCGGAAATATAGTGTAACAACGCCAAATTCCTATCCTGCCTTTCCTACAATAGATGCCTATACTCCTAATTTCTTTTCCCGGTAATCGACAACTCTTATCTGCAGTTCCACGTAGCTCTATTACTGTCATGCGCGACATCCTTTCCTCTCCAAACTCTGTCTTGCAAACTCTTTTTTCCAAACTCTTTCTTACGCGTCGTCCTCGGTAAACGAACTCAAGGCGAACGCGGTGCGGGGTGAAAAGATCAAACATTAACCAGCCACTCGAGTGTCCTATGTGATCGTACACACGCGAAGTATAGTGCGGCGCGGAGTGGGGCGAAGCGAACTCGATCAGTTGGTTTGATAGAAAGAAAACAAAGACGAGAGAACTCCCATGCAAGCACTCACTATAGTACCTACTCCTGTGAAAGAATTCAGCCAGGGCTTAGACAAGGTCCCGATTATTTTTCCCGAACTCTATAAGGGGCCTAACATGGCACCCGACCAGGTCCCTTGGGGGCCGGTCACACTTTGTCCATGAGGGCTTAAACAGGCCAATGAATCAGGGCCCGGCTGGTTGTCTCAACAGAACCCTGCCAGAATTGAAACGAAGCCATGAAGGAACCCTGTTACTGCCCTATAATTGCCAGCTTTATTAGTGGATATGTATCAAGCGAGATGTTTTGCAATAATGAACACACTTTTCCCGAATAAAAATGAATATATATATAAACATATATAATTGTATATACCAATATACCATATATAAAATTCTATCGGGCTAATTTTGTTATACTATTGTATATGATCAATTAATATACAATTATATATATATTGATTTTTACTCGAGTTACAACAAAACGTTTTATTGATTGGTAGATAAGCACTACTCAACATGTTACATAAGAGTGTGCTTGCCAGCGCAATCGGGAGACGAGTAACCATTTTCTCCGTCCTGCTCACGTCTTTATAATACCGGTGGGCGACGGGTCCGCTTGCGAGAAAGCGCGCGGCCATGCGCCACCTGCTGGCCGTGAGCGAAGCTACACCCTCATTTTTCTGTCGTACTTATGGCTTATATCTATGTCGTCTCTTTCTATATATCTATATATATGAAGTTAACAAATTATGTATGCAATATACATATATATATAATTTGTTAACTTTTAATAAACAATCTTTTGATTTACCTGCTTCCATACGCGAATAAAACCAAAGAAAACTGTTTCTATATCTAATCATATATGAAGCCATATAAAGATATATATGTACTATTATTATGTATTTCAAAATAAAATAAAAGTACTCATATACAGTCATATACAATTTTATATACCGTAAATAAAATTTTTGTATAACCTAGTGTTTTACCGAACTAGAAATTTTTTTAAATAACTTTGCAAATATTGTGTGCTCTGTAATAACTGCTGCCTTGATGAATCCCGTTTGGGCCCTTATCACGTTTGGGCCCTCGCTACGACCTTTTTTCATTTTCTTTTTCCTCTTCTCCTTCCGATCGAGAACAATACAGGACAAACATATATTTAACAGAGATTCAAATGTCGAATAACGAAATTCTCGAGGCAACCATCCAGCAGAAACACCCTGACACGATCAAAAGTAAACAGCATAGAAAATTTCGATGCACTTTTCGAAAAAGTAAACTTTAAAAATCATTTCACAGCCTGTCTCATGACATATGCCATCATTGCACAGCCAGTCTCATTCACGGAAACACCCGACCAACTGCCGGTCAACTTGATGTGGGTACAAAAATTGTCGCAAAACAAATTTTCCAGCTTTCAACTTTTGTCGAACGTTGCTAATCTTCAACTTAATCTCCTTTTAATCTTCAATTAAAAGGCGTTAAACTCAACAATACAATAGCAAAGTGCATAACACAATTCACACCTCCAACTAGTAAAAAAGGAATCAAACAATTTATAGCCCTCGCAGGTTATTACAGACGATTTATTACAGATTTTGCAAAAAACCGCATGAACACTAACGAGACAATGGAAAAAAGAAACTATCTTTCAATGGTCCGACGAGTGCCACAAAGCGTTTGAATTGCTCGAAAACAAAATTACAAATCACCTAATTTTGCGCTATCTCGATTTTTAAAAAACCCTCCTCGCTTAAAAAACTCCTAATCGCTTTTCCCACTAATCGCCAAGTTCACTGCTTACTCCGCAGTTCCACGAAACCTTGTTATGTACTCTCGTGTGCGACACCCCTACACTCCAAACTCTTTTTTTAATTCCTTCCTATCATTCAGATCAATTATCTTCCAAAGCCAAGGTAATTAACATCTCGCGTCATTATTCATTTTCGTCATCCAATATTTGAAAATACAAGTTACTGAATTAACCAAATCATCTCTGGTTATTCCCACCATAAGCCATCCGTCACAATAGGTAGAATTATTCCTCATGTATAGATGTATATAAAGTAGGCGAAGAGCCGCGATCAATAACACATTGCCTTCCCTATTTCGTGTCTGGCTTATACACAAGCTGGAACAACCTTTTAAAAGTGTTAAAAAAGCTAAAATGCATAAAAACGAATGGATCGCACCAATCCGCTCTTATTCTGCTGCCAATGATAAAAACATCATATCGGATTCAAGCATCGATTCGTTTACCCGGTAAAGTGCAGTTCATCGACCCGAAAACAAAAAAAATCTCTCCGGCGGGGAATCGAACCCCGGTCTCCCGCGTGACAGGCGGGGATACTTACCACTATACTACCGAAGACTTATTATAAGAGGAATCAAAATCGCTATATGTCGCAAACAAAGAATAAAGACAGAACTCTTTGTACTTTATCATTGGTATTATTTCTTGTATTAAATCAATAAAAATATTCTCAAATCCGCTTTTCTGCCATAGCAAAGAGGCAAAATTATTATTATTATTATTATATAAAGTTTATTCAACGGGAAGCCTCAAAAAGTATCTTAATACGTTTATATACGACTACAGTCAACGGGATTACTGACCATGCAGGCTCTGGCCCATAATCTTTTCCGTCGCACGCGGCGGACACAAAAAGGTGGAGGGGATTGGGAGGTTATACACGATATAAACGAGATGCAAGCCCGTAGCGAAGCCCAGTGGTCATGTGGTCGTCGCATGGATGACTCGTTGGTACGTTTTCGCCGTCAAATAGGAGACAGGAGCTCGCGTCAATTATTTTATTATTCGTATAGCCGTGGCTCGTTCGTGTTTCCGTGCGTTGGTGTTGAATCGTGTGCATTAGTGGCCGGTACAGGTGGTCAGGGTCGACTGTCAAGGCGACCGTCTTGAAACACGCGCAGCTTAAACACACAAAAGTTGTTGCATTAGATCAATTTCTACGA
This sequence comes from Netelia virgata, assembly GCA_951802705.1. Taxonomy (NCBI): domain Eukaryota; kingdom Metazoa; phylum Arthropoda; class Insecta; order Hymenoptera; family Ichneumonidae; genus Netelia; species Netelia virgata. The sequence continues at coordinate 18,036,597 of OX637864.1, forward strand.
CCTCCGATGTCACGTTTCGCTGACATTTTCACAACGCCAAAGAAAAACAAAAGAAAAATATAATCGCTATAACATCGCAGCGTTTGCTCGTCGACTGTTTGTATCGTCGTAAATTGGATTCAATTTGCATTATCTCAGTGGTATAGGTTAAGAAGGAATACACCAATTTTTCCTAAAAATTGGGAGATTCTCGCGCATCAAACGCAAAAGAAAAAAAGAAACATGCTGTGCTCAACGGCCATTTTCATTGCGATCAACTTCGGTAAGTCCAAAGTTTATCTCGATAACTTTTCATGACAGACAGCTTTTATCGTACTGCTTCGTGATGAAAAATCATCAAATTCTAGCTTCGAGTCTATGAGTCTTAATAATATCCTTTCTTTCTTAAATCATCGGGCTATCGTAGGCTAAATACGAGAGAAAAATAAAGCTCCACTCCGACGTTATGATGTTGATGATAATATAGTTAATAATAATAACAACAACAACAATAATAATAATAATAATAATAATAATACATTTTACATATACATATGCCGAGATTTCTTGAAACGTTAAAAAACAAGATGACACGCGTAGGTTTTTGACGCCTATGATAATGATCGAAATGCCAACATAACGGTGTCTCGAGGCCGAGATTGGGAAGCTGTGAATGAAAACACGAACAGAAATCTTTTTTGCCGGTTCTTCATTTACAAAAAAAAATTTCGTCGACAAAATGAACAAAATTGCTATTTCAATTTAACCATTTTTTAACCACAATAATTAATAGTGAAATTGAAATTAATAGAAAAATGGAAATTCAACCACGGTTAATCCCCATTTTTCCGTTTATCTAAAAACACCTAGAAAGAACACTTTTCCGACAAAGTCCGTCTGTTAGTTCTGCGATTAATTGTTGTTTCACTCGGAATAAATTTGAGACGAGAAAAATACAATGATCTTACCTCGGTCGATATTTTCATCGCCTCAAGATGAAACACGATACCGACGGAGTCACTATTAGCACGATAGTGAAAACTGCATTTTCCCGCCTGAATTTTCTCCTAAAGAGTTGATTATTTGACCAAAAGACGAGAAAACGGAAATGCAAATACGTTGTACAGAGTTTATCGATTTTTGTAGTGGCATAAAGATCAATGCGCTGAAAAAAATGAATAACAGTGTTTTTTACCGACTGACATCGTCTTGAGTGCGAGAGGGATAGTGCTATATGTAGCCATGATGGAGCGAGCTGGAAGGGAGACAGCATTATAGAACGGGTTTCATATGTCGTTGTTAGTTTTTTGTCTCGTCATCTAACCTCTCAAATTCCGATGAATATATTTTTTCTTGTATCACCCCTATATCGTACTTGGACGTATAATTTAAATAATCGAATCACCAATTACATAGCAACGACTATCGCTCAATTAAGTAATTTCCTTCCAAAGTCTTATCTCCCAATCTGTCACCTCTCCTGCATAACAATAATACTGATATCCATATATCTCTTACGTATTCCTGCCGTTTAGAAAATTGATAAAAATGCATCGACCTCTTGTCAAAATTCGAAAATGACGTGGCAAAATGGTTAACCAGTCTATCGTACAATTCCCTTTCCATCCGTTCCTAACCTCGCAAAAGCAAAGATCGATTATTCATCAAAGTCCATCAGAGATTAATCTATCAATCGCGATTTTTATCATAATCGAATCTCTTATCTCGTAACGTTGTGATCGGAATAATAAAAAGTTTCAAAGTACGCTTGAATAAAGCGAGTTTTCTAACGACTATTTTATTTTTTTACCACGGGTTACAACGATAACGCGCGTGCCGCGTCTTTATACGTCGACCACGTCGACTGCTCTGGCATTGTGACCATACGTCGTCATCGCACGAGTTACTCAGGCTCTCTTGGACTTTGTAACCAACGAAGATCCTGCTGCTAGCTCAACCACGAACCGATGAATCGCTTCGGCTCAAAGTTGACGTTCTCGGGAATAACAACGTTGATATCGATTTTTTTTCCTCACGTTGATATTCAGTTATCTTCTTTATTGTATCATAATGTTCCGCCTATCCACTGCTTATATTCCATACTCTCGATTCTCGAGAGGAACGTTTCCATTGTTTATCGAATGAATGAATATATGCGTATGTTATAATTTTTTTTTCTAACGTCCGACTGCGAATTGAGAATAAGTCGTGCTGAACGATCCCATACGTTTACTCGGTATTTTTACTCGCGGCACTATTCGTTTTTTTTCCTCGCCGTTCAGAAAGTTTTGCACATCGGACATTCTTTCGTCAACTCATCCACTTTTTTTATCTGTCGACCTCGCAGGTGTACTTTATGCGTCGTGAGTTTCCTATCTATTACCGGTTTTTATGCTAAAATGAATTTGATAAAAACTGGCACGTCCGGAATGATAAAGTCTGAGAATAATCGTTTTTCCTCTTAAATCCTCGGTCCATCCCACTTATGCACGGGCGAATGATTTTCGACCCGACTTTTTGTGTTTTATCTTACTTCTGAGATTCTCGATTCTTCCTTGTTACGGCGAAGTCATATTCATTGCCGCTTTTGCTTTTATCTCATTCCTGGTATTCTCCTGTATAAAACAATGATTAAATGTATATAAGTTAATTTTCCGGACACGAGTTAAGTTCGTATAAATAGAGTTTCGGGAATAATTCATAGCGCGTAGCTATCTCGTAGTGGGAATAAAAGAATTCTATTGCGAAATTAATTTGCAAATCAACGAGTCGATAATAATAATGCTGTTTTCTAGAGCTTGTTTAGAGGAGGAAGATATGATTATAAAAGAACGAACGTGAATTTGCATCGACTTTTATTCGAGATACGCTATAAATTTTTCATTGAGAATAAATATCAGGTATAATTCCAATCAAAACCAAGTTGGTCCTTCGTTTTTTATCGGATCTTCAGAATTTGAGTGTCGCTCGATACGATAAAAGTCTGATAAAAGTTATCCACATTGAGCCCGCCATGGACGCGCTAATTATATTTTTACAATAATATCAAAATTTTATCGAAGAATCAATGCGAAGAGGAAAATTGATCAACGGATCTACCGGTCACTGATATGTTTTTATTCGCTGTACGTATCAATCTGATTTAACGTCGGAATTTCATGAGAATTTCATCCGTGCATTGAAATGTGCTAATTACGAAAGATTTGTCGAATCTTATCTTCGAATCGTGAACGTACAAACTTTTGTAACTAGGGTAGAGAAGTTATAAAAAGTACTGCGTGAACGAGGTCATTTAGAATTTTATCGATTACAAAAAAGCCTAGGGACATTCAATATTTATCGGGGGTAGTACTCGGCAATGAAAGAAAAACTTTTGGCCAACTAGATATTTTACACGATAATTTTTCCGATAAGATGAGTTTCGTTTACTCTCTTCTTTGTTAAATTCCGTCCAATCTCAATATTAACGTGTACCGTGCAGAGATAAAAAGCGAAAAAAATCAATTGTATCGAATATATCTGAAATATTCGGATCGAACGGTGATAATATCGAATAGACATCGACAAAGCACTTAAAGAAGTTCACGACGTATTTGAAAACATTCCGTATGTTCGTCAGAAAGATATATTCATAAAACTAGCCAACGAATGACCTTGAAGTTTCGAAAGTGAAATATTAATTGTCCACAGAAATATCTGCAATTATTGTCAATTATCCTCTAATCTTTGTCCGAGATGTAATCACGTAGATAATCAATCACGGTTGTGAATTACGACGTTAGACACAGCTGTTGAATTCCCAAGAAGTTTTCTGATAAAATCCTGGCAAGACTTGAATATCATTAAAATACAAATTGTTACCTAACCTCAGACACGATTGTAATAATTCTTAAAAAGATTATAAGCATTGGCGAGATCGTGACTTTGTGTACTGTAAACGAAAAATTGGTACTTTTTTAGCATTCATAGCCGGCTCACAGGGCCAAACGAACGTTCCATCTGCCGAAGATGTTTTGCACAGAGCTGCCGAGGTGGCAAACATTCCAGGTCTGAACACATCAGCCATATCGATCGAAGAAGCCAAAACCGCGTTTGAGAGAAAATGCGAGATAAACGGTGGCAAAGAAGCTTTTAAGAAAGCCGAGAATGCTGCCAAAGAGCTGGAAAGTTGTAGCAGAGATTTGGTCAACGTTACGGTACTTCAAGAAGAGATCGAAACTGCAAAACCAACGGGGGATGTCGATACTGTATTCAGAAAATACTGTAATAAGAGCCCTAAATTGAAGAACTGCGTGAAGAATTTCACGGATTCCGTTGGAGCATGTTTCACACCTAAAGAACGAGAAAACATGAGAATCATACAGAACATAACGGATTCTCTATTGAACTTCGTTTGCTTTAAGGAAGGCGATCGTATTGCTCGTTAGTAACAATATTTGTGACTCATAATTTTATAATACCTTTGATTATTACTTCTTATTGTTAAACAAATTAATTTGGGTTTAACAATATTAGTGCACTCATTCAAAAAGTTTTTTAACAATGATAAGACTCTTTTCTTGCGTCAATAATATGACCATAACTTCGTAACGAAAATGTCGATGTTCCGGTACGCCAAGAAACTCTGAGAAATTCTGAAACATGTTTATCGGAGAAGCTAAGATAAATTATAATCAGGCAAAAATGCTTTGAATTGAATATTGAAAAATCTTTATGTACTTTTGAAAATATGCACAGGTGTTTGATTTTAGTTCATCAGAGATTTGATCATTACTTGATAGGTGTACTTTTTTCTAACATTAATCCAGAGTGATTGTGTATTGATAATCGTACGCTTATTGCAGTATTCATATCAGCGGGTGGACCAGAATGCCTTATGTCAAGGCAGCCAGCGATCAACGATTGCCTAAACTCAACCTTTAGCAGTTATATACCCGCCGAGGGATTGACCGCTCCATCTATTAATGGTCTTGACAATTTCCCATTGCTGTTGCTCACTACCAAGGAATGCAAGTGAGTTAATTTTTTTTTTTTCGATAAATTCGCATTTTTTTATTAAAACCCTAACAATCAATAACAACTTTTTTGTCCTATCAGTGATATAAGGACGTTACAAACCTGCATTGTTACGGACTTGGAAAAATCCTGCCCCGACCCAACACCCGGAAATATCGTCGATGCGTTATTCAACTTCATCAAGAAAGTGACACCATGTGATAATCTATTATCGAATATTCGGGCCGATTCATCTATCGGAGATCCATCTATATCATCAGCGACCGTCGTGGGAGCTCAATTTATGATGATCGCTCTATTAGGATTCTTAACTTCACGATTTTTCTAAAGAGTATCTTAACAACAACAAAGTGCTCGATACAATGAAAGTTCGATTTCACTCTGATCTACAAGATAACAATGCCAAATTACGAGTGATTGTGAGAAATGATGAAACGATTTTGTCTACCAAATAAAGCGATGTTTTTCCATATGGAAACAGCGTACTGTTGAACCGATGCAAGCTTCGTATTTGACGAACGTATGCCTGCAAAATATATCCAGTCCCAACAAGACAATTTTCTACATGGCTGTTCAAGACAGCATTATCCCTTCCATTATTACCGCGTTATTCGTTTAATGAGGCGATGTAATTGTGAATTTTGGTAGTGAAAAATGTGATACGAATTTGTACCTTTGCTCACCTACGAATATACGAAATTTTACAATGTAACGAAAAGCTTTTGTGACTTTTCTCACGTAATACAATAATTATTCAAACGGAATATCTACATCAATAGTCATTAAACTATGACGATTTCTGTGGTCAATGTATGCTTTAGTTTTTAGTAATACATGTACTCTTCTATCGACGATACTAATATCTCAATTGTGCCATTCTTATCATTGTAGAAATAGTGATGGTATACGCAGACCTCGAGTAGTTTGATTCTTTCTAAAGTTTCCAAGTATATGCTAATCAGAAAAAAAAACTTTATCGACGATCATGTTAGAAAATTAGCCTTAGGTTCCACTGACTTTTTAATTTCCTAGAGGATCCTTCATGGTGTAGCTAGAGTATTTTTGTGTAACAAATTATTTGTCAGTGTGGAATCCCACTGCCAATCTGCCAATGTGTATTATAGGTTTATGGGTGTTTATAGTTTGAATATAGATAAATTGAGTATGGATTATATCAGCTATAAATCTGGTCCTCTTGCAAATGAAATTATCATCTTAGCTTTGCAACTCATAATTCAAAATCCCGCAATATACCTAGGAACCTTAGTTTAAATTTTCTTGACGCATGGCGCCCTTTTATGCAAAAAAAGTTCATAAATGTCGCACTCAGATAAAGACATGAGAGTTCGACCCTCGCTTGCGGCAAATTCCCTTTGATTTGTGACAAAAAACCGACACTCGATCGAATCGACTACAAGCGCTTGCAAATCAAGCCAAATACTCTATCCACACGTTTGAATTTGTGACGGCTTGCTGAGGTTTGTTGAGGTGCGGACGCGGCATCAAGTTCCGCATGTATGTACTAATAAGTAACTCTGAGACCGAATTCGCCAAAAATTGTTGATTTTTCATTCATTTTTCACGTTGCCTTAAGATGTTGTCAAGCATCAATGAGTGGAAGCACAGATGGAAGTTTACTGAACAATACGCTTTTATAGCGTGGGATATTTCTGGGAAAATACACGAGCTCATGGGATGTCTTGTGGGATAATCTTTTTAAAGGTTTTGTTACCGAGTAAGTAGTGAAAATCGGTCGTACGACAAGCTTCCGCCACTCACCGCATGGGGTAGTCGTTTGAATCGTTCTAACCTAATTTCACAGTGCTAAATCCTTTTATAAGAAGTGTCTCGTCCGTGGTCGGGGCACTTACAAATAAATACTAATTTCCAGTAGTTGTTCGACACTTGAATTGATTTGAACAACATTTACTTATGTAGTCTTTTACTTGACTTTCATGAGAAAAGTGGCACTTTTATGACCTCTGTTTAGCGAAGGGACGCCTATCCGATTGCCAAGTGGCAACATGGCAAGTCCGGTATAGACAGCTGTCAATTGTATAGAAACAAAATATTAAAACAGAGTAAGACTCGAACGCCGGAGCGAGACGAGTAACGTGACCGCTAAAAGGTTAACTATAAAAAAAACAACAAGTAACATGTCTATCGATAAAAAGTGTAAACGACAGCATAAAACTTATTCCTTTTGACGGGTAAATAGATTTTGTGTAAGCTAGTGCTCGTGTCTCTATTACCGCATAGAATGAAAAAAAAACAATGATATTGCAATACATTTGAGATCGGACTGAATTACGTGAAAACATGAATAGGAAGTGATACTTTGAATCCCGCGTTATTACAAGTTGTAGGAAATAAATTTTATGGGCCATGGACGACATTAATCCTTTGAGCACAAATTATGTGCAACCACCCGATCCAGCATCGCCGTTTTTATATGACCACCGGGTTAAACATTATAATACACCTCGGATAAGAGAGGATGTGGTTTTGCTAGCTTCGGATAAAAAGGATGGTTTGCTCAATCCAAGAGCACTGTTGTTCCTAACATTATGGTACTTCTTCAGTGGATGTACACTCTTTCTCAACAAATACATTCTCTCGTACATGGAAGGGGATCCGACTATACTTGGTAAAATTCATTTGATGTAGCTTTGAAGATGAGAGGAGCTCAATTTGTTCTCAATGTTAATTTGAACGTGATCATTAGCGTGACAATCTAACTCATGTTTTCAGGTGCATGTCAAATGCTTATGACCGCAATATGTGGTTTTGTACAGATGTACTTTCCATGTGGCATGTACAAAGCAAGTACAAGATTGGTAAGGCCACCAGGTTTTTACAAGCACATGATGCTCGTTGGTTGCACCCGATTTGCAACCGTTGTATTGGGACTGGTGGCATTGAATTACGTAGCTGTGAGCTTTACGGAAACGATAAAAAGCAGCGCACCGTTGTTTACAGTTCTTATTAGCAGATATTTATTAGGTGAGATCAATACTTTTATACTCTAATTATTATTTAAGATGACTATTCCGATATGAAAGTACCCACATAATGTAGAGTAAACATATTGGAAGCTTGTTAATGTTTTTCAAGCTAACATTTAACATCCAATTGGGACAACAAATCATTTGAGTGCGCTTCTTTTCACTGGTTTTGTTTGAGGGCAAAGGATCAGAAATTCTGAATGCATAATTCTTTGAAACGTTCTCTCAAAAATGTAAAACAAATTTTAGGTTCAAAGATAAAAAATTGTGGGAAGACCTATATTTTTTCAATATCAGCAAAATGAACCATAATGTGTAACATTAAACATATCAAACTAAAAGTTCATTGGAAAGTCCGGATTGCTTCTCCCAAGATACTAGTTCCGATATTAAAAATTGTGAAAGAAATTGAATTACAAAATATTTAGTATAACTACTTTAATTTTGCTGTTGCCAATTGGATAGAAAGTATGACTTGGTCTATATGAGATGCTGTTTGAAAGGCAATATGGAAAAGTTAATATGAACAAAAATAGCAGTTATTAGCTCTAAATTGTTGGGAGAACTGTTTTATCGTCCAAAATCATCTCATGATTTTCTTTGATGAATCCTCTTAAGCATGACATTTGGCTTCTCTCCTACATGTTGGGAAAATTAATTAGAGATTTTCATCGGAGCTAATGATGTCTCGCATCACCTTAATTATCGATCCGATTAAGCAATTTTAATTACAAACTATATATTTTGTGTTACAGGGGAATACACCGGCCTGTATGTAAATTTATCCCTCATTCCGGTAATGGGTGGTCTAGCTCTTTGCTCTGCTAATGAGTTGAGTTTTGACTTTAGAGGATTTGTTGCCGCAATGGCGACGAACGTTACCGAATGTATGCAGAATGTTTATTCAAAAATGTTGATCAGTGGGGACAATTTCAAATACACGTAAATATGATTATCAACATTTTTTCAACAATTTCAACAATAGGTATAAACTGTCTGGAAAATTATAAAAATTTTATGAATCAATCTATCATGCACTTTTTCGAAATTCTTATTAAATACAGTATTAACTTGCATATATAAGGAATTCCCTATAAGTAAGCATACCTTGAGTAATTTCACCATTTTCATAGAGGGAGCTTATTTTCCGGGCATAAATTGTATAACGTTTGCATTTGAACTTGAACAGCTCGATTGAGCTATGTTTGTTGGAAAAAAACATCCAAATTTTATATTATTTGAACGATTTCATTGATTTTTGCAAAGTTTAATACGAAATATGGTGTAGTGATAGGACATTTGTGTAAAAGCTTTTAGGTTGATTACTGAAATACACATATTCATAGTTTTTTGTTTATACAAAAATGAACACTCTCATTGAAAACTGAAAACCAAATTCTGGCCATGTTGGTTACGCTAATCGCGATTCAAATGTACCCAACGTTCAATAACACCCCTGGTTTCTGAGATTGTTAAACAATAGACATTAGACTATGGCCTGCGTGCGAGCGTCGAGCGAGGCGGAGCGTGCGACGTTCGTTTTTACCCCGGTGTCGATGTGTCGTTTCGTTCATGCCTCGTGGTGCACTTATCGTTAGCACTGTCCTCCGGGAGTCACACACTTTGTATACGGGACGGCTCAATCTAATATGAATCCTTTATGTAATATACTTTTTATTTATGCAGTTATGCCGGATATGGGGCGTGCGTAGTTCATGAACTAGTACACAGAAAGCCCAAATCTAGCAAAATATAACAACAAAATATGTAGCGATTGCAAGTGTAAGGTAACCGTTAGAACTAAACAAAAGACGCGGTTCAAATAATAGTTCAGAAACGGCCGCAAGAAGTGTTAAAGTCTAACTTTGGCACCCTCTGCTGTGAAAATCGCCAAATGCATTTCTATACTTTCGATATTGTCGATATTTTCGATATTTTATTTTCTCGCAATTCGAGTTACATAGTTTTTTATTGAAAAAATTCAGCGGAATAACTGAAATATTGCAAACGTGAATTGACAAAGCATAATTCTAGGAGGATCTATCAAAAGTCGTTTATTTTATGAAATGTGGATGTTTTTGAAAAATTTTGCAAACATTTAAAAACAATAAAAGTTTCCATATTACGAAGTTGCGGGGAAGGAAAAAACCGGAGTTTGCACACTGACTATTTTGTTCGGAAGTGTTTTACTTTGAAAAAGCCTCCTCTAAGCGAAAGCAAATAATAATAATTTAGAAGAATCCTGGAAGACAAATTTAAAGCTGTTTTTTAGAAGAACTTTATGATATTTTTCAAATAGTTCTGTACCAGTTGACCGTTAGGTAAGATTCGATAATGCGTTATTTTTAAATATATTTTTACAGGCCTGCCGAACTTCAATTTTATACAAGTCTAGCGTCGGTCGTCGTACAGATACCCGTGTCGATATTGCTAGTCGATCTTCACACGTTTCAGGAAACATTCAGCCTGAAGCTTCTTTCCGTATTTCTTCTGAACGGAGTATTTTTCCATTTCCAAAGCATTACCGCTTATGTACTTATGGATTACATCAGTCCGGTCACTCATAGGTATGCACAAATTATAATTGTATTAAACATTGATCCGCCAAACTTCACGCTTGAATTTTGCATGACCTTTTCATCTCCAACTAAGTACGTATGAAATAACTTTGATAATTTGATCAATGCGATGAAAAAATTGCAATCGCGCGGATGCATTGATTTTATATATGTCAAATGTTGAACAATTAAGACTCCTTAAGTTTTTTGAAACTATGCGTATTCAAACAAAATTAACAATATCATTTCATACGATAATAAAAGTTCATATATCTGTACTATTCTATTCAGACCATGTCTACTCATTAGAAATTATTGATACTCCGGTTGATATACAAATTAGACAATATAGACTATTAATTGGCTGTAAGATTATTTATGTGTAATATTTATGTTGATTTCAGTGTTGCAAATACAGCAAAAAGGGCGTTTTTAATTTGGCTCTCGGTGTTATTATTCGATAATCGTGTGACTGCCTTATCAGCGCTTGGGACATCGTTTGTAATAGCCGGTGTACTGCTGTATAATCGAGCTCAAGAATACGATAAAGCGAAAATGCTGAGAATAAAATTCAACTCGAAATCGAATCTCCAATGAGTAACGCGCAAATTATGCGGGTAGAGTCCCAGACGTGTTTCAATATAATTCTGTATTACATTACAGAATCGAGATATTTTCTACAAGGTTCGTTTAAAGCATGATCCTTCTTTGCGATAATTTTTTCGAAATGCTTATGCATATTCCAGATGCACCTTTCAATTATTGTTATATTTTGCATCAACTATCTCTGGAAAAAGTTACAAGTTCAAATTTGTTTGCGACAATGTAATAGAAATACGGCACATTTCCGTTTTCATCGGTGATACGACTATTATAGATACATATGATACATACCAGCCAATTTTTCGATAAGTATACCATATTCCATTAATCAAAATCCGTGATGAACAAGGTCAAATGACAGAATTAGACGTTGGCCAATTTTTGCAGTTTAGGTACCCAAATCAATGTCAACATACTAAAGTAATGATACCGCGAGTGTTACTTGATGCATACATTCCTTTTTTTTGCCTAAGCCTTTTCCATTATAAAAGGTGACACTCCAATTATCATAACAAGTATCACTGCAGTCGAATTTTCTTTTTTGGAATAATGTATTTTCTTATTCTTGTACAAACTAGATACTTATGGTGAATGTGAAGTAAACTTAACATGGGTATTGTACAAAATAATAAAAACGTCTTTGTGTTCGGGATTATTAGCAAATAAAATGGATCGATATATCTCAATAATGTCTTTACTTGATGCACGAACTCAAGTAATAAGTAAGACCCAAGTAAGATATATTTCACTCACCGTTTTTTTACTGCGTCAGCCTTTGGATCTTGTGGGTAATTACTGATCTCTGGAACCTGACGACTGCAGAGAATACGTTCGTTTCCTTAGTTCATATTCGATACTTCATATGCAACTTCGAGCTCATACAAATTCTGATGTGAACGCGCGAATTTATCGAGCGTATCCGTTAGTTCAATGAGTAGACGACTTTAAATAGATTTTTTTTTATTTTCCAGTTAATATGGTACTGATCGAAGGCTATTTCCATTGATCTCGGAAATCAATATCGAAAACGACTTTGTTACAAACCATTTAATACAGGACGAACATTTCCATATTTCATTGTAGAAAATTGTTTTTTCATAGCTGAGATGCCTTAAGAGCTTGGTCAAGATCTGCCAGTAAATCTTTTTCAGTTTCCAATCCAACAGATAGTCGTATAAGTTGATCAGTAATTCCCAGCGTCGCTCTGTCGTTCTCTGGTACCGATGCGTGAGTCATAACGGATCTGTAATAATGATAGATTATGATGTTTCCATTTTTCTTTCGAAACACATAACAATGCGAGATTCTCTTTTAAAAAACGTACGGCAATTCTGCTAAAGACTCGTATCCTCCAAGTGATTCTGCAAGGATAAACACTTTAAGCGACTTCAAGAACTTGAAGGAATCTCCTTTGTGATAAAACGAAATCATGCCGCTGTGTCCAGTCATTTGTTTGAGTGCCAATTCGCATTGTGGATGTGATGGAAGAACTACGAAAAATTAAACACATACATTAAATATTAGTACCTAATACCTTTGCAATGATTTAAGGCGAAATGATACATAGAATAGCTCCATTCCTCGAATCTCTTATACGGTGTTCACGTTCCGAATGAAAGATGAATGTCATTCTATTCGGCCTCTGTAAGAGAGCAAGATGACAATGTTCTTTTTTCCGAAATTTCAGTCGATATAGAAAAAATAAGAAAACATCAGCACCACTGCTTTCTTCAAGTCATGGTGGCTCAGTCGCTGGATCATTTCACTTTAATGATATAACGAGAGTACGGATTCTTACGAGGATGAAATACTTTCTCGACCTGAGGATGGGCTTCCAGAAATTTAGCGACGGCGATACCGTTATTCATATGCTGCTGCATTCGAATTTCTAACGTTTTCAAACTTCGATTTACCTGGGTACAATCGAACGGAGATGGTACGATGCCCATGGCTGGAAAAAATACAGCGGTTCATTTTTTCGTGAAACACGATAAAATGTACGATAAAATATCATAGAAGCGAAAATTAACCATTTTGAATAAAACGCAATTTCTGTGCAATATCATCATTGCGCGTTAAGGCTGCACCCATTATAACATCGGAATGTCCATTCATGTATTTCGTCAATGAATACATAACAATGTCGGCGCCAAGATCCAACGGTCGCTAATATGTGGAGAAAAAAACAAACAAACATTAATAGTTTAACTACAGTCCATAATCGCAGCCCAATGATGAATGAAGAAACATTTTACTCCATACGGATTAGAGTTACAAAGATATATTGATTGTTTAGTGCAAATATAAGTAGAGCGTAAAATCGGGAATACCTACAGTCATAGGAGACATTAGAAACATTTATTTGAAATTGCCAGAGTCAGTTCAATAAGAAACAACGAAGCATACAAATTCATGTTATGTAATTTTAAATACTGGATTGTAATTACGATGACGACAGATGTCTAATTATGTGACACTAGAAACGCAAGTCTCAATGGATGAAGATAAAAAAAATGTTGCCATTAGATACGAAAAGATTAAAGATTATCCGAGTGAGCCAGCGAAAAATGTCGAAAGCTTAGTAGTCGCGCGTATCTTCATACAGATAAAACAATTAAATGGTTCTTATCGAACAAAAAACTAATATATTTTCGAGGCCTTACCTGAAAGTAACATGTCAAAAAGGTGTTGTCGACGACCAGAAGTATGTCCGGGCGTATGGCTTTCAAACTTTCTGATGCAGCTTTGATATCGACCAATTTCAGCAAGGGATTCGTCGGCGTTTCCAGCCATACCATCTAAAACAGCGTTTTATCAGTATGATATCAACCGGGGTAGTGTGTAAGTGACCTAAGATATAAAGTCGAAGTCATTTTCAATATAATAAATCAAGAACATGGCAAAAACAATTATATCGCACAGGCAAGATAATATGTATTGACAGCTGTGTCGACGAAGGGGAAAATGTATACGTATGGTAACTGCAGCATATTGTTGTTCGTAAAATTATCCCGAGTATGTTGTTATACTTGAAGGTGAAATCGCTCATATTGCGAAATAGATTTCAGTTTAAAGAAATATGTGATTAATAAATAATCAATGACAAGAAAAGGGTTATTGTCTTCTTACAGTATTCTTACAGATTGATTAAGAATAGCGCTTTTAATTATGAAAACCTTCGCTGCTGTTAATATCGAATCATATAAGCTCACCTTGGTTTTAGGTGTCAGAGCATTAATTATGTTATTAACGTCTGCTGCCTCGACAAATGAAGTTGTAATGTTGAATCTGGAGGCGCATTGGCGGAAAAACCGATTAGTTCCGCCATAGATGTCATCCCCGCATACGATGTGATCACCCGCGTTAAGTAGCGAAGTCAGGGATGTGGTAGCGCCTAAGCCCGATGCAAAAACGAAACCGTGTTTGGCATTTTCTAAAGCAGCCAAGCAGGATTCCAGTACATTCCGCGATGGATTCCCGCTTCTTCCGTAATCATATCCCTAAACAAATAGACAACTTTGTATATGAATGACAAATACAAATTTGAATGACTAATCGAGTTATCGAGTAATATATGGAAGTCTAACAATTGGGTTCATTAGCCGCTGGAGATTTTAAGTGGCTATGATTGATAGTAATATCAATAATAGGCAGGAAACAACCTATTAATATGATATTTGCACACATGAGAATTCTGTGCTTATATAATCTGTGTCTCAAGTGTTTCAGTTGATGGTGACAAAATGTTTGTTATTGCTGGAATTCCATTCAAATCAACTGGTTACCTTATATTGGCCTGGTGCCTCCTGAGAAAACGTAGTCGACATTACTAACGGTGGTACAACTGAACAGTGACTCCATTGTGCAGGATCTTGTCCACTATGTATGGCTTTTGTGGCAAATCCTTGTTCCATATTCGTAGGCATCTTCAATATCTTTTTAGAAATCGAAGAATCAATTATCAACGATGTAATGGAATGACTTATATTAATCCCTTACCTCATACAAAGCCTGCTAAAGTTTATATGCGGAGGGGGGGGGGGGGGGGGGCAGGTGGGCAAATAAAAGAGGTTTTCACTAATAAAAATTGTTATTCCATTTCCTTTATAATTCATGCAATAAGGGATTAAAATAAATAATTCTAGTTACTGTTGAATATATGGAACCCAATAACATATAATATCTGATAATATTTATTCATAACATTATATGATATACTCATATCCAGCTACAAAATTGAAAGGTGTTGATTGCTTTCTTATATTTATCCATATTTGCAAATGTTCTGTCTCAAGAAACAGTTTCCTGGATCAAAGCTTTATGAATATGGGATAATATGATAAAATAAAATGAGTAATTCCTTGCTGGTCTGAGAATCGTTCGGGGTTGCGATCATAAGACATTTTCTTTGCAATTATAAATTTCATAAAATCAGAACTTTTGTGTAAACTCTGTTTTGTTCTAGGTACAACTTTCTTTTTATCAACATCGCATAGTTTGGAAGAGTTAATGTGATAATATAAATAAACAATTTTGAAAATACTACAAATTCTGAATGAGGAAATTAATTCTTACAAAATTCATACCAGATAAAATCCATTATAAAATACAACCTAATGCCAAGGTAAAAAATTTTATATAAACTTATTCGTAAAATAGAAAAGTGCACGTTATTTTCAAATACGATTCTCTAAAATATCGCAAATCTCAAAACTTATATCTTTATTTGTATGATTCAGGCAATGAAAGCAACATGGTGAATGATTATATATCATTTATACTGACATTAAAAAGATAAGAATTTACCTGTGAGATAAGTATTTCGCCGAGATGAAAAACCACACAGGCACAAATAAAAAACGCTACATTTGTCGATCATAAAGTGAAGGTCCTTTTGCGTTGATATAAGTATGACTGATAAGACAGATTTAATCAGTACAATAATACGATACAAATCTTTCGAAAGGTTTTCGTTATAACTTAACGAGTTATAATTGATTAAATATCAGGGTGATAAATTGATATTTTGATTTTTAGATTCCTGAGATATCGTGTGAAAATGAAAATAATGTTACGAACTTATACGATATAATAATTAATATTGCGTCAGTTATAATTTATTGCAAAATGTCTCTGATTCGTTACTACAAATTATTCTCTTATTACTATAGTCTTTACAACCATTTATCACGTATGACACAGATTTTTGCGCACGAGCATTCAAGCGATTAATAATTTAGAACTACTATTGCAGTATGTTATAATGTATAACGGTGCGAGCACGTGAAAATGTTACATTAACTCACTGTTCGGCCCGGCAGCGAAATTTGCAATGACTCAACAACAGCGAACGACACACTGACCACTGCTGATGACGGCGAATGAATGACGGTGACAAGTACCGACCGTCTATAGATAGTAGGTAGCAAAAGTTATATTTAAGTCTGCCGGCTGCGTGTCGAATACGAGTGGTGTTCAAATTATAAAGTTATCTTGCTCCAAGAGACAGGCTATATCGTTCAACAAGCATTTCATCCTGTTCTCTTCAACGAATGAAAACCCATCGGATAGATTGTGGACACGTGGCCCGATCGATGTGATTGATTGCTTCCTCAAATTTCATCATAGGGTATACGAATTATATGTATATGTTGATAATTTGCTTTATAAGAGCTTTGTAGTAGTGGTTGCAGGTGGTTGATTGTTAACCTTCAATCGGTATATAGTGTTTTCTGCCATTTTGGCGTTCAACCGGAAACCGTCTGAAGGTAACCGCAAAACATAAAATGTAAAGCACGATACATATGTGTGTATTTCGTGGCCGCGCTGATCGCTACTGTTTATTTTTGGTGAACTGGTGTGCTTCTATAAAGTTGTATCATCTATGTTTCATCAGATAGTAGTTGTGTGTTGTATTGTTGCGCGATTATCCTGTGGTTGTAGATGTGCCAACGAACAACTTTTGGTTGCAAAATAAAAGTGGCTGGGCCTAGCCGAGTGGTAGTGTTCGAGCAAATTTCGATCGGCTTTTCAGATTATACGTATGTATCCATGAATTCTTTAAAGGAAATCATTCATAACCCTCGAAAACGTCTATGATCATTTCTAGAATCAACAGTGTTTATTTCATTCACTTTATGAAACGCTGAACGATGTGCAAACTTTATGTACATTGTTTCTATGAATTTTATCCTTTTACTTACTTTTCTTGCTTTATATACGTAAATTCCATCGCACAGTTTTAGATTAAGCACGTAACCTCGAACTTCACAGAAGTGTAAAGATACCAAGCCATGAACAATCTTTGTTCGAACCATAAAAATGTAAATCATTGTACGTGTGTGTCTAACCGCCACGGAATTGACTTTAATTGAACCGATTAATTCGTTCCAATCTCGTTCACGAATTGTTGATGAAGAATCATGATGATAATTATGGGATGAAAAAAATTATGAGGATCCACTAGCGTATATACATTTTTTCATACCAGAGTAGGCTGCTATCGAACATAATTCTTTTTATTCATTTGGCTTGTTTCTGGGTGGGCTTTCCTCATGCTAGTTTCCCAATAGCTCTTTTCCTGTCAAGTCCCTGTAGAACGACATCTGGAGGAAATAAAGCCCTTGATAAGTGTTTGTTTTCAAACGTTACTACTCGACGGAGTTTATGTTTTGAAGAATGATTACTTGGAGCGTTGAATATTCAGTAATGTTGGTCAAAGTTTGCAAATTGCTCGCAATGTAATTTTGAAATTGTGCTGAAATTACATGATAATAAGCAAAGGGGCATTTATGAACAATCATAGTAATATAAGCCTGGAAACGTGGGTCGAATAAAATTGGTCCTAGAATAAAATTATATTGACAGAAATAATTTTATACCATTTTGATAGGAAAAGTGGATACCATGACCGATTCCAGTGATTTGGATAGGCAGATAGAACAGCTTAAAAAATGCGAGATCATCAAAGAAGCGGAGGTCAAGGCGTTGTGCGCGAAAGCTCGAGAGATCCTTATCGAGGAGAGTAATGTTCAACGCATAGATTCCCCGGTCACTGTTAGTATTACAATATTTAAGAAACTGAGTATATCCGTAATAATAAAAATTAATTCAAGGTAACAGCAATCGGCAATGTATAGACAACATAGAATGATTAGAACCACTTTGTACTACATTTTATTCTCTTTTTATCAGGTATGTGGCGATATTCACGGTCAATTTTACGATCTGAAGGAATTATTTAAAGTAGGCGGCGATGTTCCAGAAACGAATTACCTTTTCATGGGTGATTTCGTGGATCGAGGATTCTACAGTGTTGAAACATTCCTTCTACTCTTAGCATTGAAGGTATGCCTTTTACAAATTTAGCAAATGCGGCAACTTATTGCAAACCGATGTTATACACGTGCTGATGTTTTACGGATCGTTCACAGGTGCGCTATCCAGACCGAATTACTTTAATACGTGGTAATCACGAGTCGAGACAAATTACTCAAGTTTATGGGTTCTACGATGAATGCCTGCGCAAGTACGGGAGTATCACAGTTTGGCGATATTGTACCGAAATTTTCGACTATTTATCTCTTTCGGCTATTATCGATGGCAAAATATTTTGCGTGCATGGTGGATTGTCGCCTAGTATTCAAACACTCGACCAGATCCGAACGATAGACAGGAAACAAGAAGTAGGTTCATGATCTATCGGTAGTTATTACGTTCTTTTTGTTACGACGATGATCTTAAGAATCTTAAGAATGTAATGTACACCTTACCTAAAGTTCTCACTCTCGTTAATTAGGTTCCTCATGATGGCCCCATGTGTGACCTGTTATGGTCCGACCCGGAAGAGACTCAGGGCTGGGGAGTTTCGCCAAGAGGAGCCGGATATCTGTTCGGCAGTGACGTTGTTGCCCAATTCAATTCTACCAATGACATAGATATGATATGCCGAGCTCATCAATTGGTAATGGAAGGATATAAATGGCACTTCAACGAAACCGTATTGACCGTTTGGTCGGCGCCGAACTATTGCTACAGGTACATTATATTTTCGTTATCATCTAACAAACCTCCGGACATTGATGCGTGTATAATTTACGTTCATATTTATTTTTTAACTACCGAATCGTCCGCTTGTTTTTTTTTAGATGCGGCAATGTTGCTGCGATATTAGAACTCAATGAACATCTCCAAAGGGACTTCACAATATTCGAAGCCGCGCCACAAGAGAGTAGAGGAATTCCGAGTAAAAAGCCACAAGCTGATTATTTTTTGTAAACATCACTGTCATTGATTATCAGTTTCACAAAGTTTTAAAACTCTTAATAATGCCCCAGAGTGTCCATCTAAGTTGACCCAATCATGAATAACACGATGCATTCCTAGGCTATTGTAAATGATTAAAGTACCCACAAGAAGCGAACTCGTATATGGCTGTCAATAAATACAATTTTGAACCGTTGAATACTATAAGGATACATCGATTGATCGATGCTTTATTCTTTAGCATTTATTACCCCTAGGTACTTCATAGTCATAGCAGCTTGGAATCGGAGCCACTGTCTTCTTCCCTGTGTGCTTTTTGACGACCCCAACTGTGATTTGACTGCAAAAACTATATCTCCCATTGCCTCAAAAAAAGATCTACTATATATTCACCATTATCATTTTATCAAGTATAGTTGATACGATGGATATTACACCATGTCACTTAGCATCGTACTACGTTTATTCCATGTATAACTGATATAGCACTGCGATCAACGTACTCTTTTCTGAAGTATGGTGAGGTGAGGTAAGTAAACACAAATTTCAAATGTCACTCGCCAGGATCTATTCATAAATACGTCAGAAGCTGATCTTGGTTTGTCATTTTATTACTTGGTAAGTAATGTATTAGTAGTTAAACGATGATTATAACGGATTGTTGATCTCTGTATAGTTTATTTTTTAATTCGCGGAAACAGGTTTGTAACACGAGTTGTTGCGTTATTCATGAGTTAGAAAAATTATACGAACGTAAAAGGAATATAATTTCATCTGTAGGACGATTGTGTCATTTGTAAAAAATATCATGATGATCCGAATTCACTCATCCATTTTTCATACTTTTCCAAATCTTCTTGCGAGACGCTTTTGTTACATCTTTCTATAGCTTCATGAAAATCATCGACAGAAACGGGCAGATCTAGCTCCTCTTTCGGTAATTGTCTTATTTGATCTGGTTTTAAGCCTGCGATTTTTCTGCGCATTGACATCATCGATGCATCTCTATGAATATAAGAGAATCAATAATTCGGTGTTTAGTTTTTCTGTACATTTGCAGCAAGTTCTCCTATAAACGGCCCAAAATATTTTTCAATCTAACAACTTGCCTGCAGACATTGGTAATATCAGCGCCAGAGTATCCTCGAAGTTTCTTCGCAATATCCGAAAGATTAACCAACGAATCCACTTTTACTTCTCGCAGATTGATCTTCAACAATGCTTCTCGACCTTCACCTATTTACAATATACATTTGTTGACAGTATTGTACATTTTTTAATGACAAACTTTTGAAGCGATTTTGGAGCTTTGCCAGATCTTTTTTGAAAATATGGTGCGACGGCGGAGTTTTGGTTAAAAATTTTTTTGAATCGGTATATCGCGCAAGCTATCACCAAAATTGTCGAAACCTTTTTTGTAGAGAATGAATCAAACCTTTAATTTATCGTCTTAGAACATAAATGATTTACACGGCATTTTTATTGAAAACAAAACCAAATGAAGAATATTTTTGTCGTACTTACCATTGGGAAGAGGAATGTAAATTCGCTTCTCTAGTCGTCTTCGAAGAGCTTCGTCGATATCCCATGGAAAGTTCGTGGCAGCTAGTACCATAACAACTTTACTTGGATCGTCACTGTTGGAAGATTTATTCGAAAAAGTTTTTTTTTTCTTCACATACGCGTGTACATACGTACTAACAAAAATTGGTAAGTTTTTCTCATCCTATGAAAAACTTTGGAAAAATGGTATAATATAGTAATATTGTGAAACCTGTTGGAACTTATCCCATCCATTTGCACGAGCAATTCAGACTTCACTCTTCGGGAAGCTTCGTGTTCCGATTCAGATCCTCGTCTAGAGCACAATGAGTCGATTTCATCGATGAAGATTGTGCTGGGTGCATAAAATCTCGCCTATTCAATTAAATAGAATTGGAATTTATACAAATTTTAATCAGTGCTCCATTATCGATCCGATTTCGCACATTACTTGAAAATTGTATTCAGAGTAAATGTGATCTTTAGGGAGTCGAGTATTCGTTCAAACAAAAGGGTGGAGATTTGGATCGACGCGACATCAGTGATTTATCAAGAATCGGATGATTTTTGCCATTTTCGCCTTTTTCTCATATAGAAATAATCTCCGTGGAATGGGATGGGACGTGAGTCATGCTTTTGCGGATATCGACTCACCATTTCAAACAGAAGACGAACCAACTTCTCTGATTCGCCTCGGTACTTAGAAGTCAGAGTAGACGACGAGACGTTGAAGAACGTCGTGCCGCATTCAGTAGCAACAGCTTTGGCGAGCATTGTTTTACCCGTGCCAGGTGGTCCTACCATTAATACACCTTTCCATGGACGGCGGATTCCCTTAAAGTTCATGTACAAACATTCGATTCGTATCAATTATATTATTTAAATAATTAAAAATAATAGGGTTTCTAACAAAATCCGGTCCAACCTTGCCCGTATTACTGTTAAATATTTAAAGTCCCGCAAAAACCGTACATTACTTTACGTACGATCAACATTATTATCAAACAATTGGCTTACTTTGAAAAAGTCCGGCATCCACATGGGCAAAACGACTGCTTCTTCTAATAAACGTTTAGCTTCATGAAGATCGGCTATGTCATCCCAACGAATGTTTGGATTTTTCTGTACAATGTCTCTTTCTGAAACAACGATTAGGATAATGGGCTTGAACATTACAATATAAGAACGATCAGTGTACTGTACAAACTTAAGACTCGACAAAATTACCTAATAAATCCACCAAATCTCGATCGTTTCCGGATGGTTCGAATTTTCGTTCCTCTACTTCCAAATCAGATCTCTCCGCTTCCGGTTTTTCCTGCAAATTTAACGAAAGCGTGCTTACACTTTCATGTCGTTATTGATTTATAAACAAATATCTAAGTACCTTTGTCGAATCCTCTCTTTTCGTTTGTTTCTTATCGTCTTTCTTGGAAGTAGTTTTTGCGTCTGGTTTTTTTCCGGTAGATGCCTTCCGTACACCCGACCGAGTTTGATACTTTTGTGGATATTTTTGAGGTTTCGTATTTCTGTAATTAAAAATTAGAAAATGTTACACGTTTCGCAGGAACATACAAAAACTATTCGATTGGTAAGAGACACCGATGACGCTATTGAGAAGTAACCCTCGGTAATGTCAATCTTGTAACGATGTTACAGTCTCCCAGATGTATGGTCATTTTTATGCAGCCTTTAATACCTACTTCTGTTCAAGCGGCGAAAGAGGAGGCCAAACATCAGGATCGCGTGTAATGGGCTGGCTCCAAGGAGTTCCAGGACTCGTACATGGCCATTGAGTAGGGTCGCGTGTTGGCTCTTCGAATGATAAGCAAGATGAACCTGGAGGAAGGTACATTTATAGTTGGAGGGGAGTTACCACTTTTACATAAATTTGTCAGAACAGGACGGTGATAAGAATCGTGTAGAATATAGAAATTTGGTGGAAAAAAAAATGCAAACATGGTCTTACCTAGTAATCTTTCACTGTGCGTATCTACTTTAAAAAGTTGTAACGTCGTCGACGTGGCTTTTACTTTCTCAAACTCTTCTACGATTTGGTGCTGCACCAATTGCCATTTTGCTTTTCTTGTAGCGTCGGCTATACTAGCGAGCAATCGATGAATCTGTTGTACAACTCCTTGATAATAAACTCCAGAAGTATCATAGTTTCCAGTTAGCGCCATTTCTCGTGCCAACTTTGTGTTTTCACAGATCTCACTTATAGGAACCGACATTGTTCTGTAACTGCAAAATGCTTTGAATATTAATAAGTCGGTTTGATAGCGTACACAGATTGTTATTTTTAGTACAATTGTTCTTAGGATATTTTTTTTTACTAGACAAATATATCTTGTATTGGCTTTTTCAATAGGTGCAGTTTAAGGTCATACTAACTATTCCAACTACCTTATAAGGTAATGAAAAATGCTCGAGGTTGAAGATTACAAAACAGCTCAAATATTCAATACTTGCTCTTACCCTTATGTACTGTAAAGAAAATGTTAAAACACAATAAATTTCACAAAACGAACATTTTTTTCAAAGTGATAATATCTCTTTATCATTGTACACTCCCATTAATTTCAAGTTCAGCAACGGAAGAAGTCCTTTCTCATTTCTATTACACAAGTAGTTTACATAAATATATGGATACCCAAAGCTACCTCTGTACTAATGAAAGTTAGGTTAAAACCGAAAGCTGTGATAAATCTTGTAAAGTACGAGATACGGGTCAGCAAGCAATTGATCGAGTAAATTGCAAGAAGCGGATAGCACAGCTTCAGAGCGATGAGTCGAAAAAACTCTACTAATAAAGTTTCTTACCGTTATTATTTACTTTCCAATTGATCTGCTTGTTCGTGGGTGGGTGTACTAAGAAGCAGAAGTGCAGTGTTGTGACAAGTGTCAAAATTAACACAACCTTACCGGACCGTGTATATAACCATAACTATGACCTTTGGCTCTTATGAATTCGTATAAAAAACAACACAAAGTACAAGTTTAATTTATGCCATGGTTAAATATGCATTTTATTTCCAATATGACGACGGTAGATGAAGGCTAGCCCAGCAGTACTGTCATGTTGGATGAACGTTCCTCGAATGTGTATTTACAGTTAGCTCAAAATAGTTAATATCATGGAATTTAAACAATTTGGCGATAATTCTAACAGAGTGACAACGATGACGTTTTTCACAAGACTATTTCGAAAATCGAACTATGTATATCGATATTCGTGTACTATAATCCTGAGTGTAATCCTGTTTCTGTTTTTGATAGTCACTTATCAAATGTTCAAAATTGGTAATAATCCACAAGATACAGTCTATCGACCATTAATTTTGGATGACGTGAATACGTTTCCGACCAGAATTTTGGCAGCTGATCTTCCGCAATCAGGTGTATCAAACTCTTCGTGTACATTTTTCGGCTGCTTCAATGTATATAGATGTGGTTCTCAGGGTAACAAACTACTGGTCTACGTCTATCCACCAAAGTCGTATGTAGATTCATTGGGGAAATCTATCACGGGACAAATGTCCAGACAGTTTTATGAAATACTACAAGCGATTGTATCGAGTAAATTTTATACCTCCAATCCCCGAGAGGCATGTATCTTTATTCCATCCATCGACACACTGAATCAGAACAAGTTGAAGCTTAAGGAAGTGTCGCAAGCTCTGAACAGTCTTGAGTTGTGAGTTTTTATTTTTAAATAATCAAAGTTATCATTTTAATACGGTAATCCAAGTCCAATGACTATTGTTGCAAGTAGAGTGATTTCATTACAGTTATCAAATTGTACAATATCGTTTGTTCGAATTCAAATGGATAATTATTACATATTTACAGCTGGAACGATGGTGAAAATCATTTAATATTTAACATGATTCCTGGGAGTGTGCCAGACTACAACACTGTTCTCGATGTATTGATTGGCAAGGCAATGGTCGCTGGAGCTGGCTTCTCTTCGTTAAAGCACAGAATCGGCTTCGACATAAGTATACCAGTATACAGCCCTTTGTTGATGGATATCAAGAGGAATCTATCTCATTCTCGGTAATTACATTGAAAGATCTAATGCCAATGCTCTTTTACTGCAAGATTCGGAGCCAAAAAAGCTCAAAAGAATTGCTTAGGTTGAGATTTTTTTTTTTTTTTTCTTTAACATATTAACTACAATCTGTCCCAGAGTGGGACATTCAGTAATTTGTCTGTTATGTACATACAAGTTTTTCGCTAGATAGAGTACCGATTGGCAATTTTACGTATATTTGTCTTCTTGTTTTTTCATGTTGTTTTTAGTGACTTAGGTGATTAGCCAAATTCGTGTTTTTGTGCGTATTCAGTATTTATACGTTGAGATGGACTGGATAATTTTAATGAAATATTAGAAGTCTCTGCTACAGTTGCTTGTTTCTTAGGAGACATTTTTGCATCGTATTTCAAACATCTAACATAAGACATTGATATACTTATACTAATTTATATTATATCCATTTATCAAATCCTATACAGTTATCTTACTATACAATTTTCATTGCATACCCTGTGCAGTGTACATAATACCAAACTTACCTGTAGATTATTTAATCAAGCAGGACGTGGTTTGTGGTGTCGTCACAAATCAATATCAATGCAGCATTTGAGCAGGACTTGATGGAAGTACGAGCTACTTATCCCAATGATCTATTGATAGTAGGTCCTTGTCTCCAATACAATCCAATGAACAGTAGTATTCGCTGTTCTGGCCAGAAAGTCTACAAATATGTTGAGATATTGCAGGTAAGATATTTCATTATGTGAATAAAATATTGACACGTGTAGAAAAAATACTAGAGTTTGGACCAAAGAGAATTTAGTAAGAAATGAAATTAGACCATGTCCTGCTTCGAGTATTAATTTTTTTGCATAACAATGAAAATTGCCACCTCCCGTAAAATAGAAAATTGGTTTGGTCCAAGACATTATCATGTTTCACGTTTTAATAGTTATCTCGTTACATATCTTACATTGCAATTAAATTTTCAGTCTACGACATTTTGTCTTGTTATACGTGGAGCAAGGCTGGGACAAAGTGTCCTTCTTGAAGCTATGGCTGCAGGCTGTATCCCTGTTGTCATATCCGACTCTCTTGTTATGCCTTTCCATGGCTTTATTGACTGGACGAGGTAAGTCGAAGCCTCTTCAATCTGAAAACTATTCTTAACGGGTCACGTACAGTTAGGACTTCGAAAAAAAGGGGTTTTTTGCGAATTTTTTTTGGGGACACATTTAAATAATTAATCATAAATCTTTTTCCATACAAAAGACATATATTTTAAGTAAATAATACAATTTTTTCATTGCAAAATATGCAGAAATTTTTCCATAACCGCACGTAACGTAGGGGTCCCAAAAAAAAGGTCCTCCGCGGTGATCAGTGCAGCTCGTCACCGGATCGTCCGAAATCAAAATAAAAGTAGGGATCATTAGTTAATGACATAATGCTCCGGTTGATCGAAGGATTTGAAAATTTTATGATTTTTCACAAAATGGTGGATGTTGGAAGTCAAAGTTGTGTTTTCGACCCAAATTTTGCTCACATTTTCAGCTATAAAAAAGAAAAAAAATAATCGCATAGAAAAATCCTTCGTTCATCCGGAGGACAATTATGTCTAGAAAAAGTGAGCAAAATTTCAAGTCGATCGGTAAAGCCGTTTCCGAGGTACAGTGATCACCGTGTTCGAAAACATAGTTTCGAGAAAAACGCATTCAAAGTTTTCAGTACGATTTACATGCAGAAGAAAAATTTCCGTTCAAAGTTACATATCTCCATACCCAACAGTCGGATTCGTCTAAAATTTTCACAGAATACTTTTCAAATGTGCTACTTTTAGAAAATGTAAAAAAATCGATTTTTTGAAAATTCTAACTGTACGTGACCCCTTAATAAATTCATGTACTCGGTTTTGGTCTCTTTAATTCCTAGGCTATTCAATACAAGTATGTGTATATTTATTCATCATTTAACTCTCAAATAGAAGTGAAACATTCTGATCTAAAATAATAAATTGGAATAATGGATCGACCCTATGGTCGGTGATTACTATGATCAATGTCGCATTCTCCATCAGATTATTTTGGCAATATAGGACAGTTTGTTGCTTTATAATCATTTCGGCATACTTGTTCTGTGTCACAGAGCTGCGGTATTTGTACGCGAAGTTGATATTCTGACCATTATTCCGACATTGAAGAAGATATCGCAAAAGAGAATAGTGGAAATGCAAAAAAACTGTGTCTGGCTATGGGAAAAGTACTTCCAGTCAATGGAACGAATCACAGAGATGACGCTTGAGATCATTCAAGACAGAGTCTTCCCTCATTTATCTAGAGACTATTCTTATTGGAATTTACCGTTGGATGCAGTAAGTTTCCAAGTAATTGCACATATGTACTTATTTGATAAATGTGAATGTGTGGAAATGTAGTGTAACATGCTTGAGTTAAAAAATTGCCGGCTGACGATTCATTACGCTATAATATTTGTTCGCTTTTATTATCTTTCAAAATCAATTATTCTGGTACGAATATGATCTGGGAACACTAGTCCATTGTTGTTCGGATGCGTTGTGCCTTCACTATTCCTTTAAAACCATATTGAGCATGGCGTTATAACACCTCATCATGAATTTCCCTGAATGTCTGTGAGTATCTGTGATCAGTTTGTCCGAATATTCGCGTAAATATCAGTGTGAGATTGCACGCAATATGTTTGTGTATACTTTTATGTTCAAGTAGATTTTTTTACACAGGGTAATGAGTCGCCTCTCTTCGCACCAGTGGCTGCGCCAAAGATCCGTGGTTTCACTGCCGTTATCTTAACGTATGACAGACTGGAATTGCTCTTTTCTCTCATTAATCAACTTGCTAAGGTTCCGAGTTTGTCGAAAATTCTGATTATTTGGAACAATCAACACAAGGACCCACCACAACGTAAGACGATAGTGAAAAAGATTTTCGCTTTGTTAAGACGATAATTCAGTTATACCCCTAGTAAAGGCTTAATTAATTTTCTTACTAAAAAATTGAATAATAACATTTTACGTTATTTCCCCAGCTTTCGACAAATAGAGGTTCCCTATCGTTTTACGAAAATATTTTGTCGAGTACAAGAAACAACCAAATAGAAAAAACCATGCTCTCACGAGCTGTTGCAGATTCCGTGGTCACGTTCTCACTAGATATCTATTTGTTACATGTCTACAAGTAAATGAGTGGATAAATTGTACATAAACTGCCACATCATGTTTTAGCATTTCATTCGTACTAATCAACGACTTTCTACAGCTTCCAGGTGGCCTAAAGTGACTAAACCTTTGAAAGTCATTCAAACAAAGGAAAACAAACTATCGAATCGATTTTATCCATATGATGAAATCGAAACCGAAGCAATCTTGTCTCTTGACGACGATATTATTATGCTGACGGTGGATGAACTAGAATTTGCATTTGAGGTAAGCAATGCTTGACTGTGTACGTTCTAATCTTGGAATTCAAGCAAACTTTAGAAAAGTCTCCTCTCACTTTTTCGAAGAGGAAATTTGTGAATGTTGGTAATTACGAAGATGTACAGTGCGACACTTAATGTGTATATTTTTTTTTACGTACCGTTCAGGTCTGGCGAGAATTTCCGGATCGTATTGTCGGCTTTCCTTCTCGCACACATACGTGGGATAATGGCACAGATTGTTGGAGGTACGAGAGCGAGTGGACCAATCGTATATCTATGGTGCTAACTGGAGCTGCTTTTCATCACAAGGTAGGATCTAACTTGAAGTTATAATTTTCTGTGTAAAATTCAAATGAACAAATTTTGCATCTTGCATTCCCCTCATACCAACTCCTTAAAAGATCCATTACAAAGAAAAGCAAGTCGGCTAAGCGTGGGTCTGTGAAAAATGAACAACATGTTAAAATATTCTTATTCCTGTGACAATTTTAGCAATTTCAAGGTAAGTAGGAGTGGGCATTATTTCTTCAGCTTCAATTGATTCTGCCCAGATTCCTAAAAATACTTTTCTGAATATGACAAATAGTAGGCATCAGATTTTTAAGCAAAGATCACCATTTAAATTTCAGTTCTGGAGTTACATGTATACTACAGCAATGCCAGGTGATATAAAATCGTGGGTTGATGATCATATGAACTGTGAAGATATCGCGATGAATTTTTTGGTCGCTAACATTACTGGGAAAGCTCCCATTAAGGTAATTAAATACCGTATATCCTCACTTTTCATAAGAAATTATGAGAAATGCAAACTTTATACGAGGATACGGTGATAAATTGTTCATCAACAGTATGTGAAAAGGATTTTGGGACCTTTATTGCTTCCGTATACTTATTTAAGAACTATTAACGATACTTCATTTTAGGTCACGCCAAAAAAGAAGTTCCGCTGCCCAGAGTGTACAAATACGGAAATGTTATCTGCAGATTTAACGCACATGGTGGAACGTACTCAATGTATCAACAGATTCTCCGATATTTATAGAGCTATGCC
This sequence comes from Netelia virgata, assembly GCA_951802705.1. Lineage (NCBI taxonomy): Eukaryota > Metazoa > Arthropoda > Insecta > Hymenoptera > Ichneumonidae > Netelia > Netelia virgata. The sequence goes on from OX637864.1 coordinate 18,066,114, forward strand.
TCTTCAATCAGTTGAGTTTCGTGCCGATCCAGTACTTTTTAAAGATCAGTTTCCGGAGAAACTTAAAAGATTCAAGGAAATAGGCAGTCTTTAATATTATTCTATGAAACGTTTTCATGTAAGTAATTCATAATTAAATAGAATTGGAATGCGTATCGTAACACGATCTGTTGTAAATAAGCTACTCTTTAAACTCTTTCGAAATCATGTGGCAATGGCACGTGCGTGTCTTGTTTCATCTGTTATCACATTTGCGCCATTAGGATCTTCGAAAAAGGGTGCATTTACGAAATGTTTTATTTATAACTTTGTCATATATTTTAAACTGTATAACTCAATTCTGATACGTGATATGTATTCACTCATGTTTATCTTTGAAACGTGAAGATGGAGTAAGCTCGTTTTTCTTGGAACGTCTGTATTTTTCAGATAACGAATTTATCAATGTGAAAAAGTGAAACAAATAAAGAAAAACTCCAGGGGAATGTCTCTGTTCGTTCCAGTTATTAATTTCCTATTTTATCTCTAGTTCATGCAGTGTACACGATTCTTTCAACTAATCATTGATGTTTAAATTAATATTTAATTTGATCTTCACACGGGTCATTGCAATGGCCTTTGCACTTATACTGAAAAAAGTGTATTTGCGGGGGACGTTCATCGTACCGGGGTTATCATTTTTTTAAATTAATGTGCTTTAATTGCACTAAGATAAGTATTGTTCATTATTCGAGCATGAGGAGTTTATGTCCCCGAATTTGCCTGCATTATATATTTTCTGAGACTAGATATTTTTAAACATCATCCGAATTTCATTGCAGTAAACGTTTCAATTTGTTCCCGCAAAGAATGTATTGTATATTTTTTACAAAAGTCGACGCCGCGTAAATCTGTTATTCTTATACTTTCGTTAATTACCAAAACATTTTTCATCAAACAATATCACTTGATAAAAATGTACATGCATTACGTAATAAGAAAGGAGAATCGATGGTAACATTTGGTTACGAATCTTGTTTCTATTATTTATTTGTGTAGCATTAAACCAGAATGTCGTGCATCATATCTCTGTGTACGAGAGACACGAGGAGCAAAGGTTTCCGTTTATCACTATTTGTGCGCACGCAAACTGTTTTCGTCGAAACATACATTAAAGTGATCTGGCTTTCTTTGAATGATATTTAATGAAGTTTATCATTACAGATAGACCGTTTATCGCACGCGTTCAGTCGTTGAACGTTCGTTGAACATCCTGCGGCACGCATCAAAGTGAGAGCATTAATGTTCAGTTTTTTAGTGACAAAGTGTGGGTAGCATACGTAGGGTGAGTATTTTGGCATGAAATATTTAATCAAAGAATATTATCGGTATTAGTCGCACTAACCGAATTAAATTGATTATTTATCATGTTGGAGAATTCACGGTGCTGCTCGCATTGACAACAAACAGCATCCCGAATATTGATTATAGAAATGGAACAACTTTTTTACGATTATGCATTTTGGCACAGTTTTTCATTGGTCATGTTGTCTTAGTTCAATGAAAGTAATAATCGCTTCTACTGAAACACCATGAAAAAAGGAAGATGAAAATTTGTATGAAATAGCGAATACAATTTTTCAATCGTGTTTGATAAAATAGACAATTAAGAAAATAGACGAAATTTGTGCGACAATTAAAAAATTGGATTGAAAGAACAGCCCATTGTCCGTCCCAGTTGAAAACTTGAATTAGGACGTACGGTGGGCAAAGTCGACCTTGATCGGCTTATCTCCCACGAATTGGGTATGGTTTTGTTTTTTAAGTACCAACTCTTGACTCTCCAAAGCTATTAGAGCATACCTAAAAATTTTGACTGTAACGAGATTCCTAAGAGCTCGGCACGGTAAGGTTTTAATCTACAAATTTTTGCGAAAGTTTACATCAACTTGGCCTATAATTACAAAAAAAGTGCTTAAAGTATAATATGTAATTTCTTACATTATATTTTTAGCTACTCCTTCAGTTTGAAATTACTGCTGTGTGGGTGTACTTTACATAAATTGTATATTTTCAGCTACATTTTCATTTCTGAGTCTAGAACCAAATCGAAGATAATTGCAAAATGCAACAGCTGAAGAGTACAATACCGGGATTCACGCATTTGCCCGCTCGTGATGACAAAATACCGAGTGGTAAAGGCTTTTTGGACGGAAGAAGGCTCATCGACGGAGCTGAAAATCTTTGGCGCATAGGAGATCGATTGTACGATTTAGAAGACTTCGCGAATTCTCACCCCGGCGGCAGTGAATGGATTACACTTACCAAAGGAACCGATATAACGGAAGCTTTTGAAGTGAGGCTACATTTCTTAAAATTAACTCCATTTAACAGTATATTCCATTTTTTCGGTTCCTTCGCAGGCCTCAAAACAAAGGTCGTATTGGGGAATAACAATTTTTCATTTTAATATTGTTTTTCTAGATTCATCATCTTTCCGACAGACCTGAACGAATGCTGCCGAAATTCTATGCGAGGGAAGCCAAGACGCCGAGAAACGTACCATTGACCTTCGATAAAGATAGCTTTTACAAAAAGTTCAAAGCGCGGGCAGTAGTTGCTTTGAAAAATGTAAATTATCATTTGCCTTCCACAAAATCGAATCTCATTGCCGATTCATTAATGTTGATGACTGTCATCACGTGTCTCTTGGCAGCGGTTTCGGATACATGGTGCCGGATTTTTATAGCTGGTACTCGATATTGCATTTAGTTTTTGTGCTTTGGATATACGTTTGTTCCTCATGGAGGAATCTTTGCGATGAACAAATAACATTTCTGAAGTTTCTTTGCACAGTTGGCAAATTACTTTCTTATAATTCGCTCCCATAAAAAAAGCATTCCGTTTATGAAACCAAAATGTAAAATAGCCATTTTCTCGAGCTAGGCAATGACTATGCAATGCTTTTCAATCTGCATCTCATGTTTCAGCTCTTTTCATGACATGGACCACGGTATCCGGGCACAACTATTTCCACATGCGAGATAACTTTCGCATGTACTATTTCGATATCAGCCTCCAATCTTCTAAAGAATGGAGAATAACTCATGTGATGAGCCACCACTTGTATCCAAATACTCTCTGGGATTATGAGATATACACGTTCGAGCCGATTATTCAATGGTTGCCACGAGGGGATAAACCCTTCGTACCACGCTTCTTAGGTCCTTTGTACAGTCCCCTGTTTTGGGCATTGGCTTGGTACGCGCAAGCTTATAGAAGGTATTGGTGAGACGATGTACAAAGTGGCGTTTGGGATCCTTGTTCCTAAAGAAAATTCGAAAAAAGATAGTTACAAGATTGAAACCCTTATACCTTACTCAACATATTTATAACCGTTTCATTTTGTTGGTTGCAGATACTATTCCCTTTTTTTCGTCTGGCAGAAAATCGAATTTCGAGATATCGTACCTTTCATAATTCCAACATTGATGTACTTTGTCGCACCGAATCTTAAAACGGCGATTAAAGTCTGGTTACTGATAATCTGTACCAGTAGTCTACTGTTCAACTTCATCGGTGTTAACGCGGCTCATCATCATCCAAGTATTTTTCACGACGGCGATGTCTACCGGTAATATGTCTTGATGTGAAACAGATTAGAAGTAGGTCAAACATTATTTTCATTTTCTGAACTATCTATCTACTCGAACATGACTTTTAAGGAGCGATAGCCTCGACTGGGGTCTTCTCGAATTGGATGCTGTGCGCGACAGAAGGGTCATCGACGACGACCTTTTTCTGGTATTAACGAATTTCGGATCGCACACACTCCATCATCTCTTGCCAACCGTGGACCACGGATATTTACCGCTTTGTCGAAAAGCATTCGAGGAAACGTGCAAGGAATTTGGCATCAATTTCGATCCTTTAACACAGTGGGAGTTGATCAAAGGTCAGATCAAACAGCAGTGGCGGAACAAAAGCAGGAAGAATAATCGATGAGTCGCGTTTGCCAGGGAAGTCAAGGATGTTGAGCAGAGTTTGTGGATAAGTGGGAACGATCGATAGTTTGTTTGTATAATATATTAACATACGTAATATAATCAAGCAACATTATAAAACAGTTATCCCCACGATCGTACATTCTTTTACAAACGAATTAATGCGGTATCTATATTTAAATAAATATCTTAATATGATTTACTTATTGGTTGAGATGCGTTCGAAACGATTACCCGGCTCTCTCCAGGAACTCGTCGTTTTCTCTCTTCGTTGAGTATAGCATAGCTATGTCACCTTAAACAGCATCTTTATTTGCAACGTGATTCCTTCCCCTACGAAAACTCAAATTGTTCGGATACTCGCGAATAAAATTAAATAAACGGATAGAACACGCAGAAAATGTGATCGAGTATAAAAAAATATTCGAAGAATATGTAAAGATATAAAAAGAAAAAGAAAAGGACGATTTGAAAGAGAAAAGATTCGTGGTGTAAATGTAAATCAAAATGCCGTCGTTAATATCCTTTTTCGTTTTGACTAAGTGTATACATAATAACGTGTATTCTCTCTAACAATTAATAGCTACATGAAAGAAAAGTCTTTTGTTGTTGTTGTTATCAATAACTAGAAAATAATCTAAGAAACAGACCTCGATCACGCAGTAATACATAAATGTCATTGGCGACGGCAAGTCCACCTTGCCGGGCATAGTCGTTGCAATCGACTACTTAGGTACGATATTGATCAATTTTTCAGCTTTGAACAATCGCCGCAAGAACGGTTTGGTTCCAATTTCATGGGATTGCAGTCGTGTTAACGATTACGAGAAAACCGAGGCAGCTGGGAATGTATTAGAAGAGGAGTGAACAAACCTGTAGTCCTTCACCTTGTCACCGGTAAGAATAAAATATTTGTTGTTACCGTTAATATTTTTATTAATACGCCTGTTGTTCGTTTTTGTTGTAGTCAAGCACGTGTCCCACTTCTACGGAGCCACGAATTCACAACTTCTTCTCTTCAACATAGATCGTCGTCCTTTTATCTGTCTTCCTCTATCCGATTTTCCTCGTTGTTTATATCGAAAATCGGTTTACCCTGACAACCGTTACCGGATAGTTCAGTCTGATTTCTATCATCGGCCTCGAAAGGCGAGCCATCTTCGATACTCCGTAAACTTCGTCGTTTCTTCAATTCGATGGACGTTTCATTCATCGTCTTCGTCGCTTTCTCGGTAGCGTCGATCGATTGACAAAGACGTCTTGGATCCTCGAATATTGGCAATCCTCGTGCTGACTCGGCCATCGAGGTTCGCTGCTGTTCCTGGAGTAAGCAAGCGCTCGACACCAAATCCCATTGTCGGAGTTTCTCTCGATCGAGCTCGAACGAGCCTGCTGTCGATGCGGCGATGTGATTCTTCGCTCCGACCGATGCGACCGGAGGAAGATTGTCTTGGGATAAAAAATGATCCTCCGATTTGACATCCTGGCTCTGATTATGCTGATCCGTTGAGCTCTGCCTTCGGTACGCTTCGTTCTCAGGATCCCACACGTAATCCCTCGTTAGCCTGTGATTTATCACCAGACTCTCGTAAGGATCGTCCTCGTCTTCGTCAGGCTCCTCGTTCATCTCTCCACTGTCTGGCTTTCTATCGTTAGATCTTCTCTTGGCTCTCTCCTCGGGCGAGGCATGACGTTGGGGTTTTTGAAGGACAACGCTATCGTTCACGTAGGTCGCCCCACGTGTTATTTTCGGTCGGATTTTGGAATCTTGTTGTACGATATCCATACTCCTCACGGAATTGTCGAGGTTGTCCAACGAGCGAGCCTGTCGAAGACTAACTCTTCGCAAGCTTTCACGCCATAGAGTGTCCTGTTCCCACGGATCTTCGCCACCGAAGCCACTCGCACCGTCGACACCGGTCGAAACGAACTCGGTAACTCCAGCAGCAATTTCAGAGGCTTCCTCGTATACTTGACGACTGGTTTCCGAGATCGTGAAAACTTGATCCTCGCGTTTTCTCTGCTCGACGAGATTTTGCAGCTCGACGTTGTTCAACAGGCCTTCGAGAGATCTGGATCTTCTGTGGGAAGCTTGAGTGGTCTGTTCGAGGTCGGGCGATATATTACCAGGCGCCAGATTCGTCTGGCTATTGGACTTGTTTCGTAGACCAAGGGGATAAAGATTTACGGTATTGATGTCCGGTAGAAGCTCGTCCGGTACAGGATCGGTCGACTTTGCTCGTCTCAAGGTATCTGCCTCGTAAACATTTTTCCTATCCACCTGGCCCGTTCTCTTCTCGACGAAATATTGACTCGAGGACATTCTCAATGCAGCCGCGATCAGTCTCGATTCGTCGATGTCCTCGACCTCGACCGGTCGTGGTATTTGCTGAGTTATCTGATTCACCAGACGACCTATGTCGTTCCGTTTGTTCGGGCATGTGCTCGAGTCGACTCGTTGGTTGTTCAACTGTGGCAGCCTGGATGTGTGGCCTATGAGAAAATTATTGAGATGCTCGTCCGGATTACTCGCATTGATCTGCAGATCGGAGTAGTAATAAGGTGCGGTATTTTGATCCCGTTCGCTGGAACCCTGCGTTTGCTGAGTTTGGGTGATTGCCTCGAATTGTCGAAACCCGGTCGAGGGCATTTGATGATTCCGTTGCGTTACAGCCGAGGTCGATACCGAGTCCGGATAAAAAGTTGAGTCCTGACAGGAGGAAGGACGATAAATCGGGGACATGGCATTTCTTGGCGTATCGTGGCTGGACGACCTGACGTGATTTTGATGGACTCGATAATTTGTCGTGTGATTACTGGAAGCAACGGGAGATCCCATTGCCGGTGACAAAGCGCTGTTTCGTCGATCGTAAGACGAGGCGACAAACCCGGTAGTTCCTCGAGCGATCAACGAAGAGCTGGAATCTCTGGTGTGAGCTACGCCAGGACTTTTCGAAGCTCTGCAATTAATCGAGGAAGCCCGAAACTCCAAACTCGGCTCGTTGTCCGAGAGTATAGCGGGGGAATTGCGAAGTGGCGAGCCGGTCGCTAGATTTTCATAATGGGCGTCACCGGTGAAGGACTGGGAATGTTGATGGGCCGGTAGTGCGTCGCTGACCTTCATAGTGGGCAAACTACTAGCGGAACCAGCCTTGCCTCGACAATCGTACTGGAACGAGCGATCCAGACTGTTGTTCGACGTCACGTTAATCTTCGTGGCCATTTCCAACGTCGAAGGCTTCTGCAGTTTGTCCGCGACCATTCTGTTCTCGTTAAAACCGTAAATACTGTTGTAGCTCAGATCCTTGGTGTAAATATCAACGTTGAAAGCGTCACGAGCTTGTAATTCTTCGAGATATTCGTCAAGGTCGATACCTGTATTAGCGAAACGATTGCCGAGAGACTCGAACTTGTCCAGGCTGGCGAGAACCTCGCAGACTTCGTTGCTGACCGGCCGCCTCTTGAGTTGTCTGTGACGAGCTTCGTCGTCCGAATTTCGTAGGTCCAACTGATCCCCGTCAGTCGCACTCTCGATAGATAATCTGCTATCTCGAGAAGTCAAGCTTGCCGCAGGCTCGGAAAATCTCGAGGGTGAGACACGATTATCCGATTGTCCATACGTTACGCTCCAAGATTTTGGTGACGATTGGGTGGAAACGTTGTCGTGGTTTATCACAGCTTGAGGTGGCATTTGTTTCTCGTCGAAGGGTTCCTGAATATTGAGAGAATCAAGCTCGTCGAGTGGCGGTGGAGATGAAGGAATCGGTGGTGGCGAGACCAATTCCGAGTCCGAAGAATCGTGCAATTCGGCTATCATGACTCGACTCGCGCCGAGATAATACGAAGCGGGTCTAAACGTGTCGGAGAGACTGAAACGAGGATGTCGTGGGGCGTCGATCGATTCGAGATCCCTCGATGATTCGTCGTCGGCGTCTGAACTGTCGGATTTCCTAGCCGTCAGAATGTCGGACAAGTCCGTTTGGGTTTGCCCTCGATCATTGTTCCCGTTCGTCTCACGATCTTCGTTGCTCGTTCCTATTCCCAGTTTTTCAACTTTGTCGGCCAATTGATTTACCTCCATGTAAACTGGCTCGACCATCATGTCAGAAACGCGAACGAACTCGTAATGTCTAGCGTCCAGTGTCGAGTAATCACCGGACTCGCGTTCTTCACCATCGGCATTAGGCGCCAGTAGAGAATGTCTCATTCCATTTTGTGCCATTTCGACGTAAGAGCTCTCCTCGCCGTGCAAATTGGCAAACAAACTTTCCATTATCTTCGGATCGGGTCTATCGTCGTTGTTCGGATCGAGAATAGCTTTTCTCGGTGTCATAGGTAGATAGTGTTCTTCCAGATTGATATTTTCGATGTCAGAATCCGCGCTCGGCATCGTTATTTCATCGGAATAATCGACACCGCGTGTCGACTCGGTCGCGCCAAGACGAGGGAAACTTTCGGTATTCGAGGATGTATAAAAATCGTCGGGCAGCGGAGAATTGGAAGGTTCGTTTCCGTTGGAAGTCTTGATGGTACGCTTTCGCTTATCACCGGATTCACCGTGATTCTTCTTCATCGTGTCGGTACGATCCTCGTTATCTTCGCACTGTTTGCTGATCATCTGATAAAGTTCGTCCTCTCCCTCGTCCCGTTGATCCATATCACTTTCGGTATCATAGAGAAGCGTCTCCGTGTCACTGAAAACTCTTCGATGCATCGCCTCGTCGTTTCTTTCGTTCTCCTTTCGTTTCGCCTTCTGTGACTTTCTTTCAAAATCAGCAAGTAGATCCTTCACCGATTTCCCATTATCGATGATTTGTTGCATGTAAGCCTGAGCGTCGTCGACGACTTTCGGGTCGGACAATATTTTTGTATTGTCGGGAATTTCGTTGAACGTCGATTCACGAATATTGGATGGATTTGTTTTCGAAGGGTCGAGCCCCGATGCTTGTACGGTATCGATCGGCGTAGAGGTCGAGAACTTCGATGGTTCTAGCATCGTTGCATTTTGTCTGGAGGGAGTTGATCCGTCGAAGCTCGACTCGAAGGACCTTATTCGACTCTGGACCAAGTTCTTCGTTTCCGTACTGTTGGACTGATCGTCGCATTCGTTTTTCATATCCGTCGTCCGGTCGTCAGGTTTGATGTACTGATAGGAAAATTCTTTAATCACTTTACTCTCGTCGATCTTCGTGAACCAATTCTGTTGGTCATCGGCAGCGTCGAATTGCACGTTCTTTTGGTATTGCCATGTCTCTCCGGATCCGTAATCACCGGACGAACTCGATCTCTCGGTATCGTTAGTGGTTTGTCGATTGGTTGGATACGTGGTAGCGCTCTTGAGGATTCCCGATGGTTTCTTGGCAGTAGTTACGGACAAGGATTCACCCGGTGACGAAAGTAGCGAGCCCGTTTGCCTGTTGGAAGATATCGAGATTGTGTAAGCTTTGTTGCAAGTTGGAGGAAAACTGATTTCCTCGTAACCGGCACTGGGCGAAATACTGCCGGTAGGTCGTCGAAGACTCGACGATGTGTCGTAATTGTTGTTACTCGACTTTGGACGAGCCGATGATTTTTGAGTCAAGAACGTGATCTGATGATGACAATTCGCTCGTCCTGTGCTGGAACTGACTTGACCAGTGATTGTGGCGTCGGTAGCAACACTAGTCGTAGTCGTTGTAATCTCCTCGACGAAGTTTCTGGCGTTTCTGCCCGGGTACGGGTGTTTGCGTGCTCGTTTCCTTCGGACGTCGTCTAGCTCTAATATTTGGATGAAAACAGAGAGTACATGCACTTTGGTATAGTTACACAACAATTACACGAAACGTTAGATTAATATTTATTTTCTTGCAATCTCTTCGAGACGATGGACCATGAGGCGTTAGTACAGTTTAATAGAGCACCGAAAATCCAGGAAGCCAGAAGCCATAAGAGACCCAACGACGTAATTCGAGATCGGAGCGGAATTTTAGTTGTTATTCACTCGTTGGAACACCTTAAAGGCGAATCAATCAGGATTCTTCTTAAATCATTTGGCTTATTAAAATATTTTCAGACTATAAATAATTATTATTTAAATTCTCGACATTTAGTATTTGCAGCCGTCTGGCGGTATAGCCTTGTGAATTACCGTATAGAAAAATTCAGGCGTTGGACTGTTATTTAAAAAAAATTTATTCGACATTTTTTCAATTATACTTAGTTATATTTTCTTTATCATAAAAATATAATGTCATTGACATATTTATAATATAATATCACAAGAGATAGTAAGCTGGATTTATTAAAACAACGACCTCGTCTAGTTACCTGACACAAGAACCGAGGTAAAATTAGCAAATTTGTATTGTTCAAATTACTCAAATGGCAAAAATCGAAAATTGTGACTAAGAAATATTGAGAATATAACATCAATAAGGCTTAGAAGATAAATAATTTTCTAGCCATATCTGGTAAGCTAATGGTTTTTCAGAGTAAATTTCCCCAGGATGCAATTTGAACATTGACTTACAAAATAATCTTTATAAGTACGTTACTCAAAATTGCCGTCGAGTCCAAGACTATGTTAAATTGGATCAAATACCTCACGCATGGTCGGTAACGCTTCATTACAACCAAACGGGTTTACATTTTTACACTTTGTTTTATTTTATTCTTCCACCTGTTGATGGTCACTGTGTTAATGATCACCCACATCCGACCATAGACCATCACTGGTTACCAGAACAAATTGTTACGGACAGACGAAATAACTGTTAGTAGAAACAAAATATTACTGATAATACGCTATTATGATCGAATGATATATTCCATAGGTTTCGATTTCACCGTGACCGCCGTGTTAGTCAGACAAAGCGTTTATTATACTTTCCGCTATGACATTATTATTAAAATTACTAGACCCCATGTAGCAGATGAGCAGAGGTAGGTATGTCATGGAAAACCTGTTTATACAATGCCAAATTCGCATCTATTATATTTAGAATACTAAATCTCTACTATTAGAATGTAACTAAATTAAGAACTGAAGCAAAATTGGAGTCCGCCATTGAACGTACAATCATATTAACATTTTCATTGACACAATGAAGAAGTGTTATTATTTAAAGAATATTCAAATTTAGTAAATAATTTTTCAAAATGCAATACCTTTATTCTACAGAAATTTACTCTATACTTTGCACCAATTTGCGTAATTAATAACTTCAAGACTGAATCATACTCGACGATACTCGTTTTGCTAATCATCACGTTATGTGTATAGAAACGTAATAATCGCATTCTTATAGTGTAAAAAAAGTGGTGAGTTTACACATTTTCCTGATCCCTTTCTGTAATCGTTCAATCTAACGATTGTTCTTGATGCAGATAAAGTAATCGAAGAACAGCAACTTAACATTAAATTAAAGTGAGACTAGATCATTATTTGTTAGTTGTATACCTAACTGAAATTGGGTCTGCGAAATATGAGGCATGTACTGGCACGGACACGCATTAAAACTTCATTCAGTATCAAGATCCAAAGCAGTTATAACATTTGATTGATTATGGCCAATTTAAATGTTCAATCTCTAGTTTTCTGTGATTTTGCTAGATTCTCTGTGATTGTTCTCAATGTCAGAAATATATCACCGTGTATGGGCTAATGAAGCAAAGCAAGAAAAATACCGAATGAATTTCGAATATAAAGATTATCGCGGGGGTATAAATCAGTCTCAAAGTTCATTTTCCAGACACGCGTAGCAGGCGACTTAGGTATTGCACGATACATAATTACATTTTACATTTTCAAGGGTATGCGTTTCAAGCAAACCGATAGCTATTTACTTTTATCAGATCCCAAGTATGGGAGCAGTTGTTGAAAACAAGTGAGCGACGTTTTTGAGTTAGCTAGTGAGTTGGATATTATCAGATCTTTCTCGATCGATATTTTCATTTCTAAGATTAAAATGGGCTTACCATAATGCGAGTGAGTAAAGCAGAAACTTAGATTACGAGCTCGGGCGAAGAAGAGTCCCTACCTTCTTCGTCGCTGGAGTAACTGTTGTAGCGCGAGACGTTTGTGGCTGCCGAACGTTGACTATCGGTACTCTTGCTTCTCAAGTGGGGCTTGTGGCCGTCTTCCCTACGTCTCGAGCGTCGAGCTTCAGCAACCATCGCTTCATGAGCAGCAAGATCCAACAGTGCCTGACGTTTGTAGTAACTTGATATTTCGGTCTGTGGGATCACACCTCCAGCTATTAACGCTGCTCCGGGTTTTCGAGTCAATGGAGAATGAAGCATTCTCTGCTTCCATTCGATCAGTCGCTTCATCGATTCCTCACGCTGCAATGATATTGATATGACTTCTTTAAAGTATTGAAAGGCTATAATTTCAATGCAGACATATTGCCATTTTACGTATATTGAAGGTAAAGTGATATCTTCACATTAATGATAAACGGAAAGTAAAAGGAGAAGTACAGACCTGCTGAATCCTTCGTTCACCATCTTGCGAGCTTTGAGTTGGGGTCCGTTCGGCATATTCGTTGCCATCCGACCGATCATTAAAATATCTCATTCTCGGTAGTCTCGCGGAGGCCGATCTGGCGAGTTGCTGTTCACGCCAGTGTCGTGGCTCGATATTGTCAGCTTGACGGTTCTGCGGAGCAGGACTCGCGAGATTGTCATTAGCCATTCTGGCACCGTTAGTCGCCAAGTTTGGATCGCGGGATGTTCTATGATTAATCTTGTTGGGGTCAGCTCGAATTAGGGATTCCCGACTTTCACTCGGATCGTAACTCACTTCGCGAAGAGATCTTCTCAGCATGGCATCCTTGCTATATCCCCTGAAAGTTTCGTCATGATAATTCGCACCAATTGTGGCTACACAATGCGTATTTGATTTAAGAAAAAACGAAAAAAGGATGTAATCCTTTGTGCACGATAAGATAAAATCTACTAACTTGGTGTATCTTTGCAAGGATTGCATGTTCATCCGATGCTGCTCGTGAGAATATTCTTTTCGGAATTCACGCGTATCTTGATTCGTAGTTTCCGGCACAGAGACTGTATTATTGTTGTCGGTGTCTTGCACCCGCAACGAATACCCCACCGCGGATATCCTATCAGGAGAAGATGGAGGATTTAACTGTTGATGTGGTTCTTGAGGAGTAGGATTGCGATACACAGCCGGTCGTCCCGACTGGACCGAGTCCCTGAAAGAAAAGCTTTAAATATGAAACTAGTCCAACGGTTCAAAAGTAGTAACAATATATACGGCATACTGTACCTTTCCTCGGAATGAAGCGAATGTTCCTCTGAACTTAAAGTATCCTTAGAATTCACGACGTCCAAGCTTGACTTGGGTCTCTGAGGACGACGTTGTTGTATCGCCGGATAGCTTTCACTATCATTTGATAATTTCGGCCTTCTGGTGACCTCGTAATCGAGAAAATCGGCGCTGTGTGGTCTCGGTGGTGGTCGCGGTCTCGGTGTCTTCATGGCAGGAGCTAATGTTTCCAAAAAGACGAATAATTTTCGTAGATTTATTAACAAAAAACAGGGCACGATGTTGAAGACTTACGATTCGAGGACGACCCAGGGAAATATCCCGGCTGTCGGCTTTGCTGATGTTCGACGTACATCGGTACGGGAATCGGAACGGGCCCAGGACTCTTCGTGTACCCAACGGGTCCGATGGGTCTCTTGTAAAGTTGGGAACCCGTGTATACGTCCTCGTAATCTCCATCACCAGCAACAATCCTAGGTTTGCCACTTCTACCATAAGTATCCGGCGTCCGTCTTTCAGCCGGTTGCCCCTGATTGTATCCATAATTTATTCCAGATTTGTCAGTTCTCAGTGTAACTTGGTGCTGTTGCAGTGGCAATTTTGCTCCATCGATGATATTTCCTCTTTCACAATCGGCTCTTGGATCACTCTTCATCGCCACAATGTTCGTTGCCAGTATCGAAAACGTTTGATGATCGGTATCGGGAGAATTCATCGAATAATCGATTGATCCATCGGCGAATCTTCGAGGCTTCGGTGGTGCATTTGCATAAAGCGGATGACCGAAGTTCTTTGCTCCTGGTTGAATCGATTGCACATTGATCAGGCCTGTTTGATGCTGATGTTGTCGTAGCTTTACCTGCTGGGATTGCTTGATATGTTGATGAATCTTGGTCTGTTGGTAACTATTTATCAATTGATGTGCGTCTATTTGCTGTTGATGAAGAAATTGTTGTTGCTGTTGCTGCTGCTGGTGATAGTGGTGCTGTCCTGTACTACGGAAACTCTGTTCATATTGTTTCTGACGCAAATCTTGATGCCCGCCGAATTTTCCTGGTGGCTGTATCCATCCATTTGTAAATGGTTCATGCTGTTGTCTGTCTTCCAAAATATTATCCGAACCATCATTCTTGGAGTTTTCATTAATTCCTACAAATACGTTGTTGCTGTTAGTGCTACCGCGGCACACAACTGGAGCAGTTCTTGAACTATTCGGACTAGGATTATTGTTGGATAGGTTGCTTGGATCGTCTCGCGACTGGAAACCATGGAAGCCCGAATCACTATCGTCCGTACTGTGGTTCAAAGTCGAAGACATCGAGGAAACGCTTGGTCGTGCGTTATGATGCCCATGTACTTTTCTCGGCAAGTCCGAGCCCACTATTATGGGGCCACCACTGGTAAAATGAAAAATTCTTGTTTTATATAAAGTTTTATACATTTATTAGAAAAACGATACGAAAACGACCGGAGGAAGAAAAATGTATGAATCTTCATGAAAAAGTATGTCAACGGTAAACAATTTTCAGCATCGATAATCACTGTATTTAGTATAAGATTTTCAGTGCCCCAATGGAACAAAAAGTATAAAACGTAAAAATTGTACTCACGGAGTTGGATCCTGCAATAGTGTGGCAAGTGTCAGGACGTTTACCCACTGGTTCATGCCCTCGCGCGAATCGGCCGCAAAAAAATAAGTCCTCATGTTAGCATGTTCGGCTTTGAAGGCAAATTTCTTATTGACTTTTTCCTCAGGTTCACAAATTGTAACTCTGTAAGACGGCAGCAGGATCGAACCCAGAAGTTTTTCCTCTTCGGGGCCTGAAAACAAACGTTTCAACTGTTTAAAAGTCCAACGATAAATTAAAAAAAAAAAACAAATAATTTAGGGTTGATTTTCTGTAAACCGATAAAATCAAACCATACAAACTTCAAATGTATTTCTCAACGAACCTTTGTAATAGAACATACAATACTCCGAGAGGACGAACCATCGTTTCTTCCATAGCATAAGACCTTCGGAGCCCTGTTTGTGAAGCCAACCCTGTAGTGTAACCGGAGCAGAAAATGGTCTTTTCGCAGCTGGCGAACGTAAGCCCTGTTGCAAGCCGTTTCTCCTGCGAATAACACCCGATACGGATGTACCGACACAAGTGTCGTTTCTGTTTTGCGATTGCGAGCCGGATGCGATCGTTGGTACTGTTGGAGTTCCCTGAAACACGTAATAAAGGCGGACCTTCGATCATACAACGTCGTTTATGCGATAAAGCGTGATTTCGAGCCAATGTACATCCCGAGGGTGGTCGACTCGTAGCATTAAGGGGGTGCAACGACATTTCCGGTAGATATGAAAATTAACGTAGTATACCGACCGGAACTAATTTCGCTAACGAACAGATTGCTAACGATATCCTATCGGATCTCTCCTTTTGTGACATGCTGGCCCTGTTCAACGAAACTTCTGCATGTACGGCAAGTTAACCGTACAGGGATTTCCAGCGTATCTCGGTTTTAACCGAGAAGTTTCTTGGTTCCAAATATACCCCCTGAAGCTTGAGAAAAACTCGGGGGAATCACGTGACTACGAGTGAATCGCATAACTCCCGTTTTGCTCGACGCTCTCGCGAAAATAAAAAAATCGGTCTCGTTCCAACTCCAGACGCCCCCACGAGTGTTTAGAGCCATAGGACAAGAGAAGAAATAACACGAGAAGCGTCAGTAATTTTCTCTCTCTTCTCTTCTCTTCCGGTATTATTTACAATTTATATATTAAACGTACCTACAGGCTATTACTCCCTGTTATTTTGTCTATTATATATAAATGTTTTTAATAAATAGACGGAAGATAATTATATAGAGAAAGGTGAACAATTTTGAGAAATTATAAATCGTTGGAAATAAAATAAATTGAAAAGTCCTTCAGGAATTGTGAATTTGTGACAAAAGTATTTATAAAATATTCTAGTCGATTAGAGAGAATTATAATGAAATTATTGGCGATAGTAACGACTCGATAGGGCGTTTTTTTCTTTCTAAAACAGATTTCGCAGTATTCGATAGCTTTCATATCGCTTCGATTTCCAACCTCGACCGCAGGAAGCAATATCCTGTAATTATTTTTAATGTGAGAAACCTAAATAAGCTGAATGCAAGGAGCCAACGAGCGTCACTTTTTGACTTCTCTCTCTCTCTCTTGCCCCGCGGTAAACGCACGTGCGTGCTTCGGAACTCGTAAGCTTTCCTTTTACCTTTCGATCATCCATACCGAGCGTGGAACTGAACACCGGGTGGTCAAGCCTGCGAATAAGAAATAAACGATTTTATCAATATAATCACTTTTAAGTATACGCTAGTTGATATTTCCTAACTCATAGATATCTCTAAGTACTTGATAGGCTATTAAACATAAGGGGAACAAAATTATAAGTAATTTATAATAGAAAATATTGTCAACGTGAAATTTCACGAGTTTTTATTTTTTCTAGAATTTCATGGTTTTTTTTAAACATCTTGGAGAACACTCTCTTTCGAATATTTTTCAAATTATGGAAACCAAGTTCGAAACGCCCTGTTGATTACAGTGCCAGCACCGTTGTACACACATAATCAACGGTAACCGCATTATCAAAGTTTGTGGAACGATAAGGTCAGGGGGACTATATGTCATGTCGAGCGAGAAAAAAGATAAAGTCTCTGCAATAGACAGCATAAAAAGTATCCTGTAGAGTTTATAACAGGAAAATTAAATAAAATTTTTGAATAATATCCATTGAATTATGAATAATAATAAAGGGATACTTTGCAGATGTTTCATGTTTCAAATCAAGATTTTTAGAAGGATTAACACATTGTAATGTAAAAGGTGGAGGCACAAAATTATGAAACCATTTGTAGACGCTTGAAAAAATCAACGACTGACTGTTCCATGGTAATATAAAAAAGGTGTCTGAAGTTTTTCCTAATAATTTTGTTTTTTAATAACTCAATCAATAATTCTGTAATTTATATTTTTTTTGAAGATCAATGTTGTTAATGCATCGAATATTTCTTGTTGGTTTTTTATTGCGTCGCCAAGTACGTTAATTCCGTTCGAATCAAAATTTTGGTTGAGAATGTATACGACGAGAATCCTTGGAGACTTCCTGTGAGAGTAACAAGAGCAAAATTCTCTCACCAACGAGCTACTAGACGCGGTACACCGCGTTATCGGGAATAACAGCATGAAACGAGAGAAACACGATCGAAGATATCAAATAGGAGAATAAGAGTCGTTGAAAAATAGAACGGAAGAAAAAGTGCTGCGGAGAAAAGTGGAGTATCTGGTGGAGGGTAAAAAAAGGTTGGGGAATGCAGGTGGAACGACGGACAGGAAGCAGAGAAAAATCGACGTTCAGAATGGAATGAAAAAGAAAGAGTTATATAGGCGGCGTTTATAATACGAAAAGTGACTGAAACGGAATGTCAATTCTCGAAGGAACAGAAGTCCGGAATATCGAATGAGAAAAATAAGTAGACAACGCAGTTGGAGACGTAAAGAGGACGACGAAAGTAGTGAAGTAATAAATGAGAAATGTGTGCGAACCGACTGAATGAAAGGTTTAAAAAGATAAATCCTCGATGGAGCAATTTTATTTATGTTTATGTATAAAAATGAAGTCGACTATTTTGACCGAAATTTGCACGTGTGAGAAAATAAAAATCGAAAGAAAAATGAAGATGACAAATTTGATTCAACAAATCCACTGCTGATATTTTTTTAATGAAGTTTGTTCTTAATTTTCAAAATCGTTGCTGGATTATCAGTTCACCGTTTATTTCGTAGAGAAATAAAAGTTCAATTGGGTTAAAAAAAAAGATTACACTAATAAGAAGAAACTTTGATTTTCACGAGACTACTAAATCTAATCAACTTGATCTAATCGACGGTGAGATGCGAGTGATTATTTTATCTATAATCGAGGATTGGATAACTTGCAGGAGATGTGAAAAATAACACAATTTAATCAACATTATAACTTTGTATAGTGGTGGAGTATCGAGACAAGTTTCTAAAAGATAAACGAAGAGTTTGAGAATTGTTTGTAAAGAAAACCGATTTATTCGATATTAGGAGCTACTGAAAGGGAAGCAAATGTTTATTGACAATACTTGTTTCTTCCACTCTATTCCATTGCTCGGATTTACAAAGATTTTAAGAAAAATTGTAACATCCCTTAAAATTGCTATCTTTGCATTTCTCAAAGTTTAGAAAAAATGAAGTCATATTTAAAGACTCGGGAAAAATTCCTAATATCCATGCTGAAAATGGATATGTCTTTTGTTACTTGCAATGAAAAAATGTAAAACCTCGTACATGTTCCTTTTAATTTTGCATTCGATGCAGCGAAGGAAGAAAAAACAAATTGTACGACGAATGTTTGGTGGAGGTGACAGCAATGAGAGGGAAACTTTCGCTGACTTTCGCGCGGTTCTCGAGGCCACCTCTCGCTTTTAATAAACCAGTCTTCGTTTTATCAATGTAAGCGCAAGAACAATTCAACAATTTTCTATAAAAACCTTAACGAGTAACTGATAAATATTGTTTAATGCCAGAACTGAATTATTCGATCTTAAAGAGGATTGTAATAATTTCTTATCTATCTCATCATACGGGTTGAGCGAGACATTATTTATTTGCAGGAAACGGTACCGAGATTTTATGACGAGATGAATTCATGAAGCTGGTCAGTCATTGACCTTGAATCTTTGCACGTGTAATAGGAAGTTTCTGATGGCATTGAGCACTCGCGACATCAGAATTTTTATTCGGTCGAATTATTCGGTACGAGTTTGTGCACTAAGTTTCGACATCATTGTAGATGGCTAAAGAGAGTCAGTCAAGAGAATTACTATGCATGTGTTTGCATGTGTTTTTCTAAAATAAAGAAGAATCGTTGAATATGGTACACCTAAAATTCGTTACCCATTTCACATAAGCAGCATATGCTCCAACTCGTCTCGACAATCACCGAAGCCATCACAATATTGATAAGATTAATTCTATTTACATTATTTCATTTTATATTTGAAATTAATTTTCATCTTCGCTCTACCTTATAGCATTGTCGGTTTTATAGCTGACCATGTCGACTATTCCATGTTCGTATCGATGATAGCCAGTAGTTATCCAAGATACAATAATTTTATCGTTCACAAACTTAAAAGAAAAAAAGAACACACGGAATTTCGCGTTTGAAATTTTGTAACACTAACGAACAACACTAAAGATGAAATATTTTAATTGTTCCAGATAGAATATACGAGACGAGACGTATTTAAAAAAATTATTCTTACGTCTACTCGATAACGAGCGATCACCGAATGAATTTAGACGATTACCGATTTTGATAATATTCGGCCGGATGTTGGTGCGGTTTTCTTGAATTTCGTGAAAGCCGAGAATGCCAGCTTCGGTCTCGTCCGTTCAACTATCGCAAGGCCCAACTATCGTAGACCGCTAGGGGCCCTACGCTACCTGTTCACGACACCTTCACCAGCAGCACCATCTCGCATACCGAGAATACGGATGAGAGTCCAACCACTTCCCGATCTCTCATCCAGAGTCTTTATCGCGATTCTCCATTTGATATACCGATTATTTGCCAAATGATCGAACCTCGTAACGATGGCAAATTTTTACTAGGAAATTTGAACCTGACGATACCGGTTTGGGCGGTTCTATCGAGCCTCGATATCAACACCATTTCACTCGTTGTATTTTCATATTACATAAACTTGTATTAAATCCTCTTTGTATCTGGAAATTTAAAAAAATTGCCACTTTAGTAATACGTCGATAATGTATGCGAGGACCTCGCTCGATTTAATAAAACATTTGTAACACATTTTTGAAGGTCGTGTTTGATTAAAATCGACAACGAGTTTGAGAAATTCGACGGTACCGTTTCACAATGGCCGTTCAGGTGCGCGTTTCCGAGCCAACTGTCGTGACCACGCTACGTGTTCACCGAACTCCCCACTCCTGCGACTCACTCCGAGATCACCGTCACCACCTGAGTACTATCATCTTTCTCCGTTCGCTGGATGCATGCTCGGGTGCACCTGAAAATATCTCGGAAAGAATTCCTACCCGATGACAGCCACACAAGTTCTTCATTAGTCAAAAGTAAACTCTAAATACAATAGTTTATATTCTACGACCGATTTTTTTCCAATTTAGTTTTGGTTGCATCGAACAGGTCACAGGCCACATTTGAGAACATTCAATAACAATTCGATAAACGATAAATTACACAATGTTTGCTACTAAATATTTAACAAAATCTGAAAATTAATCGAACCTCCTACGATTAATGTTAATTATTCGTTCCGATTACAGATAAACATTAACTGTAAATTAACTTACAGCACTTAACTTCTTCTTTTGTAAAATTCTAGTGTTATTTCTTTCGCTTACTGCCCGGTGGAAACAAACGGGATTATATTTAAAAAGTTGGGCAGGTATGCGAGAGAGTGCGAAAGGTTTTCAGAGGACCGTTTGCCCTCTAGCTTTCCCGGGACTGTAGGTAACTCGGCCACTTTGTCTTTTTCACCCTTACAATAAAACTTTCACTATTATTTCAATCCCTTAAATCGTCCCGGAAGAAAGGATTAGCTTTTTGCGACCGGACAATCTTTCTCAGGTATTGTAAAATTTATTGACATTTTTTTACAATGATTCATACAACGAAAAGAAAACAAGAACAACTTTAGACTTTTTTTTGGTAAATTTCTTGAATGGGCGAATTACGTAAGATTTGTTTGCTGGCTTTTCAAGTACTGTTTCTTCCTGTTGATGAAAATGTCACAGGTGTATTCTCTTTTCCATTTCCTTTCATTTCTTATCGCCTTATGATTGAAACGAAATACGTTAAATTCCAGTGAAACAAAGGTCCGCTCATTGTATGATATCTTCAATTACTTTATCACTCGATTAATGGTTTGTATATGGTAATTGTGTGAGCGATTTGGTTGGTTTGGGAGAAGCCAACTGTAGACCAACCAATATAATCGTGCAGGTTTTTCGTTCTATCATTTTCCAGATAAGACCAACGAATATCGTGACCCATTTTAAAGCTGTTGTGAAATATAGTTGAAGTGTCCTCTTCTGATTATTATTTTCTTAATCGACATTAGTACATTCATCCGCTAGACCCGATTCCACATAACGCTCGATGTGTATTAGAATCAATTTTGCACGATCCAATGGTGGACAACCTTTGACATTTTTCCTCCCATTTTAATCGAAAATTCTCGTGGTTTCTGCCGTTCCCTCACAATAATGATCTCCAAGGGACTTCTCTTCTCGATACCTCTCACTCGTGTCCTTTCTTTATCAAGACTTATCACGTGGCAACTGTTTGGAATAACTCCGAAAATAATTAGAAGTAAAACGAACGTGATGATACGCATTTTGCAAATTTTTACGCATCAACGATGCTGAACGAAAAGCACACTGGGTTCTCAGTGATCAAACTGAACCGATCGAATCAGTGAGGAGGCAAGGCAGTCTGTATTTTGTTTTGTATATTTTACCGAGTTATAAGGTATTATCGACATATTTTAATGGTAGTAAAAATTGTAAATGACCGGCTTCTCCTAGGTCGCAGTTGATACCAACCTATCCCCAACGATCATAAAATATTTTATTTTCTGATAAAATAAAATGAAGGCTGTTTTTCAGTCGCGAAGAAAAACGAAATGCGCACTTTTGTGGATCGTCACCCAGTCAAGGCCTAAGGCATAAACATTGTATATGACGTATGTTCTTGAAGCGAAAAACAGTTTCGTGCTTATGGCAGAAGTTTGTAGGATATTGTTCGAATAATATGGAATATGCCTTGAAAGAAATCTGAAAAACTTGATTAGGTTCCTCCTGCACGGAATGAACTCGAATTGTAAAATGTTCTTGTCGATCAATCATCGAACTTCGACTTCATTTGCATGTGTTGCAAAAAATTGAAGAACATTTTGGATTAATCCTGCATATTAGAAGTTGCCAAATTGCTTTCTCCATTGTATCGTCATCACCATGATCCCTTATATTAGAAATCATTTTAAGCTTCCTCGTCCTTTCGTAAACGATCGCAGATAATCAAGAAGAAATGTAGAAAATACTGTTTACAGTATTTTTTTTTCTATTCCATTTGAGTTCAATAGTATGCTCTAATAAATCTTCGCCCGATTTCGTAGCTTGATAGGGTTTTTTTTCTCAATTCTTTTTTCGAAAATCTATAAATTGTATAAAAGTGAAACCGCTCACCCAAAATCGATGCCATTCTCTGTAACAAACATTTTTGGTCGAATCTTCAATTTTCCAGCTTCCTAGTCTTATCTCCTTCCACAGGACGCTTATCGTGGGCAGCGAAGTATTGATAATTTTCCTGTTTCGCCAGTGCGCTACAAGTTGTAGAAAACTTGGACTGTTTCGACGTATCTGCGGCGGATGGAAATAGTTTATTACGGAGACAGATAACGTCAAAAATTACCATGGCCGAGCGACGGATATAATGTCGACGATGATATTCCACGTGATCTTGATGACGAGGATGGAACAATCAGGCTTTCGAGACACCTCCGTTTCTTAAAATGTGTTTATTTCTTTTTTTTTCTGCAGACAAATCATCCGTATTACGTTTCTATGATTTTTTTTTGTCCGCGTGTCCAATCGATCTTCGAAGAACGACGAGTGGTAATCGTAGAATAATAAAAGATAGCGGACTTTACCGTAGGTATGAAAAAGGATACCTTAGATTTAATGCATCGAAGATGAAAAATGAATCGAAAAATTGCATTCACGCTTTACGTGCATTTTCTTCGAAGTATGGAATCATTTATATTTTCCATTCGCAGCTCATGAATTTCCAATTCTATTATACTTCGATTGCGTTCGAAAAGACAAGAATGAGTACACGATAACCTGCCAGTATTTGATTTGTTTAAAATATCTTCTCTGTTTAATTGATTTTACTTCTTATTTCCATTCTTTTTTCGCATCGCAATAACTCTAACACATTCTTCTCCACTGTGCTGCACTCGGTGCGAATGAATCTTGGATCCCTTATCATAATTTCGCTGACAAAAATGATATATTTTGCAATGGGTTTTAGTCAATTAATTGACAACCATTGCATGGTCTTTATAGATTGAATTGTCCACGTCGTTAATGTTAACAGCAGTAAAAAACTGCTATTATAAAAAAAAAAAAAAAAAAAAAAAAATTGATTTCGCACGTCGAGTACGGACGAATTCTCGACCGGTGTGTTCATGCACGCGTGTATACGGTCGAAGCCGTTGTCATTTTTCATCGGTTTGTTACGATTTTACGATCTCTCATCTTTCGGTCGTTTGTAGTTTTAGATTTACTCGATGAATAAGACACAGTGACTGAAATATATACTTCCGAGATAAACGTCCAGTGTGAATTCCAGCACCAGTCGATTCCCGAATATAGAAAGCAGTCCAGAACCGGTCCGATAATTGACCTCTGTTAGTATTAGGGCGTCAAAGCGTCATAAGTCTGGAAATCTGCAAGTGAGAACGATTACAACAATACTATATCTACACAATGATTACGTGAATATGAAGAGAACGAAAATTAATGAACGTTCCTTAAATGAAATTCAACAAAGAACCCAATTAGTTCGTATTATCTTTAGCGATAAGAAAAATAATTGTTAATATGACTTATCATGGAGTTATGTGCTCCTGCATTACGGTCGCTGTTAGTGACTCGAGTTAGAAATGCGATGATACGATCACACTTAAATCATGTATGGCAGTGACGATCATGGACATCCGATCAATGTCTTTGATGAACATTGAAGTTAACTCGATATAAAAGTGAGCAAGATCTCGTTAGCTCTTTGATATGTAGCAACATTACGCAACTGTCTCAGAAAGTACGTTTTACTGTATGGTAGTTTGTCGCATATTTATCATTATTATTATTTTATTTTCGAAAGAAGCTTATTATTGGAAGGTCTTATCTTCAAACAGACGACGCTGTATGCAGAACCATCATCATTGCTAAATAAGCGCCGTAGTTGCTGAAATTTATTAGTTTCATATTGAATTTCATTGTTGAAAAATAAGACGTTCGATTTTTATAAACTAAATCATTTAATTGTGGTCTTGTTTCATCAATTGTTACCAACGATTTATGCAAATCACTTGAAGCAATAGGAAAATACAAATTCCGTCACGAATTTTCGAATATTTCGAGCGTTTAATGAGATGACTTTTGAGTAAACATTTAACGTTGAAATGCGATTCTGCGAAATTAAGGAAAGACGGTACAGAAAATGAACGGACAAATTTTCTCAAAGAATGGAGATGCTGGAATTTTTTAAAAATGTATTCAGTATCATTTGATTCTCATACAAAAATACACCAGTTACATACTAAATCACAGATGATAAATAGAAAATTAATATTTAATTGTATTTGCAACTCTTTCGAAAATTCGATCATGTTTACTCGAATAATGTTTGGGACCAATGAAAACCAAGTACAAAATCATCTGAGACTTTGACTCACCTCATTGGGTCCTCGAAATAGTCCGAGGGCACTTGAAACAGGTCCGGATCGATGTCGTTCCTGAACGCAAATTCTTGAAACGTTATCTTGGCGGTGACCGTAGGCAGAATAGGTATGTCAATCTTGACGGGGAATCCTGGCGGTAGTTTCATGAGAACGAACTGTCGAAGCTTACTAAAGTGCTTGAAAGGTGCAGTTACTTCCAAAACATTGAGAAGCATGTCGACCGTCAATGGAAAGTCCGGGCTCATAGCCACTGTCGCCTTGAAGGACTTACTGCTTTCTTTGTACACGAGACTTCGACCTAACAGTGGACATTGGCCTGGTGGAGCCTCCAGATAATCTTCCCATGATATGGGAGAGTCCGGCGGAGGATTTAGCGAGGCCCTTCTCACAGGAGGCTATGAAATAAATTCAATCAATAAAGATCGGCTCGATCAAATTAAATCGATAATTTAAGGATACGAAATTGAAAATTTAGTTTCGCTTATGGCAAGCTACAAATTTATATGTACAAAGATATGTTATTATTACCTCGCCGTTTGCAAATCCTTGCGAATTCCCCTTCGTCAAAGACTCCATAATAGCTTTGTTTTTTTGAAGATCTTCTTCGCTCAAATGTTCACGTCGCTTTCGGCTTTCCAGCACCATCCCATTTATCTGGTAAAAGTCCGCATTGAAGGGACCCACCATTTCCTTTGTTCAAAATATAATCGATTTTATTAATTTAAACGATTAGTGTGTACAACATTAACGAATGTAGTTAGTAACGAGGAAGATCGTGGACGAACCTTTTTATCTTCTCTGAATATCCATCCAGTTTGCGCTCGAGAAAACGTAATCCCCTTTGTTGACATTTGTGCTGCCATGATATCGCTGGACATGAGGATATCGACTTCATCTTCGATCTCGAGTTCAGTCTCCTACAATTTATTCATGCGTTACGTTATCGTGTCGATCGGTACTTTTCCATTAGCGAGCCATGAAAACAATCATCTGTTTATCGTATTTCCTTATCTACGTTTTGCGATTAGACGTGAACGGATGGATTGCCGGAGTTCATTGTTTCACACGAAGATATACTTGTAATTTGAATCGAAAACAGGAAGAATTAAGAAACTCACTTCATATCGAACCCTCTGAAAAAGTTTAGCCTTATTGTCGAGGACGGTTAGGGATTTACTAGGCTTTTGATCTCCGTTGAAAATGAAGGATATGTCGCCTCTTTCCCATCGCATATCGTTGAAATCCACGAGCGTCGTGTCCATTCTTATCGATGCACCGCTCTTGTGTATTTTGCATATATCCGATGGGAGAATTCTTGATACGAGAGGAACTTTAAAAGAGGAAAAAACAAATATTAATAGATTCCATGTACCATGGAATTTACATGATACGCATTACATTTTTAAATCAATTATTTACCCCAACTCTGAAAATCCCATTTGAGTTCCATGTAAAAATCACCCATTTGTCGCAACGCGGATACTAAATTCGGTCTTCTTTCTTCCATCTGTTCCCTCGCTTGTTGTTTCAATTTTCTTACTAATGATAAAACTGCAATAAAAAATTATTTCTAATTAATATGACGATTTCACAATATGAAAAAGGAGAAAGTCTAATCAGATTCCTTTGAGTCTTTAATTTTAGCATTTTTTTTCATTCTACTCACTAGTTTGCCTATCTCCGTAACTTATCGCTTCCGCCAAAGGACTCCAACCAGCAAGATTTTTTACCTTTACAGGCGCTCCGTGCGCAAGCAGTAATTGGACACATTCTTCAAACAAACGAACAATATTGTTTTCAATTGTAATAATCATAATGCAATTGAATTAAATTGAACATTTTCAATAATCTTAGATTAATCGAGAATGTACCTTTTCGCCCTAACATCACTGCTAGATGTAAAGGTGTATTTCCTAGAAACAAACGTAAACAAAATTTATAATTCATTTTCCAGTAGTCTCACTGCCCACAACGTTTTTTTCCAAAAGGTTTAGAGCCGTGTTACATAATGATACTACAAATTATCCAGGAAACACATGAAATGAAAATCATGAAATATTTTTTAGAACATCAATTACTGGTACCAACTTAACAGCCCATAGATGATCCGCATTGTTGGAAGAACTTTTTTCAAGATCGGGTTCTCTTTATCGAACGGCGAAAGTTTCTTTAAACAAGTTTCTTAAACTCGATGCTTACCTTGCTTATCTTTCTCAGCAATATCGTAAGTCCTGATGACGGAACTGAGCGTCTTGAGATCACCGTCGAATATACACTTATGGAGTGGATATTCCACTCTCGGTGTATTTTGCGCCATATTTACGAACGTATTTTAAGACTCTTGATCACAGTGTTGAACATTACGTCATTGTTACATATCTCTGCACGTTTTCACGGGGAGTTGATTCCGGTGCTGATCTTGCACCGCTCATTCTTCCTTTCTTTTTTTTCATCAGTCTCATGATCCGAATACAATTTATGGGCTACCTCCAATTCTCCAACCATCGACAAGTTATTTGTAACATAGACACATCTGCGTCTAGATTTTCCATCCAGTCATTCTTACTAACTATAATTGCTTTTTTGTATAGTTCTGCAATTTTCATCACCTACCAAATGATGAATGTCGGAGGCCTGTAAGAAGTTCAAAACAAAGAAAATGAAAAAGAATCATTAGAGAATAATGATATGCATCTTTGTACGTTTGCACATTCGTAGAATTCCTTATGGGAAAATAGATTTTTTAATAAAAAGATCTCAGAGAATCTTCTTCGCAAATGGCTTGATTAAATCGTTAGGTTCGAGAATCGTTATAAGAATCACGAACTAGATTTCAATCCATTTTGTTTACGGTCGTTTAACGCATTTATTTTTATGTAACACTTTAGAAGATTTGTATCTTAGGATTTCAGTTTTTTAGATATGGTTGGTAATGTATATTAAAACTACGAGTAAAATGAAACCCATTAAACTTCTACACGTGAAGACGTATTATGATAGTACTGTTATGATATAAATGTTCTTGAACAAAAGGTAAGTCGTTCCTCATTCAAATTGAATAATCCTTGTAATTTAAAAATACTGCCAGGATATAAGCAGGTTTTGCCTAGTGAAAAGAAGCTCGGACAATTATCAAAGTTTCATACAATTATTGTTCCAAAGTATTCACGGTACCATAAACTTTCCAACATTCAAAGACAAATATCCAGTAATAATGTGTGTTTTCACAATAATAATTGTCATAACTCGAAAATAACTGGGTTCACGGCACTGAAATTTCATATATAATAAGAAAGGTTTCCATCAAGCACCATTTATCAAGATTTACACCGAAATTAATACAGAGACTCTGGCGGTACAATATCTTAAAATCATAAGGAAATATCTGGAAGTAATGATTTTAACAATTGTAAAAATACTGAGACGGAAATAGGAAAACACGGATCATTAAATACAGCTGTGCCATCGATTAATGCGTTCAGATTTGATAAGATATTGAATTTATCGAAAAAACGATCAAAATAGGCCAATGCAAGCACTCTCCAAGATATCGATATCGAAATTTTTAAACAAATATTGTCAGATCGGAGGTCATATCCGGTAATCGATTTGACGATAATCGTTAAATGAATTCTAAATATGTGAAACGTTTAATTTTTTTAAAAACGTTTCTCCATTTGGGCCGAAGCAAGTTCTAGAGTATTTAACTAATGAAGAAAGAAAAAAGATAAAATTACAAGAGCATATCACTTCTTCACTATTGTCCTATGTTGCAAACTTTCCTTTTTATAAGATCCAGAATTGTGACATGTGGAAATCAATATGCAAATTCCAATTCCGATTCCAGTTTAAGTAGAATTAGCCAATTAAAAATTTATTATATTTCTGTCACTTATTTGTGGATATAAAAAATTACATATTAAAGGTGAAGCCAGCATACACGATATGCATGAATTTTGCAGATTCAACAACATGGCGTGCATATTTTAATATTAGTGGAATAATTTTATAACATTTAATGGACATTCAAACCAACTCTCAAATAATTCATTTCATCGCTCCAGATGTTATCTTCGTAAATTTTGAACAAAATAATATTGTTTTTTCATCAAAGAAGATAGCAGCGCTGGGAATTCTAGTGACGATCTAAAGGTTAGATGAATCGTTGGTCATTACATATAACCTCTAAAACCTACAATATTTTGTATCACCAATTACTAGTAGCGTACAACCTGTGCAACATAATGAGAACGTAAATATTATTCTGTGTTATACAGCTTGTTGAATGACAAACGGAAGGGGTTATGTACCACGTGTTCCAAAGTCATTTTGTATCCTAGTAAACATAATTTTCATGCTTACTTCTTACAAGTGACATATAACATTCGCTTCTTTAATATATGATCAGATTTCCATTAATCATTAATCAGTAAAATCAAACTTACTTATCAGTTTTACATACTCGTTGAAATGATGTTGTGGCCTCAAACGAGCTTGTAATTCGTATCGCTGATACCGGTGGCAAGTGGAACGCAATACGGAGTACCACTCGTTTCACCTTCTCACACACAATACGCGATCTAAGCTAATAAATAATAAATTCACACACGCGATGCTTGATCCGCCTTGTTATGCACATATTAGGTGAACAAAAGCATGGTTGACTATGTTCGGCTCTCATACTGATCTGTATGCAGTTGTGTGTGTATCTGTGCACCTGATAGTAACTGTCAGAATAGCAGAATATTGTGTAAGGAGGTCGCCATCTTGGTCATGTGTATAGTCTGGTTCACAAGTAACAAAAAGCGTTTCGCACTTCGTGTAAGTATTATTGATGGTCGTTTAGTTGATACTTTATTCCGATTATCTTCCGTCGTTTTTAAGTACAAAGATAGATTACAGTAGATACCGATATGTGAACTTTACATTAACCGAGTTGTACGTCCGTATTTATTTGTATTTTGTTTGAACAATAACTGGACAGGTTGCGAAGTTCGATGGTGTTTCTACAGCGTGCCTTGGGTATTAAAACTGGCAAGCATGTAGCGACTGTCACGACCGTGTGCAGTCACTGCCACCCGGCAGTCGGTATAGGCTGCCGCGTACTCCGTATAACCGTTCACTGCTATACGTAATTTATGACGTACCGACAGTATCGCCAACAATACAACCCGGAAATAATTCCTTCAGGCAAACCCTATTTATTGTAGAGGATCAACATTTACAGAGAAAAGAAAAATGTAATGCTTTGTATAATTGTCAGACACCGCTACTTCCGATTTTAATTTCAACCTCATCTCGGAGATACATCGGTAAAATACTTAAGTTACCGGTGGAAGGGTGTGTCATTCAGAAGTGTATATCTCACTATTGTATATATTTCGTTTTATCACGAGAGTCAGGTGGGTAGAATTCATCGACGAGTACTACGTTGTACGGTCAATCGAAATTCCGACAGCTGTCAAGTTCTGTGTTCGAAGTCAATCACGAATCTAATTAATTTGTTAGATGCTATTAGTCAATCTACTCTGTTATTTCATAAACCCTCCGAATATTTAAATTCCGTAGTTCTTTATCAATATTATCCTGAAAAAAGTCAAATGGCTTTGTAGACCTTTTTTCAATCGGTATTGAAAATAAGTTTAGGTTAGATTGGATTAGTCTCTCACTTGACGACCCAAGTACCTAAACTTGTATTACGTACGTGCAGTATTGGCCCAGTGCACAGTGCATCGAGCAGTCTCGAACAAGGCGCAGCCGAGTGTATTAGAGCGGACGGCCCATTGAAATTCGTCTTTGGAAAAAAGTCCTGTCTAGTGTTTACAAAAAAATATCAAATTCATGCAATGATCCGTTTGCGTAGAATTATAAGTAATTAGACAAATGTTTGTTATTGTAAAAGCATCTGCATGATTATACGTGCAATGTGAGCCTTTGTTATATTGCTTTGCGCACAAGTACTTATTACTACGCTGGCGTTTACCAGTCAGCCAGTGTTCATTATCAACCTCTCAGTGGCTAGGCAAAAAAAATGACATTTCTGTGAGTGCAAGGCCCAAAACGATCTCGTGACTTTGCGTGCTCGGGACTAAAACTGCTTTAATAGATTCTTCGATGACTTTCGGTGTTTCGTGTATCATGTGAAAAAAAAATCAAATAGTGTCGTAATGTGAAATTTTTATGAATTCACGAGTGTATTTCGCGACACGGTCGTCATATCGTCTCCATGAACCGATAATGACGTTTCGTTGAGGGTTACGAATTACGTATCGTAGCTTTGTGTTAGGTTCTTGTAAAAAGTCCAAGAGTTACCGTTGAATCGAATAACCGTGTACAAATCTTGTATAAATCAAACCATCGATGTTAAATTATTAATAATACAAATTTTGTACTCGACGTTTGTGAAAATTGCATATTTTCACGGAATTCTACGATACAATGGAGAAATTTGCCGTCGATCTGGACAGAGTTCTCGATGAATTCGAATTCAATGAGGGTAAATATAGACATGTGTCGAACATGACAAAATTGTTTATTTATTCAAATTTTTTACACTCATTTCGACCACCATGGTTCTAATTTAATAACGCAATATTAATTGCGATTCTAGACTGCGCGGAGCAAGTGGCATCAAGCACGGATTCGGGAAACATGCTCGTTCCCACGCCAATGAAAAGGAATATGGAAGGTTTGTCAAATTTTGCACAATCCACGTCCAGAGAATCCTCGACGTACGATGACAGAAATTCCCTATCAACAAAAACTTTGGAATCTCAACAGACGGGTGAAAAAACATTGAACGTAGACGCATCGAGGATAAACGAAACACTGAATCTCCGAAAAGACGAGCCCAACCATGAAAATACTGAATCGATAAATGATTTTTATAATCGAGGTCGGAGTATCGACGAAAAAGTTCAGCAGAAGCGATATGTCGATTTCAGAGACGGCGAGCCAGTATCGCTGACGATTCACAATGATATATCACAAAAATTGGTACAAAAGCGACAGAACGAAAGCGCTCCCGTGGCATTAAAAAATCACAACAGTTACGACAAGAAATTGAATCAGCCAAACATCAAACCCAGTGTAAGCAATGTTTTCAGTAGTTTGAACGACTACATTAATGCACCGAGCGGAAACATCGAGCACAGTGAGAATGCCGTCGTTCGTCAAGACACGAGACATGCTGGTAAACAAGAAAGCTCCGTTAAAATAGGCGAAAATGATCAAATTGTCACAGGCGAAGACTTCGGCACGGTCGCTGCTGGAACAATCAGCCACGAGACCGACATTCCAAAAGTTGTAGAAACGTATGGTGTAAATAAGTACGTAAGTTCCGCCCTCCCAAAATATCAAAACATTCTTTTGCCGGTAAAGTTTGATTCCGATGTCAGCCAGAGTAGAAGAGATATCGGCGAAGTACGAAACTTGGTAGAAAGTACAAACTCGGAAGGAGCAAACGCTGGAACGAGTTTGAACGCTGGGGGAAATTCTGTTATTTCCGGTGATGTCGGGATCACTACGAGTATTATTAGTATCAATACAGGAGGAGGTAGCATCAGTTCTGGTCATACGAGCGGGAACTTTGATGGACCGAGCGCGAAGATCTCGATTCCTGAATCGAGATTGCCCGCTAACTCGATAAAGATCCACACAAGCTTGGAACCAAATACTTCGAAATCAGCGAGCGAACTCGAACACGTATACGAGAACGTTTATATCCCGACTGATGTTCGAAATGTACAAGAAATTTATACGAGTGCGAAGACCACTTCGTCCGGTAGTACTTTTAAATCATCAGAACGCGAAGAACCGAGACACGTGTACGAAAACGTAAATTTCGAACCGAAGATAATCGATAACGATTGCAAAGCTGCTGGCTACGAGCGAATTTACGTAGGGAATGATAAAGACTCGACGGAGATTCCGATAGCGGAAGAGACATCGGGAGGTATTGGCAACAGAGTCGTAAATTCAAAATCTCAAAATATCAAGTCCACCACCGTACCACCGGAAAGAGAAGTCGTGGGTTTCAGCACGATAGACGATCTTTCGGAGGACGAATTGAATAAATATTTAGCCGAGCTCGAGGCGGAGGAACGTGCTATCGAGGGAAAAGCTTTGTACGAGAATGTCCCGTATGCCGAACCAGCGCGCGAAGATGGAATGTTGCGTCACGTCGCATCGACGTCGACGTCGAGAAAACATCCGACCGAGGACGAAGACGCGAACGAAGCACCGATCTTCGAGACAGTAACGATCGGCGTGTTGCCCACCGTGTCGGAAGAAAAATTACAGGAAAAAGCGAAAAAATTTCCCGTTATCGATTACAGCAAGCAACAAGGAACATCGAGCGGCGGAGTCGAGACAAGATCGAGTGATTTTTTAGAAAAGAAGGGCTCGGAAAAGTTCATCGCACCTACGAAAGCTATTTCCGAGGCCGGAACAAAGGAAGAAAGATGTAATGAGTTTAGAAACAAGAATGAAAAATTTCACGAAGATAAAAACGGAAACAGCCAAGTTACAACGAGTACGGAAAGTCAGGAAACTATCGAGCCAAGGTTGTCCATAAGTAGTGCGATTGGAAATAGTTTCTCTACGGAAGTAGTGGCCGAAAGTAAGTCGCGGAACATCGATGATCACTCTTATATACCGACCAATGACGATTCTGGGAAAGATTTGGCAACGAGAGTTATGGAAGTAAATGAAAACAATACGGATAACCTTGTGAATGAATTCGAAGACAAAGGAGCTACGGAAGGATCGATCTCGAGTGGCGAAGATTCCGGAAATCAGCCACAAGAATCGGATAACATTAACGACAACGACGGACCCTCGAGTAATTTCACTTTTGCAGAGAACAATGAGATGTCCAGTACCGGTGAAAATAGTAACAATGCCAATGACGAAGATGGTGCTTTCGGCATCCCGACATCTTTTGATAATGGTCTCGCCAATGAAAATTCCAATAAAGATGACGAGGACGATGCCGAGGACAAACTGATCCGGCCACAAACTCTCGACATTGTTTCAACGATCGGCGTGGACGACAACACGACGATAGGTACAATTTACTTTATAACGATATGCATATATATGGCTAAGGAGATTTAAACTATTTTCATTGATAATACGTACGAAATATTTATTATTAAAATTGGCAAAAAGGAGAAAAGCAAAATAGGAAAGAAAATCATTGATATAAATATCATTTAATTCCAATTCCAACTAAATATCATTTAGTTCGAATTCCAACTGTAACTGCCTAATTTATTATATCGTCTGTTTTTATTCCAAAGGATCTCCTGGTGCGACGCCGGAGAACCAGGAACGATTGGAGGTAGAGGGTGAAGCCCCTCAAGACACCCGAGATCACTTGCAAGATGTCTCCGATAATTCTTCGTTGGAATCCGGCACGATATTAGGAAAACAGCCACCGTTTTGGATACCCGATAGCGAAGCCCCGAATTGTATGCTTTGCGACGTAAGATTCAACGTGATCAAACGACGGCATCACTGTCGTGCATGTGGCAAGGTATTTTAATACATACAATTTATTGAATTTGACAATATTTCTTGCCAACGACTACAAATGACTATAACGAAGGACGACGATTCTGTTCTTAGGTGCTGTGTAACAAATGCTGCAGCATGAAGTACAGACTCGAGTATCAGGGCAACATAGACTCGCGCGTCTGTTCACCTTGTTATCAATTACTCGTTAAAGGTACGAAAACTTGGACCGTTATTCTCGATATTAATATTTGATGGGAACTCGGAGATACGAACTCTTTCATTACATTTCCTAAAAGTTTATTTGAGAAAAGAATTGGCTAATCTCACACCATCGGGGAATTGTATAGCCCGGAATATGGGTGTACTCTCGGCTCGAACTCATAAATAGAATGTTTCGCTTCCACGAGGAACGATCGACAAAAGTTTAAGCTTATCTCTTCGATTTCGCAGAACAAGAGCACGGGAACGTTGATTGTTCTTCAACCTATGCCAACAACTCGCCCAGCAATATCAATTCGTCCCAGGTATGTGCACACATTGTTTTCGCACAGAAATCTAGATTGGCAGTGGACTGTGTGGGAGTCACCCTTGATTGGTAGAGTTACGACTGCTAATTTCCGTTTTTTTTTTCATCCGTAGTTCAGGTGGATCAATTGAATTGTCGTTCTTATTCTCAGAACTGTCTTTTTTATGCGTTCGATATTGGAAATTTAAGGGGATTTGCCGGGTCGAGGAGTGCATTTTAATCGAATCGTTTCGAGTTTATAGTTGTTAAGAATATATCAGTGTGTGCACGTGATTTTACTGAAGAAGATTTTCAATAATATTGCTTATTTAATAATTCAAGTCATTCTTAACAAATAGATTGAATATTAAGTTAAAGAATTGTTCGAATTGGGAAAGTTATTAAACAGTAGGTGCAATCAAATGCTGACAATTATTCGAACATTGTATTCAATAGAAAGAAAACATAAAGAAAGCTTATCTAGTGCGCAGTTAACGAAAAAAAAGAATTGATAACGATTTAAAATTTGTTTACACTAACTGCACATTTCCTTAGATTTAACCAAAAATAATAATCGTATCTTTCTTATGAAAAGATTATACAGACTTGTGGTATCTTTTGTAAAAGTATCAGGGCGTTACATATGCTTTTATATTTCGATTATATAAGATTGTTTCTTTTTTCGTTAGAAATCTGTGGAAAAAATTAAGATCTCAAAGTGTTAAATCTTTAAGTGACATAGGCCCTCGTTTTTTCTACCCTGTAACAACTTGTTGAATACCTCCTCTCTTGTTAATGCTCATATTTTCTCGTACAACAGCATGGATTTCTTATTCATCAACTTTTTTTCAATTAATCGAATCTTGTTTTTTTTTCTGTCGCCCTTTTCACGTCTGGTAGTAATTATGAGCCCGCTCCATCGCGCGTTTGTTAATACAAGTGTTCGTGTCAGCGTTTCGGCATATGAAATTTGTGTGCTCTATCTAATGTTCGATATGAGTAAAAACGAGTGAAATGATAAAGTTTTCGTAGCGACCGTTTAGAATGTTGTTCAAATTCGAATACGTTGTACGGTTTGCGATGACTAATGTTTGAAGCGACTTTGGGACTCTGTCAATTATTTCATTTTAAATATAGCGCGAGGTCAAAGTTTTCGTCCAAACAATTTTCGGAACGATATATCGAAAAGAAACTATCATCGGACACCGAAAAGATCGTAGCCAGGTTTTTTTGTAAAAAACGTCTCAAGCTTACCACCCACATTTTTCCTTTCGTGATATAAATGGCTTATATCGCTCTTTGATCGAGAATTAAATACAAATTAAAAAGACGACAAGTGCTCATTTTTCGTTGAAAAGACTTTATAGGGGTATTGCAAAATTGGAAATTACAGAGAAATTTTATTCGTATAGATTCGAAAATTGTTGGACCGTACAAATTCTTGAATTTGAACAAAATCCGAGATGGTCGCCGGAAAACTCTTCAATCTCACCATTTTTCACTCGTACATATTTCTAGTTTGGGCTCATCGATCGGAACGATAATAGAGCCGTGAGTACCATTAGCCCATCGAGGTCATTCAACGACTTGAAGCAAATACCCAAAACACTCTGACCAGAAGACTGCCAGTTTTTCTTCTCATCGGTCATTAGCCATTCAAAGGGTTCTTCCATATAGCAAATCGTATTTTCTAGCCAAAGAGTAAACAAAATTATTCTACTGCAAATTTTGCAATGAAAATACTTTTCAAAATTTAAAGTATCAAACGAATTTCGTAAACAAGCGAAAGACTTTTCGAATAATTTTTCGTATCCGATTTTTCATCGTTGACTCATGGAAAATAAATTATAAATTTGTTCAAAATTCTATCTCGTACAATTATTTCTACTTCTAATAGACGTGGGATTTTATTTGAATGGCTATCGGAAAGCTTGAGAAAAATACTCACTATCTACTGTCCAGAGTTGTACACAGCTCACTTTGTAGTTCGCGATTTCTCTTTCCCTTTGGAGCAAGTTTTGTACCACGCGATGCCTAATAATTAAAATAAAACTTCATAGCACGACGCTCGAATAATGCTTTACCCAAAAACGATTTTGGTTTTCTAACGGTGTTTAACGATCATACCAATCCAACTCGACAATATTCTCGATTGCGCATCTTCGAGACGGGTTACGAAAAAAAAACGAAATTCCAATCGCCAGAGCTCGGAGTATTCGACAAATGGTTATAGGGGAGACAGCCTAATCCAAATAACCCGATGGAGTACTGTTCAACAATACCGCCTTTGCAACAGTTAGCCGGAGGTTTGCCACCACCGCCCACGGTCATGGTTCCAGTTGGTGTACTGAAGCGCGAAGGCAGTTCTAAACAACGACCCGAGGGACAAAAATCCGTCATGTTCAGCGACGGTGAGATTCGTCGAACAATTTTTACTGCCAATTGGAAAATATTGTTCTAAACGATGTTGAATCTAATCTAGCATCGTTTCGTTATTGATTCGTTTCATGTTTCTTTAATTTACTATGTATTGATACGATTAAGGCCCGGGACCCCACCATGATGGTCGCAAAAATAAGCTTTTTTTCGTGAATTTTTTTAATTCACTGAATGGTTTTTTGGGCTCAGTCAAAAATATGGTACTTCATATACATTTAAGTAGATTCAAGTAAATTTTCAGTGAAAACATTTTTAGTGAAACCATGTTTTTCGAACTGGTGCGGACGATAACTCGAGCAATAATTGTCGGATATGTAAAATTTTCTCACGAAATTTTTTGTAATTGTATTAAGTAACGTTGAGTGTAGCTGTTTTTTGAGAATTACTATTTCTTAAAGCATCTTGAGTGAAAATATTTTGGGTGTAAATAATACTTTGTATTTCGAAACGTGGCCATATTTCGGAAAATAAAATAAAATCAAGAACCGCGTCACTCAGCAATAGCTATTACAATTACAAAAAATGTCGTACACAAATTTTACATATCCGACTATTATTGCTCGAATTATCGTCCGTAACAGTTCGAGGAACGTGGTTTCGAGAAAAATTTGTTGTAATTCAACTTTTTGTTTGTTTTTTTTTCAATAAAAATTGACTTGACTGTACTTTAATGTATGTGGACTATCATATATTTAATTGAGCTGAAAAAAAAACAATGAAGAGAATTAAAAACATTCATGAAAAAGAGCTTATTTTTCGGACCGCGACAATGGGGTCCTGCCTTAAGAAATCTATATCATTACGCTCTGGTAAAATCAATTCTTGACTTTGAAAAATTATATTTTGCTCATTTGTAAAAGTTTTTATTATTGTGATAAATTTTTACTAACGGAAATGTTGTTACCTCATTACGCTGATTTTTCTAAACCGTAAGTTCTTCCAGCCTTACAATTTTGTTTGATCACAAATCTTGTTTCAGCCATTCATGTCCCGAATGCTTTTTCAACGAATGAGACAAATTTGGCAATGGAATAGAACGTTATGGTTCAACAATTGAAAAAAGCTTATTGAAATATACTTTTTTTTTGTAAACATAAATCATTAAAGCTGGAGTACCGTTAGATAAACTTATCACTTTTACTTTTTTTAACAATATCACAGTAATATAATTTTTCACATACATAAACATAATAAATGAGCGAAATTTCATTTTTTAGTCGATAATGATTTTATCAAGAACCATCAATAGTGTTTCTCAAAAATGTGAGAAAACAATAACGATGTTACAACGAATCGACGTAATTTGTTTATAACATTATACAAACCTCTCGACATCCTTCGAGAAGGATTCTTTTCCTTGATGTAGACACTCAGCCCTGACTCCTTAATGTCACGAAAAAAAGTTTCAACTTTAAAGAAAACGTTTTGTTTGGTTGATTTTAAGTTTCGTTATTCCTACGAACGTTCCAAAAACCATTATTCTTTATTTATCGACCTTACGCTTTGGCACGTGTGTTCGGCGTCTCCGTTTAATCGGAGCTCCGCGCTACGTCGTCGACCCGCAACGAAATCCCGTTTTTTTTGTTTTCACCCACCTCTACGTATAAAACACAGGAATAAGGCCTGGCTGTGACCTGACAGAGCTCGATACATCGTGGGACCTCAAACCGCCCTATCGAAAGATAGGAAAACGAGCATCGACGCCTGGACAAACATCGGCAACGGGAACTGCTAAACGACAAAACACTCCACCGTTGGATCCGACTACAAATTGTTACATACCACAGAATCCTGAACTGCTACCACCAGCAGTCACGATACACAAAGGACGTAAGATAATGAAGAATTTACCAAGTTCTATATTTGCGCGATTGGACATTCAATATTTTTTTCTACGTATTAAAAAACATTTTTAGAAATCACGTATCACGAAGCGGTCGACCCAGCCTCGTTGTACAAATCGTTGAAGAACGAATGCGAGCCACCGATCATGTTTGCCATCAATCGAAATCTCTACGCGTATGTGAAAATTACAAACTGTAAGTATATTTTAATTTACAAAGATCAACCGTCGAACAAATTGTTTCGGAAATATTTAATAACGAATTTAAAAAGTAAATACCCTCAATTGTTGAGAATGTCAGGCATTGCTTGATATATTTATCGTTCGTTGTTTTTAGTGAACTGCTGCGTTAACCGAATTTGCTGGAATATTACTTCGAGAGGATTGGCCTGCGTTGGTCAGGATGAAATTATCTTATTGGTTGAGACATTACCCGACGAGACACAAATTCCAAAGGACCTTCTCGTCCACATTAATCAAATCTACATCGAGGCCATCAAGGGTAACTCTTTTCAATAGGAATTCATCGAGATACGTCAAATTCTCTAACGAAATGTCGTTTCTTTCTTTACAGGGAACACGATAACGGAACTGGGCGTATCGATACACCAAGGCGGACATTTCTTGGGATCTCGTGAACACGCGGGATTTTTATTCATTCGACAGACTTTTCAATGTTTACAAAAAATTATTCTTCCTCCGGCACCGTTTCTTGTCGGGCTTCTTGTTCACAGGTAAAATCGATTATTATTCATTATTGTTCTTCGAACATAATTTACGCAGACGACGATTATTGTTACAGATGGGAAACACCATGGGCGAAAGTATTTCCGCTTCGGTTAATGCTGCGCCTTGGTGCCGAGTACCGTTATTATCCGTGTCCTCTTGTTTCGGTCCGTTTTCGCGATGCTGTTTACTTCGAAATTGGTCATACGATTATGAAAGTATTGGCAGATTTTCGTAATTTCGCTTACACTCTCGCCGGAGTACGAGGTTTAACGATTCACATGCAGGATCGAGTTACGGACGTTCTTTTTCCGAAAAACCGTTACGATCAAGTCATCAAAGGTCTGAACAACTCGAACGACCACGTTCTCGCGTTCGCCTCCAATTTCAGTGTACAATCGGATTCTCATCTAGTTTGCATACAAACGAACACCGGCGACGAGAGTAATTACCAAACACAAGCAATTAATATTCACAACAAACCACGAAAGGGTGAGTTTTATATTCGTATAAAAATTATTTCGGACATTATCTTTCGCATGTTATCGAAATTTATTTACAACGCGCTGTTTCCTAAATATTCCTAATTTCTTACTATCTAAGCTCTTTATTTCCCTATCTATGTTTGAACTTACCTTGTTCACTTTCTATTATGTTGTTCCGCTTCACATTATAGTCACTGGGGCGAGTTTCGTAGTCATAAACGGCGCATTAAAATCGTCAATGGGCCTCTCGGCGAAAACAAGCATAGTCGAAGATGGTCTGATGGTTCAAATAATGCCTGAAAAAATGGAGGCATTGAAAGCGTCTCTGAAAAATATGCAAGACTTTTCTATTAATTGCGGTCTGCAGGGTGCACCGGAACCCGATGAAACAGTAAACATCAAGTGGGTGGACAACGACGTGCAATTCAATTTGGGGTTCGTTGTATTTAATTTTCTTTATATTTTATGAAAAATCGATCTACACCTGGTTACGTTTATTATTAATAATTTTAGAGTTAAAAGTCCGATCGACGGTAAAGCAATGGACGGGATACCTTCCATAAGAGTTCACAATGGTACAGATTATATGGGAACAAGCAGGTTTATACGATGGACCGAAGTATTCATAATCAAGGTATCGTGCGTTTTATACAACTGCCAACCACACGATAATTATTTATCTACCTTATAATATCCATACCGTATCGTGCTCAATTCATTTCAGTCCGATGATCCCCCGGCTGCAGTTCACGATCCAGTAGACATTAATAAATTGTCGGAAAGCATAGCCAGAGCAACGTGCGCTGCATTGGTTAAATTATTAGATCTTTTGGCTACGGCAGGCTTAACAAAACTTGCTGTTAGGACGACCATTTATCCAGACAATGTGAGTTTATTGAAAAATATTATTTAATTTCTTCCGTTTTTTTTTTACTGATTTTCTTGATAATTTATTCTCGTGGCGAAAACCTTGTGAACAAAGTGTTTGAAATCAAAGCTGTAATCAAAAGTCAGATGCTAATGCAAAACTATTAGATCTTGTCTGTATTATTACTTACCCAGGTGAACCGTATATCACAAGTTCCCTTATTTTTTATTCAAATATATATTTGTATGGTTATAGGTAGGATATGAAGCGGGAAGCGAAGGAACGCGATTACCGCCGATTTACATGAACAGTCTGGACAACGAGCTTATTCAAGTCTTACATAAAGCTGCACAGAGCAGTCAAGATACGAACACGGTTCTCGAGCTGATATTCCATGTATTAGATGATTAATTAATTGGTCGTGAGAGTAATGGAAAAAAAGAAACAGAGTTTCGCAAGGCTGTGTAAAGCAAGATACAGATACCGTTCTAGAAATGATACTCTATTAATTAGATAAATGAATACATGCCGCAAGGTGTTAAAGAGACGTTTGATATCACCTTGAAAAATATCAACCAATTCGGGTAACCGCGACTTTGAATTGGCTGTCCATAATTTAATGAACTAATCTTATGAGGAGGAACCAGGAAGAAAAAAAGGAACGAAACAAAACGTCGAAAGGGTAATGTGTAATATTTCGTGGTACCAAAGCCGGCAAACTGGCTCGTGTTATGTCCAATTAATAATTACCAAAGGTAAAGGAAAACAGGAAAGAAAATGAAATCAAATGACCCTAATGTCAAAGTATAATACGAGCCGAAGTGGTGTAGAGAAAAAAACGGAAAAAGAATACGAGTAAAATTTAATTGATCGCCTGGTAATTATAAGTGTTGTTTTCATTAAATATATGGCACCGAAGAATCTCAATTTTCACGGTCATATTATCATTTTATCGATTTAACTTGATACATCAAATTTCGATTATTCAGAATGTTCTTTTCAGGCTCGAAACTATTTTTCTCGGAAGTATTCACTGAGATACGTCTCGTGTTTGGTATGGCTGAAGACAGATGCGAATATTACTTGCTAGTAGAATCAATTTTGAAATGAAAAGGAAATATATTTTTGCACGTTTTCAAAACTCATTAACAGCCAAGATTATTAATTCTATGTTTTGTTGGAATAACGCGTTTTTATCATGTAAATAATTAAAATTAATACATTTATCAAATATTAATTTAGTTCTGAATGAAGGTCCAAAAATGTTCAATGCTTTTTAAAAAATTATATACGATAACATTTGTCTGATTACAATATATTCTTCACCAAAAAAGCCTTGCTGGATAACAGAATTTTTTTTGTAACTTCTTTGTTTGCTAATATAAAAATTCTGATTGTCAAGCGTAAATACTACAAAAAAATGTGTACTGGATATGTAAGGCGTTATTCAGTGAATACAATAAGCTGGAACGTATTGCAATCAGAAAATATTAAGGTGCGGATTTACACAAACAATAGTGAAATATATATTTTTGGAGATCTAATAAATTTACAACTTTTAATTTGTGTACGTAACGAGGAACATTGCATTCGAACAAAATGCAGCATATTTACTTTGGATAGAGTTTTTAAACGTGCAAACATCATTTTTTCAGTTGGGCATTGATTCGATA